>SJOL01000240.1:1494051-1581407 GCA_004794785.1 Opisthorchis felineus
ATTCGCGAGCTTCATGTGCTAACTCTGGTATCAAAATATTTCAGACTGTCTTCGGAGTTTATTGTATATGAGAGCTTCCCGGAAAGAAGACCCCTGGACATCCACGATCGGATTATTATTTATTCACTGACCTGGGCCAACGACGAACTATTTTAAAGAGAACAATTCTTAGCGGGTCTGTTCCATTCGACCCTTTTTATTATTGTGTACTCAATTCAGAGTAAGTATATTTATTTCTTTTGCACACCCCTAAAATAGCTCTTTGGGTACCCAGACCACTACGCTACATCGGCAGCCTCAGCTAGCCCTTGGTCACTATTTCGGCCAATAAAAATCCACCTTTTCATAGATTCATTTGGCCTGCTGTCATCCCCTTTAGATTATTATTTTTCTATTGGACACCGTTTATCTTATGCCCCGCGGCGCTCATCAGATACTACTGCTCTCACCCTATTTCCTCAATATTCCCCTCTCTTCCCAAGCTTCGAACTTCCACAGTATCTGCTATAAATGCACCGTATGACCGTCATTCACTCAGTCCGGCCGGTCCCTGGTTCACACCCACACGGTCCACCAACTGAATCGAAATCACCCGCGACTCTACATCGGCCTGGCTCTACCTGTGTCAGTCCTTTCGTCTAATCCAGATCCAGCCGCCTCAGGGATGCGCATCTCCTGTCAGACTGCCGCAGCCTTGACACTCGTTACGGGGCTGTCCAGAAGTCTAAGTATGGTAGGGCAATTATTGTACGGCACTGCCATACCCAGTGTGACGGCATTTCAGCCACTATTTTCTCCCTACCCTCGACTTTCACCTCTCGCTCACTCGAGCTTATAATTGCCACTACGAACTAATTTTTCGGCCATCTCCAACCGTCTCTGGGACGAGCTCATTCTAACCCGCCGAACCGTTCGTTCGGATTTATTGGACCCGGTTTTCCGCTGCAATTTCAGTTTGCCCCTTCCACAAGTTCGATGATTTCATTTATGGTGTTCATTCGGCCCTACACATTAGACCTATCTCCCCATCGAAAATATTCTTTTCACCTGACTTCCCCACAACAGCAACACCAGTGAGTCTACTTAATTTTACTGTAAACCACATCTATTGAGACGAAACCTGCCATGTGTCTCCACTTCGAATTCTTCCATCTCCATCTCCAACTTCGACCTTTGTAACCCTGGCCATTTACTCAGCCGCCCAAGGTCACCCATGGCCAGCAACAATGTTGTAGTTTCAGTTCAAGTCAGCCGGCTTCATCACTGAATTAGTCATACCTCAAGACCCATTGTTCTAGTTTTTTGTTCCCACAACTACAGTGACTTTTCACGTAATAAGCGTGTCCCGTCGGTTGTACTTTTCTCTCCATTGTGTTGTTGCCCCCCACGTTCAGGTCGTAACGATTCGTTTATGCCTCTATTGGTATGTTGCCTACAGTTGGGAAAAAAGCCTATTAATATTAGTTTCAAAAGTTGTTGGCGCGAGTTGGAGGCCGAATGCTCTTGGTCTCGCATCAGTTATTTTCCCGCCCGAAGTCGTGTAGATACGTTAAAACACAATGGTGAAGCCCACATCTTTTGATGATGTGCGGAGCAGGTGAGGATCTCGCGGACACAAACAGGTCAGGTTTGAGTGCCTTTATCTATGTGATGATGGCGGGGTTAGAGCCCTAGTATGGTTATTTGGCATATGTAGAAGAATGCACATCGAGTATGCTCCTCCCGACTGGGCGTTGGGGAGCACATTTGAGAGCGTGACGATTGACTATAGGGTTGTATACCAAAACGAAACAACTATCGGAAAACAGGATTCTTCTTCGTCGATCAGCGGGCACCTGCGAGGATGGGTTAATGGTCCAGCCACCCAGCGAGTTTACCGGGAATCGGTACCAAAAGAAGCATAAAATTAGGTCTTAAATTCACTATACACGTGCAAAAAGCATTGACCTGGGTAGCTGTGTTCAGCCGGGGAGTGGTCAAGATAGGGCAGCCGCTCACGTTTCGAGAGGTTGTTTGGAGACAGTATTGTTCGGATGACTTTCCGCAAAACATTTCCAAATGGGTTTGCTCACACCCGAGCCACTAAATCCGCAGGATATTAGTGGGAGTTACAGCTAAGCGATGAAAGCGATCGATTTAGGGATTTGACGCGTATAGTAATATGCTGATGACTTTCTCAATGGTTTAGAGGCTGATGTGCAAAAAGTACCGCTAGGAGCGTTCCACTCACCCGAGAACTTGTGCCATTCTACAAGCCACCGGCCAACATATCTCGGCTGTCAGGCTCACCCTGCACTTTATCAGATATGGAAAGCGATAAGGTTGTTTCGTGTTGTCAACCTGTTCTAGATACTGCCGACTTCCTGACAACTTGGGCTCCTTTTTCAGAGGCCGGGTGATCCATTGAAGAAGCTGAATTTCTTCGGTTGACCTGAAACGTGGACGAGAGAACATTATGTGACGTGCCTTCAATCTCCCCTTTTCGTCACACTATCTGTACTGAATGGCAAGATAGAGAGGTTCGGTGTGACATGATGTGGCAAACAAAGGGCGGAATGTTTGAGGGGGTTTCCCAAAATTTTGTAAACAGTTCTTCTCAGGGCGGCCGAGCCGTAGCTACTCCGTGATAGGCAGTGGTACGTAGTTGAACGTTTCCGTTAACATAGACTGGCAAAGTGCTTCCACAGAGACTTTTCAGCCTCCACCGTAATGTCCATGGGCTGTCCTTAAGTGCCGCACTATCTAGCTAATGTAAAATCATTATACTCACGTATGGTCATACCCCCTTCACCCCAGTTGCTTGTTGCCGTTCATCATTTTCCTCACCTGAATAGTTGTCACTGTTTTCTTGATATGTGTTCCCGTCGCCTGGCTGCATTAGTCGGGGATTTTTAGCTTTCCTGGGTGCCTGTTATTCTGAGCCTTAGTTCGGTCCTGGCGCCTCCTGACAACTCGTTTCGTTCCTTTACACCTTTGAGTCCCTGATCTAGACGTAGCTGGCTCATCACCTAACTGGGTTAGCAAAAACAGCCAAGCTGCTTTGTCGATGGACCCATGAATATCCTTGCTCTATTCCAACCCCGTTTCGTCACAATCCCCTGGCCAGTCCTAGCTAACCTAACGGGCCCGGCTGATTCACTAAGGGCATCTATATACGGGACTAGCCATGAACCCAAATACGACGCCATGATTACAATAATAACACCGACACTCCCGATCTGATTGGCTGCCCGTAGTTCACCATAATCTTCCATTTCCCGATCAAGCGTGTTACCCTTTGGCACATAACCGTCTGAATTTGTTACAAAAACCAAGCTATTGGCTAGTACAGTGCAGTGTCAGCCTTTTCCGCACACAAATCGACTTATTAGTAATAGTGGTGATCAGCTAGGCCTATGCTTTATAGGCAGCTCGCTTATCCTAATACGCCTGACTAACGACCTCCGAAACCCCTCAGATCCTGTGGGTTTTTCAGTTTACAACTTAACCCACATGCCTGGGGGAAGCGATTCTTCTGCCACAGTCCGCTTAGGTGTGGCTCGTCATTCTTATTTCGCTGGCTGTGACTTCAGGTAATGCCTCAAGAGCTCAAGGTCGATCCAATTTTGCAACGGCAGGTAATCTTAGATCAAAACCGCGACGTTTTATTTTTAACAATCCCCGTTTCCATCAACCAGAAGTCCTTTTTCTTCCTAGTCAACATTTCATACCAACTCCATGTAACCTGCGTTTCATTTCGCTCACGTCCCTCAGTTAACCGCGTTGAAAACGTGCCGGTTTTGGCGTGGTACTATTTGTATTGGAACGTGCTTATTTCCGTATTGCTGCCAATATCAGACACCCGGAGTCGATGGCTGATATTCCTCTATTCACACTGTGTTATTACGATCATGCCACCCACCAGCTGGGAACAAACCTCATTATTATTATTATTGATGAACAGGTTGCTTTTTCACTGTCAGCGTGGAAACTTGCTACCATTTTTCTTAGCAGTTCAATATTTTGTGTTTGGGGTTACCGCTCATGGATGATGTGCGCTAACGTCAAACATATTTGATATCTAGGACCGTGGGACCAGTTTTCCCAAGCCTGTGGCTACCAAAACGATCCCCCTGTCGTCCAGCGGGCAACGTATATAGAAGTTTAGCCAACGATTCAATCGCTAAATTCTTGTGAAATTGGAGTGCATAGGTCAGATCTGCATCCCAAGACGACCTGCATAGTTAGCCCTACATTTCCCGTGATGTCCCATGCGGAATTTCTTAAAGCGTATCTTTCGAGTGTAAGTTTAGTTAGCAGAAGTCAGCTTGAGGAAATCGCCAACGTTTCTTAAAGCTTGCATCCATGGGTCCAGCGACATAGTACGGCTCACTCAACAGTTCCACGCCGCTCTCCACCTGAACTGATGATCACAATCGGAAACTGACGGCCACTGAGGCAGCATGGCAAAATGTGAAGCTGGAGATGTCTACAGAGTCGTAGCATAGTACAAACTGTGGTGAAGTGAACGTTGAAAAATAATTAGTCGGATACATGCTCTTTATATGTGAAAAGTCACTAATATGAATCTAGCCCGTAACCAGTGCTCAGGATGTGATACTCGAGAAGCTGAGTTGATACCGAGGGTTATGACGAGTATAGATGTAGACGGCGGTGTGAATACTCACAGTATGGAGAAATGATGGTCTTCAGGTGTGATAGAGCTGGATCAACGCTTACTTGCCTCTTCGGAAAATAGCCTATGAGCAGGATTTGTTGGATGAGTGATGCTAATGCGTGGGTGGTAGATATGAAGAAAAACAGAATCAGTGAGCGGGGCAATTTGAGGGAGCAATAAGGCGCCAAGGGATGGATCCAGCAAATAAAAGTGGGAAAACCACGCAACTGAGCGTCGGATCAAAGCCTGTAGTTTGATTGTATTTGCGGGTTAAGGAGTGAGAGGGTGGGACGGCTTATCCGAGGATGTGAAGAAAACATCTGCGAATGTACCATTGGACTGGGTACAGCAGTACCGTGGCAACGTGGCACTGTTGCCCGTCGGTCCACTGAGAGTTGTGTAATGAATGCCATTTTTGCAGTGGCTGCGCGAAGGGCGTTTGCGTCCACAGATTTTCGATAGCCGAGAAGTTTAACAAGGAACAAGTGGGCCGGCGCCAAATTGCAAGCAGTTTGCGTCCACTTGGAGGGCCACGTAGATGCCTGGGTAGAAACACGCCGCCCACGTTTCAGGCGATAAAGTAGGGACATAACGGGACATTCGGAATAGCAACAAACTGGAGACAGAATCGTAAGAGCCGAAATAAGATCCGATCAGCGGTGCCCCAGCAGGCATTGGTTGTTGGCGGCATGGAGCCCAAGGATGAGGACTTAAAGTCTATCACGGATGGGGCAAAGTCATTTTCGCTGATCTGGGAAACCCAGACCGACCATCTTTCAAGACATACGCTTTGGAATCAATCCTGTATGGGCGGGTTTTTGATGGGCTACTATACAGCACCGCTCAGACAGGCAAGGTGGGGAGTGAAAAAGAGACCACCTTTTAGTCCCACCAACCACCAACCATCAACCGACTAACGGACACGGAGCAGGGAAGGATTGGGCAGCCGAATTGAGCAGTGTGTATGAGTAAAAGAGTTGGATGTGAAGGTTGTTTAATGTGGTATTTGGCCACAAATTCTGGCGGTGGGACCACTGGTAGGGACAAAAACAGCTTAGGTCAGTCGAAAGGTGGGGCGACATTTTTGCCCGGTGGCCTACGAGAGGTAGGTGGCTAACCTTGTTCAGGCAGGAATAGAATGACAGCAATGCGACATAAAAACCAGTCAAGACGGTAACCTGTGGCAGTGGCTAAAGTGGAGCAACAATGGGTATTTGAGGACTGGTTGTGGAGACCTAGCATAGGACACGGGGAATGGGAACAGCCTTTCGTGCTCTGGCACCAAATACTTAAGGCAAATTCTTAAACTCAGAGAAGGAGGGATGTTTTAAGCTGATATGGGTAGGAAAATAAAACGATTAAGGTCGTAGGGTTTGGACCCAAGGCTACAAGTTTTGTGGCGTAAATGCGAGGAAACTTAGGTCTCCGAAGGGCCATCGAAAGAGGGAGAAGCCACATTCGTTGTCATTGGGTTTGGACGATAAACTGCACAGCCGTGTCTAACTGACGATCCTTCAAGCTAGCCAAAAGCTGTAATCAAAGGATCTTATATCAGAAGATAGCGCAAACTTAGACCAGTTATAGCCAGAACGAGTGATATGAGTAAATTGGAATATCGGGATAAAACGATGGGAACTACATTAACGACCAGAGAAAAAATTTCGGTGTGTCAAGCATTCAAGGCCGGAATGAATAAGTGATGCGATGGCCGGAACCAATGAACACCTCTATGGAGTAACCAGTGCGTACAATGAATCAGAATGTGGGAGGTAGGATGGGAGTATGCCTGTAACTGAAAGGAACTAAAAGGCGGACGTTTTTTGGTTCCTGTCACCACGGTACATTTTCTCGGGGCTCGTGAATAAGCAAGTCATACTGTGGGGTCGGATGGGCCTCATTAGGCAAAGACACGTGAAACAGAACAAGAGGGGATGTGGCAATATTGGAATATTGTCGAAAAATAGAATACTTTTGAGGTGATGATAAGCGGATGTGGTTGGCCGCAGAACCTAATTAGGGTTTGGAGATAAGTATGAAACGAAGCGCAGGAGAGATAAGTAAATTAAGGGCAAGCCATTTATGGACGCGCATTTTAGTAGGAAACTAAGGGGCTTTGATGGCAGATTGAGTTACACAAAAAACTACACACTGGTTGACTGGGCTAGCCAGGGCGCAGCACCTCCCCAAACATATTCTTGCAGCTCCAACCATTGCCGTTACGTCATCAACGGCCTCAAAACATACCAGCAGGATTCAAACATCAACTGATTTACCGACAGTGCTTTTGGCGGGAAGAATAAAGTCAAAGGAATTGTTAATGAAGAGCTTGGTAAACACTCGGTGTTTTTTTATGGAACGACGTTTTGCTTTTGATACAAGAGTTCCACCGAGCCAAGTGAGCAGGTTTTAAGTAATACCGAGTGCCAATCAGTAATACGTCTCCATATTAGCACATTAGATCAGTATTTAGTGTCGATTAACGGCTTTTGTCGGTTAGTGTGGTTGCCAAAATCTTGCGTTGATGGGTTGGGGGGTCCATAAAAATTCTGATCGGGCTTAGTTTATTAATATTCTACTCCAAGACGCTCCAATTGATGATTCACCGCGATTGCCACTGGTAGATTTCGTTGGTCTTCGTGGGCTTGTGAGTGTTACGACAATTTATTTGGGGGAGGGAGGATGGGTGATGTTAGGTTCGATTAAGGTGATGAACATTCCTATTTCTGGAAACCACACACCAACACGTGTCAGCTCGACTGACCTTAAACCCTTCTCCACAAGCTTGCCAATTCCACGCCCTCTATTCTGTTGACACTTGGATGGCGATGTTTGTTTGGCGATGTTTGGCGATTCCTACCGCCTCGGCCATCGGTCTCTGTGTTGTGGACCATAGTCCTCCCCTCAAAACCTCAACATTTTCCAAATCTATTTTGTGTCCTGCTGGGGGAAAACACCGGACAGCAAAGCAACATACGTTGGTTAGCGGGAATCGGCCCATATTTTGCGTCTATGCCCTCACGGAATTCAGCTGTGGCAACATTCTACACTTATCAGAGGAATGCTTTGAGCTCGGTGCACGCAATGTCGTTGTCTACTTCACATGTTTCACAGCTAGGTCGTTAAATATTTTGTGTACAAAAAGATGTAGACCTACCGGCCGTAACTTCACTCAGGTGGGATGAAACCGCAAGACAGGGGCAGTGTAGGCCATGCGACGTTGGGTCCAAGCACGCGGGGTAGAATGGAAAGTAAGTGACGCCAGCTACTGAGTACATCCGAACTAACCACGAGGGTGCTCTGCAGTCAAAGTAGTGCAAATTAGCTTTCTTTAGTTCTTTGACCAATTCCATCCCAGTGAACTTCCCGCCTACTGAGAGCCACCGTAGTGACTTCGTGAAGATATTCTGGCTTTTGATTTCTGTCAAATGACTGTCACTGTACACTTCCAAACGGTCTTTTGGGTGTCTGCCTGTACAAACAAACAAGTAGGCTTTTGAAGCGCATGAGGCTAGTTTGCAAAACATCCGTAAACTGAATGACAAAAATTTGGAAATTCACGTCATCTTCTGATGTGCGAGTATTAATTCTCACCTAGGATAGTGGTTTGTCGCTACACCACAACTTTTTATCCTGCCGTTTGCAACATAATTATGCAGAAAACTGCTAATCCTTGAGCTTTATCGAAAATGGGCTTTGAAAAACGCCAGATCTAACCAAAAAGGAAAGAAAACGAGTGTCACGGTATCATTATGCCAACTGACGGTGAACGAAATTGAAACGGTCCAGCTAGGTGATGTTTGTGTAATCCAACAATCTGTCTTTTATCCATCCTTGGTGTGATGAGTGTGTGATTACTGCGAATCTAATGTCTTCCACAAAAACATTAAAGTCGGTGATTATTTAACCCTGACCAAACAGTTTGTAGTATTGGCCAGCCATCCAGCGATATAGCCAGGTATCATGTTCTCATATAAGTAACGTGGTAATGCTGTAGTACTACAGAATGTTTCTCACTGTATGCCAACTTTCTTTTTTTGGTAAGTGGGACGCCTAAGCTGCCATACTCTGCCTAAATGAATTAGACAATGGCCACACCTACCAGAACGCGTGTGCTTGAAAGGTCTATCATGTCCTATGTGGAGATCCCAATTTTAACCCTCACGACTCCGGGCGGATAAACGTAATATTAAATCCTGTGAACACATTTTGGTCGTCCAGAGACCGCTGCAACACGCGCAAAAATTTTAAACACTTCAAGGTTGACGATATGCAGAGGCACGGTCCAGTTATTGGCAACAGACCTTCGCAATCGTCTTCGCAAACACAAAGATTCATTGCTGACAGCGCATGAAACAAAATGTTGACCAAGGATCTCCAGCTTTCGGAACCGAAGCCGGCCTTTCGACGCTGGGTAATTAGCATGGAAGTTTGAAGTTAAGTCACAAAAATAGATGCTTTACTGGAATAGAAGGTCAGCCAAGAATTGAAGTTGCATCGAAATCCTAACCGGCAAAATTGTGCAAGCCACTTTCCAAACGGGACAGAAATGCCATGTAAGATGTTGGAGAGATGGCAATTCGATGCTGTCAGCGGAAAATAAATGAACGACTGCGATACCAGAATACACTGGTATCAACTCACTACTCGATGATACCGCCCGGCCATCCACTTCCATTCTGGGCCGTGGGCCGCACCCGACCAGCCAAATCAACACGGCACTCAAAGCATCACAGCTAACGAACGGAACAAATGGCCAAGGACGGTGGAATGTATAGATGAATAATGTCAAAACAATGCGATTCTATGAGCGGAAAAGGACGGAACTCCTCTTCGAACAATTGCTTCGCTGCCAGGAGCCCTAGTGTACAATTTGGTAAAATACTGTTACAAAAGTTTTTGTCATCTAGCCACCTGCTCCAAACACAGTACGATGATGGTGCTCAACTCTTCGAAAGTGTGCTGAACGTTAGACGGTGAAACTTTCTTCGGTCGGTATCAAATCACTTTTTACGTACATCAGTCGCAAACCCGCCAGGGGCACCATGATAAAATTACTCCAAATTCAGTCCGATACAAAGAGCTAAATGAAACCAGAGTTTATGGGAAAATTTGGCCCTCTGTAGGAGCAGGTACTTCAAGTTTCAATAACAAGTGTGCCTCAAAGCGAAAGGGACCATCGTGGGATCACCAGTGTTGGCACGAACGACATAGTGCTAAAGTGAGAACAAAGCGTTACACGACGGTTAAAATCGTAAACCTAGGTTTTTGTGTGGACACGACAGTTGCTGTCATAAAAAACGCCGCAACGAAGACAAGATGTTTATGACAACATATTTTAGGGCACCGCGTTCACGATTATGCCAAAACGAGCAACAACTTACCCTCACGAAGCTTTTCCGTACACAAAGTTGTCAGGTATACACCCTGGGCCTGTATGCATCTGTAGAAAACACAAAAAAAGATTACACGAGCAAACAATGATAAAAGCTGTCGATTTATCGAAATATAGCTAGCTTTGGTGTGTTTAATTTTGGCTGATCAGATGGTTGTTGACCTGCTCGTTGAGCTTAGCGATTGGTTTGGTTGGTATATACCAACTAGCCAATCACATGACAGGATATTAGATACTCTTCAAAAACTATATAAACGCAGCTAAGCGCGGAGAAAGCACCCACTCAACGGCGCACTGACGATATCTTCCTGCCTGGGGACGAAACGTTTGCAAACCAATTGCCAAGCTCGACGAACAGATCAACTACCATCTGATCAACCAACAATGATAAGAGCTGGAAGAAAGCTCTACCATGTTCTTGCTACTCGTTCGCTATCGTGCTCAGTTCTTTGAGATTGTCTACCTTAATGTTGAGCGCTATTCTAGAAAGTCCAATGCGCTAGGGACTTTTAGGACAAGTGATACGCTTCTGAAAACCTATTTCCTCATTGTGCTTCCATTTCGCCCGTTACCCTAATATTTTGCAGGCTACCAAGCGCGGACCGTTTAGTTGTATCGCTTTCATCAATAAAACGGCCGATTCGTTTGCTCCCCGTCGGTTTGCTCACAAGAAAAAGGGTCGAAACTGCTTGTTTCAGCATGACAACAGTTATTAGGATTTATACATTTCTGACTGGGCACGCCGCCCTAGATAGTTTGGCACCCAATCAGGCAGATTCAAACGATGAATTATCCACTGTTTAGATGCCAGTGTCTTATGCCTGATTTTGCGCTGCATCGCCGCCAGTGCTGAAAAACTACCAGTGCATCTTCCTCTGATCTGCTTTTTGCTGCAGACGACGTTGCAATAGAGTGGTGTGTGGCTTACCGAACCATTATGCGAACCGCTCTGGTGTATCAAAAATGGTGGCAGTATACCATGCGAGTAAAAAATATCGGGGTTAGATTATCTGAACCACTGACTTCATCCGACACCTTGCGCTCTCTTCAATAACCTGCGCCCTAAAAAACGTTTGTCAAAACGGTCAACAGATGCCTACACATCCCGTACACTCCATCATTACCACATAACACTTTCTATTTTGCAACTAGTTTCCCTAATCAATGTCTTATTGAACCCAAGTTCCACAAACCCTCTCATTAGAGCCTTTTTCTCTTTGACGACCTCCATACTTACCCGAGGAATTGTACTCCTATCTTCATTACTTTATCCTGCGATTGGCCCTTAACGAGCCTTGGTTAGACCCATGGTTAAATTCATGGTGCCGATTAATAGCTTCTGCCCTTGCGTTCCTAGGAAGGGTCCGTAATGGGTTTTAGTGTCCTGATATTGTTTCCGGTCATCCGAATCTCCAAGTAAAGTACTGAAATTTTCTCCGAAAACATCAAGGCTTCCTCTGGATCATCATGCTACCTGGAGCACCATCTACTTCATTATTCACACCGATTCACTGTTTCGTTATCCACGTTTCCTCCATATTGCCCAGACTATCAGAGCATACAGACGGATATGACTCAGCTACCACTGACACTATCCAAATGATAAACGGCGGTTTCATTCTTTACCAGTGCCTCTCATAAAAATTTCAAGGAAGGACGCCATGACAACGCCACATCTTCCGTCTTTCACCTCTGAGTTGCCGCTAGACATAACGTGTCAGCCTTCAGCGCGCTCAAAGATGCAACCACTGCCGAAAAAACATGCTACCAACCTCCTTGTCTCCTAGGACTGGTTAAAAATATCCTGAACCTGATGGTGAAGGGTTCGACTGGGCCGAATGGTATCCTCGACTCTGTTCTACCCAGCAACATCCTTTGCTTCACATTTCCGGAAGGGTCGTCGCCTCAAGTGGGTCTGACCAACCTTGTGACCTACGTATTCAACCGAAAAAAGAACTAGCCTCCCTCCCAGGGTCTAGGCCCACAGCGAGTCTAATGAATTCTGACGCGGCAACCGACCGATCAACTTGTGAAAATGTGCCTGGTCCTACTAGCAACCACGCCATAGCAACATTTCGGTGCCCATGCCATTGGCAGTGGATTCTAGTCTAGCATACAGCTGACAGGGTCCCGGTTGGATGAACAAAACTGCCATTTTAACAGTACTTTGCATGTTGGACTCCATCTGCTTCGATCAGCAACTGCGTAAGTACAAAAGCAATCCACATGCCATCAATGTTACCGCACTTTAGGGACGAAGGTGATACCCCACGTTTACAGAAATGACAGTCACTTCTCTCATCTCCCCACTAATTCAGAATAGTTAGAATCAGGGTAGTTTGCATCCGACTGCGGGGATGGTTTGCTAGCAAGGAATCCCTCAGGTCCAACATTTTGCTGTTCAACACTTGGCCTGTTTGCTCTTTTCCGCCGCGGCATATAAATTACTCAGGTGTGGCATATTCTCAGGTGTCTCTTGGAACCGACGATTTGTTCGCCCTCACATGGCAGAACGGCCTGGATTTATGATTCAGCATTCCGAAAACTTCCGTCCCAAAAAGTAGCCCGCTAGTCTTCTTCCTCATTATGCTGCCAACTATGGCCCCTTCTGGCCACAGTCGCCTGTGCCAAAGTGGAATCTTTCACGGTACCCACGAGCCCTTTAGCCTTGGTACCGCTATTTGCCCGCCACGCTAACCCTTCAGTGAGCTTCAAGCCTTATTTTTCCCCCCCAGACCCGGAAGGCAACCTTATTCACTACGTTTTAGCGACTAATTATATCTTCTTTAGCCCTCGTGGTTGCCCTCATCATATAAGGAGTACTGTATGTGAGTGCCGCTAAAATGGTGCCATTTTAATCCAGACGAGAAACCCCACCACACGCTGACGGCAAATGATTTCCTCTGGAGTGCTCCATTCCTCAACCAAGGTGCACCTCTGGAAGCAGGCATTTGTTGTCAGGGCGTCTTATGCAAAAACTCATCCCGTTTTACCATCATAGGCCTGCTCCTGGTCCATTAAAGTAGAACCCAGACACCCCTTGACTTCCATTTATGTACCCACGAAGAACGCATCCAGCTACCCTGGATCAGCGAATACGAATACCTAGCATCAGCTTGTGCCGACTTCCTCCTCTTGCCACGTGCACGCTACTAACCTGAGCCACATTTTCGGCAACCACCCACTCATCCACAACCGTCAACCTTTTTTCGCCAACCACAGCTGCACAGGCAGTGTTTCTGATCGTACCTAGTTTTTATCTCCCAACTCCATTGTCCCGGTCGACACAAAAGACCACTCAGTTACACGGTCCTTCTTTTCCCACATAGAAGGAGTAAGATTCACCGGCTGAGTGAAACTTCTATCTGAAGAGTCATCTCAGTGGCAATTAACGCGTGTGGCCATGCGAAGTGGAACCTGAGTGGAGAAACAGAGGCGCTGCGTGCCATCTAAGTACAAGGTAAGCACATTCCTGGTCGATGCCAAAGTCAAGCGTTCAACCTACCGGCATGGAGGACGTGGGCTAAGACCCATTAGAGTTTCGTGAGGTGCTCACTGTTAGCGATTTTCTGTACGGATGCAACAGTTGTACAGTGCCAACTGGCTCCTCAACATGGTGTCCTTACTTCAAGGACGGTCTCTGTGCTAAAAATCCCTGAAGATCCTCAAACTATTAACAGTCTCCGGTGTCTTCACTTGCCACTATTTTAGCGGATTATGCACCGATACATGCAGCACATCCACAAAAACTGTTGGGTGAAGCACTACAACGCTTTTAGTTCACGTTCAGAAATCATACTGACTAAACCCACTCAACTTCGCAGAAAATACTTGGACAGAAGTTTTGTTAACTACTAGACATCTGAGCACATAGAAAGCCGACACCCTTTGAGCATACTTCTGACAAATCTTCCAGGATTTTCCGGAAGTCCCCAGGATCTTCTCGCGAAAGGCCATCATTAACTTAGGCGCGTGCCACAGCACACATTTTGAAGCTCACAGCTCACAGCTCATACTTGCGTGTGCAGTTTAGGGGGAACAAAAGAAACGCCGCAGCTACGACTAAGTTTATCTTGATATGCGATGAATTCAACTATGTCCTCCGGATATAGTGAAATAATAACAGATTTGTAGACAGTATGGATAGGCTGGTGGTTTAATTTATGGTTGCTCTTTTCTCAGTAACGGAGCGCGTGCGGTTAACTTGACTGGCAGTTCATACAAACGGTTGTCACGGGGGTACGAGGGCAAGAATGTCGAAAATTTCGGTTAGAATTATGTGGATGCCTCGATTTTGCTGTCGTCGGAGAAAAGGAATAAGAACAGGTCTATCTCCCAACTCGTAGGTAGCATACCAACTGAGGCATGACCGGGTCATTTCCTGATGTGTGTTTATAGGGCTACTTGAAGAGAAGACACTGGCCATTACAGGCTCTTCATCTTCTGGGAATAACCGACGTAGAGAAAACGAAGCTCTATCATCCTATAACATTACGGAGCTCATAAGTTTGTGATATGGGCTTGTTGTGTCACTTGCAAATTTGTTTTCCGGAAGGTGTTTGCGATTTTTTAACCGTTCGAAGCTTTTAGTTTAACGGGGCGTGGCAGCTCAAGGTTTGTAATCCGTAAAACACGTGGTTATTCCCAAATAGCGGGTGATTTACCAAAGAGCGAGACCATGGTGATGTAGTAAGAAAAACGGCATAACTGGCGACTTTTGCTGACGCGCGGAATTCCGGGAGAATGGAGTCGCTACGCTAAGGTGGGCTTGGTTTAACGCAAATAGCAGCGTGCCAAGATTTACACGATCAAATGGTTGCAACGTAACCAAGGCGGGCTTTTGGAAAAGCGCAAGGATGAAAAATCAGTGACCTGGAATAGCATGCCAAGAAGTTGCTATTTAGGAAAACCCGAGATGATCAAACCGACCAGAAACAAGCTCTTCGAGGAACCCTGTGATTTTGGACGCAGAGCAGTAGCTGCAGCAAAAATTGAGTGGCCCTGGACACTGGAGTTGGCAGCTCAAGCCTCGAAAAAACGAAAGGATGAGACGGAGGAAAAAGAGAGCTGCAGCACCAGGGCAGTGTATGGTTTTTGATGAGGGTTACTGTTGCGGGTAAAATGCTGGTGTTGCTCAGAACCGGATAGCCGATATTGGATGAGTTGATGGGTTAAGGCGTAGATTCAGTTGGCAAAGAAAGTAATCAAATTAGAGATAACTGAGTGTACGCCCGTACACACAGGTAGGGCGTCTGGACAAAAAGTACCGGAGAAGACGGGAGCCCACCGGCGAAGGTGAGACAGTCTAGGGTCAGGCCGTCAAACCGAGTGCGCTGCCATCACCGCAACATCATGCTTCTGGTCCTGGACATCCCCATACATGAATGTTTTAGTTGAGGTATTATGGTTGGCGGATACGCTTGGAATCGTTTGTATCAGCCAAGAAAATCTGGAAAAATGAGACAAGTATGAAGCGCGCATGTTCTTTAGTTCTTTGAGGGTGCTGTGTAATTTGTAGGCAAAGTAATATTTCCAGCAGGAATAGGCAACTGCAGCCAGATCGGGGCTCAGTAATGGAGAAAGTGTAAAAAAGGCTATCCGAACACTTTAGGGCTAGGAGATGCCCTGCATCCTATAATATCAGACAGCGAAGAACGGCCACAATTACCAACCAGCAAAGCAGTTAAAATAGACACAAAATCTTAAGCGATACCCGAAAAATGCCAGGCTTGAAGCAGTGCAAACACTTTATTAGGATGACAGAAGGTCCAGGCGCTGCTCTACGTGATAGTACTTTCGTGTTGATTCCTTGTGCGGCCCTGTGCGGCCCACTGGACACATTAGCAGAAGCAAATGCGTCACACATGTTGGAACTAAGTAGCAAGAGGAAAGGTGATAGGAGTATGAGATTAGTTCAACCTCCAGGAGAGTGAATAAGAGCAACAGGTTTTTGTTGGGTTTAATGTGTCTGGCCCAATGCGACTTCCAAGTAACGTGGGTAAATTGCACCGTTAAGTGGGTACGCAACATGAATTATGTTCAATTGTGACGTCGTTCATAGAGTTTCGTAGGCGGAAGAAGACTGGGAAATGTGGGTCGTTGGAGGCCAGTGCCGTAACTGGAGCGCGCTTCCACTGGCTTTCAGTTCACGGGAGTGGTTAAATTGTCGATATAAAATGGGGAACGAAAACCTTTGTAACGAGCAAACGGTATCTTCGAGTGACCCTTAATATCAGAACCTCCGGGAAGGCAAAACAAAGTCAGAGCTGGGTTTATATACGGTACCATCAACATAGGACATCAATTCACAAAATGTACAAACCTCGACAGTAGATACTCGTCCACAACAAATGGTCCAATTGGACTACAAAGGTACGAACCAAATGAGCAAACAGGCTCCCACGTGGGACAGTCACACGTGCATAAGGTTGGCCACAACTGGCCGGATGACCTCAAGACCAAATGAGTGAAGTGGTAGGGACAAACAAACGCCAGTTCATACAGACGCACTAAACACAAAAGTGGAGTGGAGGTTACAAATAGGGATAAGGAACGTGGGGAATTTCAAATGTCAAAGTGATGGATGGTACAACCGTGCCAACTGCTCATGAGCATACTAGGGCATAGAAGGCACGCAAGGGGCTACCGCAAACAGCTACTAAAATGGTTAAGTGGCAGTCATTCAGAAAGGAGGAAGGGAACTTCTGTGGGAACACAGACTGCCAGTCGGGGTTCGGTGAACAGTGGCATGCATGATGGGTAACTGATATGCGCTGCGTAGAGAAGGTGCATCACCAATCTTAAGAGGTGGGTGAGACCAGCCTAGGTTTCAGTTGGTATGGACAGTGGGTTACGGGTAGGACAATTGAGCACGGGGCGAGGACGGCCTAAGGTACAGTTCTGAGCCTATCGGGGGCCTCATGCTAGATCATCAGTTGCAGCGCTAGAGAACAGCTGATGTGAAACAAGATGAGTTGATATTTCAGAACAGATATGTACGAAGAGTAGGAGAGGGTATGAATTGCGTCTTATACCACGTGTGTGTTTATGTTGCATGTTAAAAGATGAGATATTTTTGGCGTGGCTTATCAATGGCCTGAAGGGGGATGGTCTTGTGGAGCCAGCTGTGTTCCAGACATTTTGCAATTTGCCTTCAGGTCTCCCAGGCTGTCGTGCGTATGTAGCATCATTGGTCTTATTTTATTACATTCGGCGTAATTTGACAAAAAGTGAAGAAAAATTGCGGACTTGAGTGCGTTTACAGGTTGCTTATCAGGTGGTCGTTGATCGGTAAGCCAGGGATGACTGCCAGCTTGCAGAGCTCTTTGACTCTACTGGGGAAGAAACAATCGGTATTCCCCATTACCGGCTTTTGTGTATATGGTTCTCATGGTTTAACTGATGCAGCCGGCTAACGGATGCGTATCTATCTCGTAACCCTATCGGTCCGCCTGCAGTTAGTCGCACGTCTTGGCCTATATTTTTTATTCAACTGATCCATCATTAATTTTCTTTTTGCAGGTCCTCGTACGTTGCCTGACTTAGTCATTTCTGATCCTTACTGTTTTGTGGCATCAATGCACGCAGGGCTTTAGTCCTGAAAAATCCAAATAGTCTAATATTAGACATCATGGCCATCAAGGATAAACAGACAGATAGTTGGCAACTCTGTGTACGGCTTGAGCTTCAGGTTTATTTCACGTCACCGTTGCCGAGGTTTTTTATATTACCGCGGAGGACAAATCTCCCAGTCTAATGAGTGAAATGTAGTGAAAGGGGGTGTACTCCTACTATTCCCATCAATTTTATTGTCCCATTTGCGGGCATTAAACACCAAAAGTACACTAGAATACAAAGAACAGCAATTTGTGGCTGCGCACTTACCCGCGCGTATCTGTTCAGGCAAACTGACACCATCACAGAAATTCAAGGCACAAATGCACAGCTTGTCAGTGGATTGCTAGTGGATCGCGCATGAACAGGGCTTCTCCAAACTACTTTAAATTATCCAAAAACCACAGGTGTTGGCGCCTTCGGTAATACAAACCTAGCAACCAGCATTCCTGGTATGTGGGTACTTATAAACCCCCGATTATCTTTATAGGGCGTGTGACTCGACGATAAGGCAAATTTTGTCAAGACAGACGTGGCTGCATTCGGTAAACTCCTGAAAACGGCTGTGACCTGACAAGTTTCCACAGTGTTTACATTAGAAGACTTATCAAACCGTGGGCCTAGACGCGGACAGCGACAACCTAGAGTTGCAAAGCCAATAATAAACCCATGGAGCTTCGTAGCTGTATCTATCTATGGCACATATGCATGCGTGACATCACAAAAATATTTTGTCGTCATCAAGAGGGGAAACAAACTCTTCCCACTCCGATGGTAGTTCACCCACGTCTAAGCAACGGCTGTGTAGGCATCCGCACTGGGTAAATTTTTGGTGGGGAATGTGCAGTTTTAGGCACCAAAACGGGTGTATGCTAATTTGTGGACCGTCAGCATCGACCAGCAGAACGTTCTAACGCAGCGAAGAAACCAGCTAAATGGGGCGGCTGCCCCATATGGATCGATTCTGTTCGACGCCATTACAGCCTGTCAGTGTTAGGCATTTTGAACTCCGTATTATCGTGTCGACTGACTGGTTCACAGTCGTAAGTGTCGTGCCCACTGATTTATCCAGAATTGGACCAGTCGGGGTTGAGCCACCAAACAGCGTTTTGCCATCTGCTAACCTGGGTTCCGTAGAGAGCACGCACACGTGCGTGGGGGCAACACACATCACTGATCAGTTCAGAGCCAACGTAACTGTAAAAAATGTCGGCTATAGAGTGATGCTGAACTGCTTCGTTAAGAACACAAATCGTTCACCACAATACCTATTGGCCAAATACTAGTCGACGCTAGTGCTGGGTGCGAATAGCTTTTTAGCTTTGAATGTTGGTATCTGCTAACCCTCGGTATGTCTTCACAGTTTTAACTGATCATCGCTTCGTCTCATATGGATGCCGTTTAGAACAATATCATTTGGTCTACGTCTGAAAGCTTCGACGGTTGGTTCCAGGTAAGCCCTCACTTGAGTGATTGCGGATAGTTACTCGTCACTTTATAGCAGGTCTTATCCACCGACACCGGGGTCGCTGTAATTGACTGTTAATCTGCATTGGACTTACCTGGACTGCGACCACTCATTCGCGTGTGTTTAAAATAGGGAACTTAAGCTTTGCTTGCGGTTTTTGCTCCATCACTTACTGTTCTTTATAATCAGGCGGCCAGAAACAAGTAAGTTTTTGCCATGCACAATATCTGTGTGTAACCACTTTTGTTTTACAGGTCGGTTAATCATATTTATGTTGTTAGCCAGCTTAGGCAAGTCGTTATTCAATGCAGCACTAAAGGTGCCTTGTTCGCCGAGGTATTGCAGTGATGAACTAAAAGTGTAGCATTATCTCCAGATGTCCACTTGGTTATTTAGCATCAGTGTGGCTATGGATGACACTGCCGCGTTACGTTGGGCGGGATAGACTGGACTGCAGAAAAATCCCTCCACGCACCCTGACTTGCATGATAAGATGAAAAATCATCAACAGCCCTGGAGATGTGCCTTTTACAAGTTTATAGTAAAACTTACGTCAGTGACACTCCCCAGTCGGAAAGCCTACTTAGCTGATCGCACACCGGACAAAGGGATTGACTGATTTAGAGACATGCCACCACAGTTGCAGTACAACTAATTCATACGATGGTTTCAGTGAGCCCAATTGACAGTGCCACCGTCAGCCACTATCTGCGTAGAGCTGTAAAGGTCGCAAGCGTATGCGTCAGCGGAAAGCACGACCACTAGTTTCTCACGGTGCGTGGAAGCTGTGGGGATTTTCTTCACAGATTCACGGATTCACGGATTGATACACAGGATCTAGGCTTTTTCCCAAGATTCCCGAGTCGGTTTTGTTCTTGTCGTTCAGCGGCTGTCGTTCATCTGAGAGGCACAAGCAAAAAAAGGGTGTAACACTACTCTTTAAGTTCTCAGCGCTGGGCAGTATGTTTGCCAGCACGAGGACTCGCATAGGAAAGTGTCTAATGGTGCTTTGAACTGAATTGTTGAAGCAGCGTGGACAACCGTCGGAGGAAGGTTATTCCACGCAGCTACTACCCTAAATGAGAAAAAATTTGCCGCTCTGAGCCTGAAAATCTTCTTGCCATGTCCCCGCCGTGTGTTTTCTGGCTCAACGGTGAAAAACCTGTTGGCCAAACCTTGTTCAAACAGGGCATAGGTAAGAATTAGGTCCCCTCGGAGGCGGCAATACTCGGGGGGAAAGTGGTCAAGCGCCGTGAGACGCATTTCGTAGTCCATGGATTTAAGGCCGGCAACCATTTTCGTAGAAGCTCGCTGGACACGCTCAGTGAGGGTTACGTCCTTCGTGCGCCCTGGGTAGACAACTTGGTTGGCGTATTCAAGAAGCGGTCTGATGTAGGCCCCATAGAGTACTTGGAAGTCCATGCGAGTAATACGGGAGAAGGTTCGCTGGATCACCCGTAGAACGGCGAATGCAAATTTGGGCCGATTTCTCATGGTGTAGTGAGAAAGACATGTTTGAAGAGAGCCAGATACCCAAATCCATTTTGGTATCTATCTTCGTGATGTCTTCTGGTCCATTCTCACCATGCACGACATAGGCGTTCGCTGAGTCTCCTCTAAAGGACATATGGACGCACTTTTTGTCATTTAGAGGAAGGTGTCAGTCCAACGACCCCTGTTTTGCAGCGTCTACATCCATTTGAAGAGCACTGGCATTGGTACTCCAGGATTTCACGTCGTCCGCAAAAAGTAGACATGGACTTGAAAGAACGTCTGGAAGTTCGTTGACGTATATCAGAAACAGCAGTGGTTCCAGTACTGAGCCTTGAGGAACTCCAATGGAGACCGGCGCTGGAGAAGAGTAGGTGGAGCCTACACTCACTCGGAATGTTCTGTCTGATAGGAACGCCTTGATCCAGAGTAAGATTTTCCCTTGAACCCCGTAAGACTCGAGTTTGTGGAGCAGCGGGACGTGTGGGACTCGATCGAATGCTTTTGAGAAGTCGAAAAATATGGCATCTGATATCAGTCCCTCGTCCTTGGCTTGGGTTAAGCTGTCCATAAATACGAGCATGTTCGTCACGCAAGAACGGTTTGGGAGAAGTCCTTGTTGAACTGGAGATATCAAGTTGTTGAAGGTAAGGTGGTCTAGGATGACTCGCTTCAGAATGCGTTCTATCTTGGCTGCTCACACCCTGTGACCCATCATTTTTACTGCTTGCGGGTATCAGTCATCCTACATTTTGAATTCCTCACTTAGCCGAAATATAAGGTCACCGAAAACGAGTAGGAAGCTTTCTCCGCGCGTTTTGTGCAACAAAGGTGGTGCTGCAAACGGCCTGGACATCCATACAACTGGTGGTAAGCTGAGTTTGTCACGCGGCTTGATGTACGATTGAATATGAGTCGCGAGTGTGCTCCCTAGACAGTCATATCGCTTGTCGCAACCATTGTTGGCGGAATCAAGCAGAAACTTAAGGTACCCTAAATTTAGAGGGGTTTGGATGAAAGGCTGTCCAGAACCAGCCCGTCTATATTCTGAGAATAGTGCTTCGTTTAGTTGACTTGCCCTTGAAAAACCCCTCATAGTCAAGCTAGTCTGAACTGAAGTGCCCGATTTAGTCACCCAGTTACGCAGATATGAGCACCTACTCGATGTAGCCGGCAGCAAACAGTAGGGCAAGAGCCAAGAAATCCTGGATGATCAAAAGCATCCCACTTAATCGCCGGGCTCTAAAGTGTTTCTGTCAGCGAGGTTCAGCGGCAAATCTTAATGTAAGCAAACTTAACGCTTTTTAAAAGATTGTTCATTACCCTTCCCTGGGTGCGAAGCATTGGGTGACACAGATGTGCAGCGTGTGAATTTTTTATACGGCCAAAAGTACTCATCAAGCATCCGCATTTGACTCCAAGTTGCTCATACCGGTTAAGAATGGTTAGAAGACATGCCAACACAGCGAAGAGTACAGTTGGCCACCAGTTTAATTACCTGTTAGCTGTTTCATCATCTAAGGTGTATGCGTGTCTCCAGCCGCGCTCAGCCCAAGTTTTGCGCATCCGGTGTTTGTTGGGATAGGCCTGGTGTTCAGGACTCTCGCTGCTTATGTCGGTAGCACGGAAGTCGAACTGAGTCCCCCATCCTAGCGGTACAACGTTCCCTTGAGTCTGGCTGTTTGGAGTTCCCTATCTCCAAAAGCCACTGTCAGCAACGCATGGTGGCGGCCGAAGTTGCGGTCTCAGTTTATTCAATTCAGGCGTGTTTTTACCCACAGTAGTCGTTCAAAAGCAGACATCAAACGAATAAATCTTTCCATGGCCACCTGATAGTAGACTTGTGACCCCCTGGGGTTCAGATGACAAATGCTTCCGCCAACCTCACTGTAGTCTATGACTTGTGTGGTGTTTTGCACCCTTCTTTTGTCCCCATTGTAACAGTACGTATTTCGTCAATTGCATGGGCGTTTTTGTTTGAATGCACCTCAAAAAATATATAGAAAGACTCGAGGTCACCAAATTTGTAAAAGCTACTTTACCAGGGGTGTGTGGCAAAGAAATAAAAATAATAACACCAGGTTGAGGGGGGGGTAAATGGAACAGCCTCACTAAGAGGTGTTCTCCTTAAAATAGTTCGTCGTTGGCCTAGGTCAGCGAATAAATAATAATCCAATAATGGTTGTCCAGGGGTCTTCTTTTGAACAGTTCTCACATATAATGAAATCCGAAGATAGTTTGACATGTTTTGATACCAGAGTTAGTACATGAAACTCGCGAATGGCCGCTGCACACGCGAGCAAAATCAGAAGCGAAAGTCGAGGCACGTGACCACGTTTGTATTGCGTGCAAAAGTAAAACCGCGCGTTTTTTAGTTTTTGCGTATTCAAGCAAAAATATCTCTGTACCGGACTGCGTTCGGAGCAGCGGTCCACTCTTTTTCAGATTATTTTGAGTTTTAGCGACGAGCTTACCCAGCACCTGCTGGAAGTCACGCACGTTGGACTCAAACCCAGCCAGAGAACATTTGCGACATGGGGAGAGATCAAACGACCGTCGTGTTATGTTGTGTTCTGACGGTGCAGTCACTTCCACAAGTAAATAAAACACATTCTGAAACACATATGACGCTGCCACTGCACTTTCGAAATATCCTAAAACACCTACATAGCCTAATGAATTCCATAGGGTGCTGAATTGGTAAATACATAATAAGCCGTTCAGGTTCACCATAGAAGCAGCAGGTAGATTGAACCTGGTCGCAGGAAGCTGCGGACATTTGAGAGGATTGTTGAGTGACGCGAGCATGGCGACAAGTGTGCCAAGAGCAGAATTATTAATTGTATTTAGCTGTCTACCTATATACATTGAATGCGTTACCCTGACCATCGGAATGGCCTGGTCCACATCCCAAACAGCTAAGTCGCCACACCAAGGGCGTCGGATCCACATGCAAGCTGGCAATCTGTTAGGCCAATTCCCCCACAAACCAAAAAGCGCTCCAATTCTAATGGAGTTCATCCACAGGGCACTTTTAAGATAATTTTGACATTATGTATAACAAGAATATATGGCCGACAAAACACACAAGAAAATAATATAAAATAAGTTGCAAGATATGTTTCTGGAAATCTCAGCGTGCCTTCCGTGGGATACGTGCAGTTTTATAACTCATGCACGTTTTACAGGCTGAGGTTAAGCTAACACAACAAAAGATGTCCAGGAGCCTAAATTTCTAAGCGACCTAATCTTTCTCGAACTTCGTATCCCACTTAACCTTCTAAGTCGGTCTATCTGTGTCACTCATCTCAATAGGCTTCAATTATCTGGAGTCAAACCTAACTGTCAACCTGAGAAATTCAAATCGAAACTTTTACTTGCTTAAACGTTTGATAATCATACTGCTGTGCTATGAACGATTGCTGGGGCAGTGTATGGCTCTGATGTGAACACGTTCACTTGTCCAGACGTGATAATTCAGGTGCGTCCAGCGTGCTGTGCTGGTGCAGGGGCAAATCAGTCTCCTAGTACTTCATATGCCAGAAGCTCACTTCCGGGCAAGGCCGAGGATATGCACAGCTGATGAACTCGAATAAAAGCGGAACTCAGGTCCAGTGACTCTCCTCCTGTGGTGTGGACTCATGAAATCACTGCACCAGGACAGGATAAATCTGCTCAAACGAAGCTCTCGTATAGGTGAGTATGACGTATGTCTCCGAAATAATGTTCTTTTCAGCGTTGTCTGTCGTGGTGTCTGTGTTTTACGACTGGCCTCTGAAGAACGGGTGAAGGCGTCGCAATGTTGGAGAAGCAAAATAAATAGTATGACAAGAACCACACAGTGGGGAAAGTGGAAAATGCGTCCAGCGTCAGAATCCGGATTCGAACTGAGGCGCACACAACCACCTAGCCTCAGCACTACTTCGTTACATGAACAAGCTACGGGTTTCGTACTACTTTATTTCCAACAAAACGATAAACACTAATGTTTCGGGATTTGGTCTTCAGGTCAGTACATGTCTAAAGGTCAAACTAAGGACAACTAACGGAGCAAAATGCTGGGATTGGCCGTTAAACTAAGAATGTGGTTGTAGTGAGATGCAAGTCCTATCCATTGGATGCCGTAAAGTAGTATAAAGGGCCCTTGAGTAAGCCTCTTACCCGTGAGAAATCTAGCGTTTACATGACCATGTTTGCCTACCTTTGTCACACAACAATTTATGGAGCAATAAACTATTGGTAAGATAATTAGCATCGTAATCCTGAGGAATACCGTAATTGTGCAGCACCAAGCGGTCTTCCTCTTAATAATCACTAGATTTAACTTGAAATGTAAAGCTGAAGGTTGGTTGGTTCATATCCAAAGTTTCTCACTTTGACCACGGTCTCACTTAGGCTGTCGTTAAGTTATTCATAGCGACATTTTCATAATTCTCCCTTGGTTGAGCACTTCACTAGTGGACAATTAATGGTTTCTTGAGTTGCTAGTGTCAGGGTGACAACATTTCCCATTTCTTTCACATAGGTCACATTTCACTTTAACCAGTGGTTGTTGTCGGCGTCACAGTATGTAAATCACTCCGTTAGAATATCGTGCGCTATTGCCATGGCAATTTATTTTAGCAGTAGCAAGTATAACTGTAAGAATTTAAATTTGTTTTTAAAAATGACTCAAGGCCTGCATTTTAAACCTATGATCTTTATTCGGTAATGTATGTTCAGGGGCTTATCGGAGGGTGTTCACTAGTGTGATCGCAATTCTTGTGGTTTGTCACAGTGAAATTTTCCTGAGGCTGCAGTGCATGTGTTTATATGTTCAATAAAAGTAGCATACGACGATTACTCAAAATTCGTAGACATACCATGACCGGTATCGTCTTGTTTTGGCCTTATCGGGTAAACGTAATCATCGGAAGCTGAGATTACTAACTCATTAACTTGAATTTTGAGTTTCTACTCGCCTGCATGAGGAAGTGGAGTTTTGCTGTGATCCATTTGTCCAGTAGCTTACTGATATTCGTCCTCGTAACTCACACACTGCAGGCCGCATCGAGGTTCCGTTTCAGAGATACGTAATAAGATTTCTTTTGTTTGATATAAATAGCATGGGAAGATTACTAGAAACTTTGAAGAAAGTCTACGACCTGTTTTGACCTGCTTGGGACACATCAAGCGCGCGTATTCCTTGAAAGCATATGTTTGATAATTTGGAATTATTTTGTGATATTATCTAATTTATGCTCAGGTTTAGTAGTGATAGTAATTAAATAGTATACTCGTGATTTTAAGGAATTTTACCTCTTAGGGAAGTTTTATTTCCCTGCTAAAATTTCATACATTTTCCTATCACATCAGAGCCATTTTAGGTGTATGGTGAAAATTAGTACACAGGTATAAAATATGCATTTATGGCTTACACGTCAACGAGAGCACGTTGGACGTGTGCACTTTTTCGCCCTCTTAAAAGTGACAGCAATTGTTTGACGTTTTTATGCAAGAAGGATTTTCTTGTTTCAAAATGATACGATGACACTCGTATTAAAATTTGTTTGCTTTGCCAAACCACTAGTATGGACACTGGAGTCCGCAAGAAGTTCACTTTATGGTTTTGGTTGTCACTTATTTGTTGGTTGTTTTTGCGTACGGTATTCAGTCTCACTAATGAAAAAATGCACTCCACCCACTGATGGACTTGAAATTTTTCGATCACTCTGTTCCGCTATTTTGAATTCAGGAACGAACCAACTATTGTTTATCAAGCCTTTACTTGTTTTATGTCGATGTAACGGTGTATAGTGCTGATGAAGCATGCTAGTAGCGTCTGGTCTGGCGTCCAAGCTCGACGCCGCACGTGATCGAAGGTGAAGGTTACTGCGAAAAGTAGGGAACAGCTTTGCAGTGTTCTTTCATCATTGTTGAATATTTAAAGAACGCCCCGGAAAGTTCAGGGGGACGCTTGAGAATCTCACTTTTCAAAAACACCATTCAGATGAGCTATTTACATTCGTGTCTAGTGGCTTGCAACCGCTTAGTTTCTGTTTGCTAACAACCAACTTCGCAGTAAAGGACGTTTCTGCTTTCGGTAGTAGAACCTGATTCTGCTGAAACATAGAGGCTGTGCCATGAAATAAGATGTTAAGCAGGCAATATTGGGTTGTGAGACTTTCACACTCGTTTTTTTTTCAACCAAATTGGCACCGACATTTCACTCACGTTTCCTCTATGCCGCGTAAATTGAGGTGCTATTGAAACAACGAGCAGAGCCTGTTGACCCAGTCAAGACTGAGTGTACCATTCAAAGAGGAGCTCAGATCGGAAGGAGTGAGTAACGCCAGAGGGTCTAATCGCACTACCAATGTTTGGTTTAGTGTTGCCAGCAGTCTCATGAAGTTGTCATAGGTGGCATTTGGGGGCTGCGAAATGATGATGCAATCAACCGCTGTTATTTTACTTTATCACAATTAACCGGTTTCTTTTACCTAATGAGACACCGAATGAACACACCGGTTAATAATGGCTGTAACAGCGAAAAGAGTCGTGGAGTTGGTGGAAATTGGGTACTGTGCAAATCCTAGGGAATGAGACTGGAGGGAGTATAAGAGGCAGTTCTAAAGCCATCGGCTTGCCCAACCGGTGGTCGATAAGTGCCAGCGGTGGAGACTAGAATAGTTGAGATGCACTATGCGTTCGAAAAGTGTTCTGGTGATTCGTGGGAAGCACCTAGGACACAAGTACGACTAGCTATTACTAACCATTATTCAGTTTGTTTTGTACAATGAGAGACAGAGAGTCAGACCTGAAACCGTTGTAAGCTTAGCAATCCAAAATGTCCAAAACTTTTGGACAGGTCATTTGCAGACAAACACGCACATGAGATTGAAATTCCAGCAAATAGAATTCAGACAGATATAATACTCCCATGAATGGAAGCTCGGCAAGAGAAAAAAATGCAAAAAATCGGGAAATCCGGCAAACCAAACGAGAGGCAATAAGTTGCCGATCACTTAACTTTCCTATAGGCTTTGGGGTTGGGATTCATCCGGACGACAGCGAGTGCTGCCTGCTATTTATGCCACCTTATACATCCAACAAAAGTAGGTGGTGGTCGTGTATGACTTGCAGATGAACTTTTTGCACTCGTGTGCTTACAGTGCAACCTTTACTACTTTTTATCACAGGACCCTCCCCCCCCTATATCTCCGCTCAGCTGTTTGAACGAAATACCAAAATTGTGGAGGAGTCAAATTAGGTGTTAACATCCTCATCACGTACTATCACAGTACTCAGTGAAGTACGCTACAAAGACGACACTGCCTTCGACAAATACACTCATTTGCAAATCCATTTGGGTTTCACAGGAGACTCAACTGAATCTCTCGTTTATAATGTTCTTCAACTGAATGTGCTGCACAAAGGTCAATTGATGTTTCAGTTGACACGATATTCGAGATATCACAGTATATTTTTATAAAGGAAACTACTCACAACTTTGCTATTATATCTCGAATATCGTCCCAAATGAAAAAAGAGGCGGCCTTTGTGTAACACGTTCAGTTGAAGAATATCATTAACGAGAGATTCAGTTGAGTCTCCAGTGAAAACCCAGTTGATTTGCAAATGAGTTTAGTTGTCGTAATCTGTCCAATTTGGGTTCAAGTAGAACATAAGGTCAACAGGAACTCAGGAACTCAGCCTACCTGATGAGCCCCAAGAGGAGTGAAACCGGTGGTGGGCTTTCGATGAGATTTCAGCAACTTTTTGAGTAGCTTCGTTTATGATAACAACACTGTCTTCTTTCGATGTAAAGTGTAAGACACAAGCGTAACGCGACTTCTGAGGAAACATGCTTCTTCGCTATGTTTCTCTATTAGTTCTTTTGGCTATAATATTGGAGGTAAATGTCAAAACAATGAATGGTATTGGTGTGAGGATATTGAACAACTGAATTATTGGCAAATAAACCCTCCCTCACCTGCAGGCTATCGACTCCTCCTTTGCTTCTATTATAGTGAAGGTTGCTGGAAGGTTTCTTGCTCTTCCGACTAGCACCGTGGCATGTATTCACAAGCACTGCAGGCTTACCAGTTTTGCACTGTCAGTGCCGACATTGTGATACGACTTTGCGCTGCAGACAGCGTGCCCCATAGAGGCACTACTAGAACCATCCACGACAGACTAATAAATCAACAGCGCCTGTCGCACCGGCCGCATTTTCAACAGGCGCCGGGAAAATAGCTGGTAATTGCTGAGAACGAGTCAACGCCGTGGTCCAGAAAACCCAACCCTACGATGTAAATCGTGACCATGGAACTTCCTTAAAGTTTCGCTGACCATGCACAATAATAACAGGACAGTTCCTTGATAAATGAAATTGTTGGACAGAGGTTACATTCTCCACAGTGGGTGACATTAATATGCTGGACCTGCGAAATTGAACGTGCTGCTGAACACTAGAACAGTCAAAAAATGTACTGTCGTTGATTATGTGGTCGGTTTTAATGACACACCCAAGGCAAAAGCATCACCTTCACAGGTCACTCACTGTTTCCCAGAAAATTTGGAGTTCTTTCCAGGAGTGCCGAAGCATAAGGTCTAATTTTAGGGGATACAGTATAACCACCCTACAGGAACAGTTGTGAAGCGAATCCAACAAATCAAGCTGATACGAAGGTGTATAGTTATATTTTGTAGCACTAAACCAGATAATAGCTACTCACCTCCTAATCCTACGATATAGTCACATACTGTCGGAACATTTTCATATAGATTTCGCTGAAATTCTACTGAGAGCAGCCTGAACTACTCCTCACAGCTTTCATGGATATAAAAACAAGACCTGTTGCGCATGGAAACAGGTTTCCGTAATACGTTTCGAGCAAATTTGTAGTCGAAAAACGCATGAGGTAAACAATGATTGAGTGTCACCCCAGATGAAATAATCGCAAAACATGATCCGAAACTTTTCACATGAATGGCAAAACGCACAACTTCCTTTAAAAATGAGCTCTCATACGTGTCTAACTCCTCCGCAGTATTATGAGACTGCGTAGTTCCGTTCCCGTAGTGTCATGAACATTAGGAATTGTGCAAAGGCAGTTTAGAGTGGTGTCGTAAACCCTACCAAACAACCCCTCCATCAGTCGACAAACCATTTCCGTGATCAACAGCCTTCCGCTGTCTTCAACGCACTCAAAATAACTGAGGACACTGTATTTCATTTGCCTGCTCATCAACATTCAAAATCTGACTTCCTATTCCTCGGGCTTGTCAGGCATTCATATACGCAGTTGTGTGTCGTTTTTAAAGGAAACAGTTGGTCGTCAGTCGCAGCTGAATGGTATGACATGTACTTCTCCACAGTCTGCATTAGTAGTCTTAAGTACGAAGCATCCAGGTGCAAGTGGAACCGTAATGACCCTTTGTCTGACTGCGTTGTCAATGCATGTATTTAGATATCGTTTAAGTTTCCAAAATCAATCTGTTGTCGTTTTCTAGCTAACTAGATCCTCCTTTAGCGCATAACCTCACACAGGGTGACGCTTATTGTTAGATCTACGTGAATAATGTGAAAAAATGAACTTCGTCAATTAGTATTAGCGGAATTTCAGGACATGCTATACGGTTTTGGATGGACGCTGAAGTTGTCCCAACCAGAACTAGCGATAGGATATCTGGTACACAATATGGGCAAATTATCCCTGGTTCATTGCACGATGAAGTCCATCCGGAGGCAAGGTTATTGTCACCAGGACCATGCCAGCCACCCGCAGGATTCTGAAACCTTATATATATGAAATACGTAGCCTACAACCACTGACCGCTACATTCGATTTTCTTGCATTCTTTCTTCCATGATTGCAAACACATAGGTATTCATTGCAGTTGTAATTAACAGCCCACAAAAAATTCCACACTTACTGAGTGACTATCACCTGACAACGTCTTGAAGTTAACACGAGACAGCCAAGCCGGTCTGGGTGAACACTGGTGTCCCCAATCTCCGAGGCTTGTCGTGACCCAGTTACGGAGGGGCACGAAAGCCGAACGACGCGTTGGTTAACAATCCTCCCACTATCAGCGAGGTCCAACGAAGCGGATGACAGTAATGCCCTTCTGCGTGAAAAGCAGAACCACCTTTGTAGTCAAATTCGACTCACTCAGTCTGATTTTCTTCGACGGTGCTGGCACCGAACAGTGCACGTGATTGACATCATTTTTTGTCGCGTGTTATGAACTAGTGGAAGGGTAAGCTGATAAATAAAGCATGCTTGCTGAAAGTCAAAGTTCCTTAGGCATCTTCTATCACACGGTCTTTGATGTTATGCACCACCCTCCGGCACGATACTGCACTGCTAATGATCCCAGGTGGTGTTCAATACAACATTCTACAAAGACGGGGAACAATCACCAGCCAAAGCTTGCCCACGACATAAAAGCTAGCAACAGTTGACTTCGCTGCAACTTAAGCTCCTGTCTGGGCCAGCAAGCTATCATGAAGGATCATTTACGCATCCGAAACCCTAGATATTCGTTTAGATGATTTAAACCAAAACCTTGGCAAAAAAGCTTCAAAGAAATGAGATATGGCACATATTAAAAAGAGTGGTCTTTTCAGCATCACACAAATGTCGACGGTGCATGGGCAGTCTTGTGAAGAAGTTTGTAACAGCCGGGTTCGAGTGAAAAATGGGCCAACTCTATTCTTGAAGTTCCTGGGTCGGCAGGACCCTGAATAAGATCGTTCAAGAATGTAAACAATCGAGAACGATTCGAGAGGTGACATATAACCCCAGTACCGGACCACAGTAAAAGCGGCCATCACAATGAGGTTATGCAAACTATGAGGAATTGAACGACAGCTGGCTATAACAACTGTATCTCATGCACGGCCTGTGTGATTTGGTTACAGTGCGAAACGTCCATCATAATGCCGGAATTGTAGCCAAACGTTTTGCCCCTTGCTTTCTGAGATCCAGCACTGTACAGGCTGGTGGGATAACATGCCACTCAAATGACCGCTTGAGCACGTTTGTTGATTGAAGAAAACCGTTTATTTTACATGACCTATTACCTGTTGTCGTTACAGTCAAGGGCATTCCCCATAGTGTTTCAGACAGTGCTGAATTCCTCTCGACTTATCTTCTACCGACCACTAGGTATCGTAATCCTGCCAAATCATCCATGTGAAAATTTAATTTCACTTTCAATAGACTAAACCACAGTTAGACTCGGCTGAAAGTGTCATCACAGAATAAACCCGAAAGTAATGCGTCAGTGGTGTGGACTTTCTGGAAAATTTTGCGTAGTTGTATCGGAAAAATTTAAATGTCCGTCCACTTAAGAAACTTCGCTCTTTAATTCAAAAGAAGCGGATGCAACTTACTTCTATTGAACTGGTGCAATGTTTTAGTCTCTTATTCCGTGTAATGTCCCCTCCTAAAATCTATTTTTCCAAAACGACTTGCTAAAAATCATCAAGCGTCTGAAGAAGCAGTTTAGGTTCCGGTGTAATTTGAACATGCAGGTTGTATTTTCGCCGCCTTTTGTTAGGTGATTTTCACAACTGCACCTAGAAAGTAATTTGGCCAACTACTTTGAGTCCTTCTACCCTGCTGAGAATTGACGCCGTTACTGAAGTTAATTGTGTGCTCTGTTCAAGCAGAGTATTTTCGTGTAACAATTACGCATGTATCTCAGACATCAAGTTTGACGTTCGGGGCTGAAGTTTCACTAACATCAACCTCGTGTGACTGTCAGCGTTGGGTGAATTCTGAAGTTTTGGCGGTTCTGACGATAAAATCTGGGAAGGTGGTGAGGTGAGGCATGAGGGAAAATCAAAATGAAAGTAGGGAACTTTATTCAAACAAGTAGATTGTGCAAGGATCAGCCAGTGCTTCTGTGCACCCCCGTAGGTTGCAACCTCAAGACTGAGAAATTCAGAATAGACAAACACACTTTTAAGGTTCTCCCGGATGGATGCGGAACATGTGGTGACCTGTCTTACAATAGCTATGCCAGCAGGCTTACATCGATTACTATGGCCTGAAGTTAGGTATTTGAATAACGAAGGTCTCTGGCTTTGCAGAATTCGAGTGGTGAGGAAACTGTGTCAGAGGCACCAGGGTGTGTCAAATGTGGACCCGAAATTCAAAGCCGAAGTTCACACCTCTTTCATGTCGTGAAGTTCCGGAATCTTCTTTGAGATTTTCAGACCTAACTCTAAGCATGACCGGATGAGAATTTTGATGATGATTTACCTTTAAACTGTTGGGATGAAACCCTAAGACCTACACACCGCACGTTATGGCTTAACTTGACATCGAGTGATCCCTTGATTCCTATTTGGACATCTTAATTTTCTTGTAAGGTTGTCCCAGAATTTTGTCAAGACTCTTGCAAAGATTTCTAAAGATCCTGACAACAAAATAGTATTGGTCCAAGTGACTGTCGAAATGAAAATCTTGCCACTGCGAACTCAAGAAACGGCAGATAGCTTGGGGAAAATTTTCCATAAACCAGCGTTCATGCGATTTTTCCACTGCGTGAATGGTAATCACTTGGCGGCAAAACAGTATGAAGAACAATACGTTCGAACTCAGCAAAACGTAATTTATTTGAACAGCATAAATATATTAGTTGTTTTTTTTCACAAAGATACTTCCAGCTAGCGAAAACTACGGCTAGCACCATGAAGCGCTTTGCGACGACAGAGGATTTCCCCACTTTGAGGCTGGGAAACACCGGGCTTAGAGTGCATCGGTTAGGTTACCAATGAGAATTAAACGACTGACGCAATAGTCGCTACCTGAAAATGAACAATGTCTAATTTAAGTCTGCCGAATTTAAATGAGAACTGCAGAGTTGTCTGTGCTGACAAACCGCATATATTTCATAGGGAACAAGCGTTTCGTCTCAGGAAACCGGATGTATTCCCCTCTTTTAGTCACAATGCAGCAAAAAGCATTTGGAATTCACTCGCAAGAAGATCCTTTTCGCACTCTTAACTACAATAATGCACGCAGAACACAATGACTTATAGGGATCAAAATTGGTGTTTGTAAAGTGATTAAGTAGGTTTTTATGCAATCCTGTGTGCTAACATTTGTTCGCTTTTTAGTTCAAAGCGTCGTTAGGCTATCGTTTCGTTTTGACTGGGCAATTTTTGTTTGAATATCTAGTTGTCTATCCAAAACTGCCAGAGGAGCCGGGGTGGAAGCAGTGCTGCAGTACAACTTCAATCGTCTTCAGGTAAAGCCTTGATTTTTCTCGGTGGAGATTTAGTCCGGTAAACGAAGCACTACAGAGCTGTTTCATTTCCACCGGGAATCACCACCAGACTGCATTTCACGAACTTCCAGGCAGTCCTGAACCCGCGACATCCCAGTTAATCGTATGAACACATAACGGTTCAGCCCTGACAGCCTGATCAGCAGTGCGAATAACTCACACCTAGTACCACTCATCCTTCATCACGGAATCCACATCACATTGTCACACGACCCCGAAATCTCCATTGAAAATTCCAAAAACCTCCTCATACTACTGAAAATTCCGGATGTATTTACATGCCTGGACTTGTTCGGCTTGAAAATAAGTGATCCAGTGAATAAGTCACTTGTACTCATACATAGAGAAAATACTCCATGGTTATTTATAACGGCAAGTAGGACCTTCACTTTCGTGCCTCCGTTCAGCTTCAGATCTATCAAAATATGGGTTTTTGAGCTTACTGAGCACTATCTCTACAATTTGGTTAGAACTTTTCGGTCCTTCTAGTCAAATCTATGCGCGATATAATATGGATTCGGTCATCTGGTAAAATCCTTAAAAGGCCCAATGGCGAGTCTGACTGCGGAACAGGTTGCCACCGCTGCTACTTAGTTTTATCTTCAAAAAGACCGGAGTAAGCAGGTGGTGCTGCGTTTACGCAGTGACTTTGAATGACCTGTTAAGGTACAATGGTGATTCACAGGTTAAAAATGTCAGGAGTGCTATAAACCGGCAAAATCTGTATCAAAATTTCGGCGTTATTAGTTCGAGAAAGGCTTTGAATTCTGAGAACATTGACGAAAGCCTTGTAAATTTGTTCCTCAGATCCTTCTCAATCGTAGATTCAATGAGCTGGGTGCCAACGGATCAGGAAGAATAATAAACGTCATGTTTCTGATAAACCAGCTACTCAGACAAAATGTACCTGCACGAGCTTTCTATTCTAAATCTTCACGTTAAATCAGCTCTGTCGTGGAAATTCTGGTCGAGTGACATTGCTTGATGCCGAATCGGGTAGCTGAACCTCCTTTCGTTGTTTAACACAACTGCACACTCAGGTAAGGCAGTATGTTTGTATGGCTCCGATTATCCGGACAAAGAGTAAAATGATCAACATGATAAACACCGTGTTCTGATGTGCGAAAAGATCCTGTGTACGTTATTTCAAGTGATTTCAAACAGCACAAAACCCCTTGAAATGGAATAAATGAAGAATTAGCTCGAGAATTCTCTCCAATATGAACTACGGACCAGGAACGCACTTGTTATCATGCCAATCTAAGGGTACTGATCACATACCGCAATGTGCTCGGTTCCGAATAATCCTAATATCAAAAGGTTAACCAGTAACAACTTCCTTCAGTGTGTACATTGAAAATTGTTTTTGCGCTGATTTTCTCACCCACCGAAGCGAGACCTGCTGAAACTCGGCCAAATGTTAGCAAGTATTCTCTGGATCGCACAGCGGCTGCGTTGCTGGGCAACAAGTTCGGTGATGGCAGACACCGGTGACACAATCGATGGGCCCGTGATTACTTCGAAACACCAACGTTGTGACGGCTGTCGTTCACAAGTATTGACACACTGGAAACGGACGAAGTTCTTTTCTGACCATCGTGCACTCACTTTGAGTTGTTTTTCTGGCACTGATAGGCGGGGTTGGTCAGATACAATGGCGGGGAGACTGAGCATTGCTTCAATACCACTAACGATTGGGTTCAGCCAGTTGAAAAAAAACACGCTGCGGAACTACTGGTGAAATGCTGAGAAACTGGCAAGGTAGATAACTCAAGCAGCGCATTCCTACGGACAAACCGTTTTCTGTGTGAGGTCTCCACGAAGTAAATCAGAAATTCGAAATTGTCCTTGAGAAGAATGCCCAAAAGTGTAACATCTAGAAATATGCACTGCAGCATCATGCAGGAATTCTGAATTTGGATATTTCCTAATCTGTGTCAATTGCTGTGTGAAAAATAAGAAATTTGACAGATTTTCTGCTCGTGTAATTCAATAGCTTGCCTAACGGTTTTTTGTTTCATGTCCGAAATAAACAACCCTCTGAACGACGCATCAAAAATTGGTAGATCTAGAGCAGACGATCAGTGCTTGGTCGAAATTAATTCCCACGAACTATTTCTGTTAAGGTAACTAAAGCGGTTTACCCATATCGTGTAGACTTCGTGAATGAGTGCGAGAAGATCATCCAAACGACCTTGGGAAATTGATGACTGGTTGCTTAGAAGTATGCTTTTGTACAAAAACAGGATTCTGGGAAACATTCGAAGATCATGTAGCTACATGGATCGTATATCGTGACGGTTAACTAGCTCTTTTAAAACCAGCTTAGAAACAGACTTCCAAAAATAGTGTTTTAAGAGATGTCAAGGTAATGTCACAAACTCGTGAAGGGTCCAAGGTTGAAAAACTGAACCATACCCAAACATAGTGGGCCTTGTCTCGAATACCTATTGCTTTTTGGATATGCTTAGGTTTGATCACCACCCTACCGTTAAAACCTGTCAACAATGCTTAAGACAGGCCCGGATCTCCACAAGCCCATGCAACCTTTTACTGAGTTAGTCCACGTCAGCCACTACGCACACATACGAGTACGTTGACTCAGAATGCTCATCGACCTTTTTGTGACTCACGTCCTGCTTGCATTCTCGAGCCCAGTAGCCATCTCATCTGCACGCATGAGTGGCAGAGGTGTGTGGCATGTGCGTTGACAAAATACATATTCACAAGGGGCCGACAGTTCGGTGAGTCCGTTTCTTCAGGTTGGCTCCATGTTGACCCTATAGTCACAATCACGCTTAAGGGCCTGTTTCCAAGCCACGTTATGTGAACATACTTTTGAGCTGCATTCGCGAGCTTCGACCAGTTCCATGCCTGCGTAGCCTGAGCCCACTCACCAGGAGCACCAACGTTGAGGCGAGAACAGGGCAGCTCTACCGCGTGTGCCACATTTGGCTGGAATGGGTGGTGGTTTTCTCTCACCGTCGTCGTTGCACGGCCCAAATCAACAACACATTGAGAGTAGCAGAGGCTAAATTACATTGAACAGTGATGGAATGCGCCAGGGAGCTGCCTATCCGGGGCTATTTCTCAGACGGAAAGCTATTGATCGTGGGACTTTCTCCGGAACGCAAGCACAATTCTGCAATGCCCCTCCGATGCTCCACAGTTTTTCCCCAATCGTTTTTGATGGGACACAGTAACTTCCCACTCAACTGTAGTCAACCGATGTGACTATCCTAGATAACAGAGAATTATTTTATACTTATAGAATTCTTGCCGTCCATTCATTTTCACTAGTAGACCATCACATTATTTGGCTGATAACTGATGGATTAAGTTCCGCTCATATGAGCAAGATTTTCTGTGCTGAATTACGTTAGGCCGGCCGATAAATAAACTTGGCATACACGAGAGGAAAGTTGCAATACGAATCGTAAACTTTCTTCATAAATCAGCCTGCTCTGTGGTTCTTATTCAAGTTCAGATGGGTGGTTCAACAAAGATGTTCGCCTAAACACCTAAATGACAGATAAAATGAATCATCGTACGGATTCGCCGGGTAGCATTGGTATTTCTTAATCACAGACGTGCAAGACTATTAACGGTCTGTCCAAGGTGAAGTGAAACACTGCATCTTACACGAGTAAAATCTGTTTAAAACATTCGGTAACCATTAGTTTTCCGTATGGAAAACTGGTTATGTTGTGTTCACTAACATTAGAAGATAGCTATCATCGAAGGGACATTTGGGTGTAGTCTGAGGGTGCCTCCGGGAACGGGGAGTACTGTGGTAGAAATTTACAACACATCAATCTATAAATGTGCGCCGATGATATGTACCCATTGTATAAGTCTAGGCATTATTGCCCATTGTCTGTGTCACATTCAACAGAAACAGGGGAAAAAACGCCACCACCAGAAACTGAACTCTGTTTTCACCTTTCGAAGGAAATGACCATAAAATTTCGCGGTGAAATTATAGGAGTAACCCAACCTGACAATTTGACTCAACAATCGGAAACTTTAGACTGACTCCAGTTGACCCGGGTTGTCTTTATGGTATTATTTACTGGAAGCCGACCTCTGATAGTGCTTCCACCACGATATACTGAGCCGCACTAGTGACGTACTATTTGTCAGAGGTAAACTGCATTAGTCGCAGTTCAATGTCAAATAAGCAGGATATGTGAACCTTCAGTATGAAATCTTGCAACAACTGCTCATTATAGAAAGGAAGTTTCAATGTGAAATTTATCCTGCAAGTAGATTCATCCTGTGTTTAAAGACCGTTAGATTCTTCATCCTTGTTGAGAAGCGTCCGACGTGTACTTCTCACGAGTCATTCGAATCCGCGATATACCGGTCAGCAGCTGAACGTTGCATCAGTCGGCGACAAGCGGCTGATCAGTAGCGTGATTAACTTGTACTTGGAACATAACGTCAGCCATACATTTAACGTTACGCGGTCTATTGAGGACTGTTTGCACGAGTGACAGCAACCTTGATGGAGGGTCCGTATTGCCCACAGAACTTTTTATTGTTTGAGCAGATTACTCGTTGCTTTTTAAGTAGTGAAGACACTACGGTTTTGATTACTACTTCATGCAACCAGTGAGGCCAGCCTGTGCTCAAAGACCTAAAAGCACTGCAAAGCTGTTTCATTCTTGGTAAGAATGACCAGTAGTAAGCATCCCTTGAATGTGGTATCACTGGTCAAATCAGTGATTCCTGACGGCTCTTGTTCAGTTGGAATGCGAACCCACCCTTCCCCTCGACGTTGACTCACTCAAGAAATCCACTGTTTTGTCCAACTACGTGGAATGTGCTTTGGTAGCCGGTATGAAGATGTTCTTCTTGTTTTGCAAACAACTGAGTTTACAGCTTGAACGATAGCACAATTTTATCATCTGATGGAGTTTTTTGAAGTATGAATGCATCTTAAATAATGGTTGGGTCGGATGAGGACTGAATAGCTGCAGGCTTACCGAGAAGATCACTAAAGTGACCGATTCTAAAATAGTATTTTCGCATGCTTTAAACACATGGCAAGAAGAGGTCACAATCATTCTTGTGTAAACTTTGGCCTGAATATATCTGGTCTACATTTACCCCTGAAGACTCTGCACCCTCCCTCAGATGTTGAGAAGCAGTTGGATATGCAAATACCCTGAAATGGAGGTCCCCAAGCGTTTCCGATCGCAGGCCCGTCTACATTTTGAGTGTGACTTTGCGACACGGATAAAAAAAGCCAAGCTGTGCAGTAAATCTCTTCTACATCAACATTCTTCTGTATTGACCGTTTTTGGCCAGCCCTCCATAAAATGGGTTTCGATCTTCCAAATTATCGGTATATTTGAGGAAAGTAGGCACACACACAATCGAAATTCCCCAAAGGCATAATTTTGTAAAGTGGTGTATAGCAAACGCGAAATTAATGGTTCCCGAGACGCTTGTATACGAATGTTGTTTTCAACGTATGATCGAGTTGTATCAACATATCAGCATTCATGACCATAATGTTTGCTTTAAAATGTCCGCTACTCAACTAAGGATGAGGGTAGGAGTTCACATTCGTGTTCCCTGAAAAGGTTTGTCCACACGGATGTGCGGTTCCAAACACAGACAGTATGCCACGGGTAAATTTATTTACCTGCGTATAGTCTTCGATTAAGAAACACAGGTGAAACCGAGAAAACGCTTGCCTTTCTGTCTGTCGTTTAGGCTCATCTGCTTTCAAATCAATAAGTTCTAACTGAATTCAGTTACATCCTCGTTAACAGTGCCTTCAGCAGGACTCGAAAGGAGACGAATAGCTCTCATTTCTTCAATCAGATCCAAAACCCCTACTAAACTTGCTCATCTGTTATTTATGCTCAAGTCTTTGTTTATTTTTTCCCGGAATCTCTGACAGCACGAAAACTGAGCGAGGCTTCCAACTCCCGGTAGTGCTTTGGTTAAGGACAGCTTTCATCGTAATCCCTTCATGATGGGCGGAAATCTCGAACCGGATATTCGCCTTCTGGATCTCCAGGCTGGGTTGATTCTCACCAGATTCATTGAAAACCCTAATCCAGCAGTTATTGTGTGATCCAACAAGAACTACTCTGTTTTTTAATTTTCTGTGAGAAACCGATTAGGTCCACCCCAGAGCTTTTAAAACCAGAACGTAATTTTGCCACAGAATAGGCATTGAAATTGACTGCAAAAGGCCAGTCGCAGCAAAGAGCACCCACATTTTTTAGGAGCAGCTTGAAGACAGTGGTGATGGACTGAAATGAAGTTCCTGTTGAGCCGGCTGATTAAGTGACGCAAAGGATTCTCAAATGCCTTCTGACGTGGGAAACAACATATTAACATGGGACCATATCAATCACGATACCAGAGCTGTTATTTGAATTGCCCTTGATTTATTTTACCTTGCACTAGGCACCATTATCCCTTTATCAGTCTGCACACACAGGAGTTAGTTCTAACAGAGTTTGTGGTCTGACAACGTATCCTAAATTTTTTGGATGGTGTCTATTTTTTCTTGTGTGCTACGAAATTACATCAATACTGCCGCGATAGAACATGCTGAACCAAAAACAGAGATGAAATAATCGAAGCATCAAGGATTAATCAAGTGCCAGACGATGCCACCGGAATGTTCCAGGTATGCCAGTTGTTTGTGGCACTAAGTTCTCTTTAATCTCTCCTTTATTCTACAGGGAGTTGTTTGCTATGAGGATGACATTCTCTTAATTAGCCTGCTCGTTGTCGCACGGTTACATGTTGCGACGTGCATGATCATGCGCATCAGCATGTATTGCCGATGATGTTCGTCCTATTCTCGACCAAATTTGGTCCTGCGTGGACACAAAATAATAACTTTCTAGCCCACATGTAGGCCAGAATTCCATTCAGGCTGTCTGTCGTAGTGCAATAATTGCAGTACATTTTACAGAAGTCATCTCTGTCGGCTAGGTTCACACTTAAATCGATGGTATTTTATTCGAAGTGTCCGGTGCTCTCTGTGGATGGAAGAGCAAGTAATATTTTCAGGTCCGGTGCATTGTAGTAGCATATCGAATTTCGGAGGCCACCGGTCTAAGAGATCACAGGTCTACCCCTGTTGAAGACAGCATCCATGTGATCTACCTGGGGGGCTTGGTTATTCCTGTAGGTCTATGAACGTGAAATCCTCCATCACTACAGTGTTCAGTCCATCACCCGACGTGATCGAAGTCACAGGGCTATTGACAACGTCTCAGGTCCAATTATGCGACTCACAGAGGTTTCAGCCTGATGTTTCGGGACAAGCTTGCTAAAATCATGATCTCGGTTGAGGTTTCATCAAGCAGGTGAGGCCAATCTAAGTTGAAAATCCAAGAAGCAGTGTAGAGATGTTTTATCAAATTCTGTCAATAACAGAACTGTCGCTAGTCGCTTTGAGCTGAAAAATTCCCGCTTAACTTTTGATACAAGCAGTGATAGAATGCACTACATAAGATTATGAATTTGAGATGTAAGAATATCTGGAAAGCTGCATTCAGAGTGTTGAAACCTAACACCAATAAATGCTATGGACAAAAGATAACGAGACGCCTAGTGACCACACGTTATTCACCACAAAGTCTAAATCTAGAGGTTACTATTCATCTGAAAAAACAATCTATGATGTCAACACTTACAGTCAAACAGACTGATAGTTCGGGCCAAACCTCCCAGGAAATTGCCAAATAAATCAGCTGGTAAACTGTCCAAATCAATCGAACAAGAACCAGCCGTTGCCTTTCTTTGAGTCTGGGCGTCTTCAGTACAATTCCGGTCAATCTCATTACTAGGCCGCTGGTATTTTCAGCTATTGTTAGTTCTACAACTACCATCTATTCTGCTTGATGATATTCTACTGACGTTTAAATGTGTTTAGATGCACTCAGCTTAGATTATATTCAGCCGCAAACAGCGCCAATTTCGCCACAAATGTTTTCATTTAATATTCGTATATCCTGTAGCACCGCGTTATACAGTACCTTCATGAATACCTAACGATCACCTATGTCTTAGCTGACCACTGGCGATCGTTAGTACTGAGATGTGATAAACAGTCGTAGTGTCAACTGTATTCAAGGATGCATGTGAGTTAGAGACCCTGAGTTTGTGGTATCTTGGGATTAGGAATTGTGCCCCGAAGTGGAAGGTCCGTGGTTTGAATCCACATCCGGTTTTCCGACTATTCTCATAGACCTGATCGACCTGACAACATGCCTTTCCTCGTCCTGCTGTCGAGTGGTAAGTCACTCACATAGAAAGTGTGTTACAAATACCACTTTTGATTTCGTGGCTGAATTTAGCGGGTATGCGCAGCTGAATCACAAGTAGCACTGATGTCATTTACGCCAAAATCGCCGTGTAATGTGCAACCAATAAAGGCCTTATTTTGCTCTATAAGGGTTAATTTACGCTGTCGTAGTAAATAGCGATTCAAGATTAAAGGGAACACTAGAATATTTCCAGGCTGTGTCACATATGGTGCTGTTATGCTGAACTGCCTAAGTGCCCCTGAAATACCCAACCCCTCCACTACCGGAGAAAAAACGAAGACCGAACTGGGATGGAGCTGTATGTACGGACAAGCGACAACTTTGGACACAGAGCGCATCATGTGCACCAGCAACAGGTCATCTTGGACAATGTCATCTGATGGTGTGGGGCAGCTAACAGACTTCAACAAAAACGAATACACCAGCGAACTGTTCACCAGAAGAGCAGTGGGCCTGGCCGACTGCCGTATTTCTCCCTGTGGACTGATGACCTCACTTGGGTTGATGTGACTGGAACTGAAGGTACCCCCATTTCAACCGCACAATCCTGCTGAAGAAAACGCTCAGCCGGTGATCAAATTTGTCATACATGACAAAAAGATCATAATAGGCGATCGCCTCGGATAACTTCCAATATACTCCGAAGGGAGACCAATTGTAGCGAGAGAGTGGGCACGATATGTTGAAGCAAAGGGATGCAATTGATTGTGATTTTCTGGCAAAATGTTTTTTGCAGTTTCATTACCTATACTTGGTTGGACAAGCCATAGCATAATGAAATGTTTATGAACCGTCCAGGTATCCTAGTAAGCGCTGTGTTTGGTGTAGTCTAGATGCTGTGGGCGTGACCTGTCTTCGAACAAGGCATCAATGTGACACTCGCTACGCTTTGGCTAGGGACACTGCAAGTTGTGGTGGAAACTCGAAAACTATGGCGCTCGTGTTGCCAATTCCTATCCAGATGGTCTGATTGTTGGAAGCTTAAGCAACTAGCTTATTTGTGAAAGACTAGTAAAAGGCCAGTCCTATTCCAAACATTGTATTTTTTGACAAATACGAACTTACTTCAGTTGAACTGACCTGCTTGAATGGTAGTGGACCGCAGGTGTTTCCATAATGCCGTTGTTGTCCATGGTGGTGCAGTATATTGGACTGGCCGCTATCGTTCGCGAGCCAGTCCGTTCGTCAAAATCGCCATCACCACCACTATCATCATCATCATCATCATCATCATCATCATCATCATCATCATCATCATCATCATCATCATCATCATCATCATCATCATCATCACCAGCTCTGATATGCATTAGCAACCGTGTTACCTATCGTTTAAGTCAAGTGCATTTATGATCACATGGATAAGATCTTAGAGGACGGACAATGGCTAGTGAACTGGTTAGGAGTTGCTCTCTGTTATGTTTCCTGCTAAACAGCATATTGTTAGACGTAACACACTACTCATAAGGTCGTTGAAAACTCTTCAACAGCCCACTTCAGCAACCATATGAGTAGTGTGTTCCGTCCATACAATGTATCGCGATACTGGCGTATCGCATTGACTGAAACATGAAGCGGCCTGGTGCAGCACATTCTGTTGAAGAAGACCATCATAAATGAGGGATTCAGTTGGGTGTCCCGTGAAAACCAATTCGGTAGGCAAGTGAGTGTGTTTCGCTTATATATTGTTCACCAATTGCTTTGCACCAAATAGAGGTTAGGATGTAAAATGTCACTTCTTGGTGGAAGATAACTTGTGCACGTGAAGCAAACAAGCCAGACCACACTGGAATTCTGGATGCAGTCCTTAGCTAAACTAACTGCTTCACCGTCAAACGCCTGCTTTCATTTTATCTCATTTCGGATTCGCTGAAGCCACTGAAACTGTGCACTCGTGAGAAAACCTTCCGTCGTCTCGCTCAACTCAAATCTTTTTAAGCCAAACTGACAACAACTTCAACTAGTGTTAGTATCCTCTAAAAGCTGCTCACATTCTATCCAATTTTTCCATCTCCAATTTATGATTTAAAAAAGTCACAACAAACTCTGTCTAGTTTCCACTAACTCAATAAATGAATAAATAAATACCTCAGCAACCCTAACCAGCTGATGCTTTCATTTTGACAGTTTTGGAATGGGTGTCGCCAGCATATAACCTCTCTAATCTTATCACCGGAGGTTTCAGGAAAGAACTTCCAGACTCAGAGCGAAACAAATGTTTTGAACTTCTTAGAATTCTTACTGAAAGGTGAAAAGTTGGACTCAAGCAGGATAACAGCTGATTTGGAGGGTACCATCATGTACTACGCAGGTTACTGTGGCCAAAAGTCCCATGCGAACCGAGGAAAACTCGTGAACACGGAACAGTCACGATTATCTGTCGCGAGTTTATTTAGAGAGTGCACTACACTGACATGAAAAATACACGTTCCATTTTCTCTGGTACCTGGCTTTTGTTGTTTTGTTTTTTGTACGAAACTCAACGCAGATGGATATATCTTACGGTTCAGCAGAGCTCCACCCTGAGACTCATTTAGAGTCATTTTGTGGCAGCCCCAAAAGGCCCTGAAGACACTAGTAGTCATCAGATTCTCATTGCTTAACAGTTTGGATGTGAAGGGACTTCTTGGGGGAAAGAATTACTTCGATTTCATCTGAAAACAATAAATTACTGCCAATGCTTTCCAGATCACTTAACTGTTCTTCAGTGTCTTTGACTAAGCTCTCATATCAACCAGTGATTTTAGCCCATTTGCCAATGGTTCTTCTTTCACTTCCTTTCGATTGTTTGGGAGTTCAGGACATTTTGACATGATAGCAACATATTAATCGCTTCTCCGGTAAACAAAACTGAATACTAATCAATCACTATTCACTTACTAACATGCTTTCATTCATGCTTTCTTTCATCTTTCTTGTCGTTACCAAGGCCCTACCCCCAAAGGTCGGTAGCAAATAGTTCAAGTCTGTCAGGTTTTTCCTATAAGATGCTCAATCCTCATACTGTGAACGTAATCAGTCGCATTATTTCATTTAGTGCCTGTGTTAATTTGTTGCTCTCCCTTAAATACGCTTCGACTGCTCTCCTCTGAAAAGAAACTCTTTGGAAAGAAACCATAAAGATGAACTTTTTAGTAGCATGTGTTTCAGTTAGATCCACTTCTCGGGGAGTACCATGCACGCGCCATTGCTTTTGATCCACAGGGGAAACCTTTTGGCAAGGATGCTTTCGTAACCCGAGAAAACCAGTGTCTCGTCCTTACCGGACCTCGTCAGATTAAAATCGAAAGGAAAACGCCCCACTCTCAAAGGTTTCAGAAAACTGTGGTGTTTGAGGATATTTGGTCCCTTCTGTGTGGGTCTGGTGAAGAACTAAAGGTAACAATTCATTTACATTGAGTCGATTGATGCCGGAAAAATTACGCCCTGATTGCCTGTGATTTAATGAACTACAAAGTAGTTTAGATCCAACTAAGTCGGTGCATACGGCTCTAGAACCCGCGCGCTATCGCAGTGAATATTTCTGAACGTGTAACGGACCAAACTTCATGAGGTTTGGCAGTTTGTTCCTTGTGACCGTAGTCTTTTTGCGGTCTTCTTCATTCTTGTAGTGTAAACGTCTTCTGATCAAGTAACTTGAGAGAAGGTATGGAATGATTTACTTGCTACTTTCATCTAACTGGCAACATAAAAATATAAATCCTGTCAAAGTGGAGAACAGTACGATCGTCAGTCATGGCCTACATCCGTTAGGAGAGTGAAAAGTGAGCCATTTTCTGGTTCGCAGTTTGCCTGCAGTTACCTGAGGACTGCCAGAGTTCTCCTTCGTCTGTGATTGCAGCACAGTGGTTTTTGCCCTGAATTAAACCTATTCTCGGTAATGCTAAATTGGTAGTTTTGATGCTTTCATTGCTCAAAAGCATTGTCGAGGCTTACTGATTCCTCGTTAAACTGAAGGGACTAGTCGTTCACAAAGATTAATGTAATTGTAGCAGATTCGGCGGTACTTACACGTATCAAATCAGATAACTGTTAAACCATCCGATTATGAGATTCTAATAAACTGCGATCCAAAGCAAACTATAATCGAATTCACACGCGCAAGTTTATTGTGTTTTTTTTTCACCTTTGATTTTTCAATCTGCGCCATTTCGGGAATAGCAGTGTAAATCTCTGTGCTTCCCGAAAATCACACCAAAAAGTGCATGTGTATGTAAATATGGTCCACTTCAAAATAGTTTGACGAAATATCTCAGGAAAATAATAGTGTTTCAGGCGCGTCATTTCATCTCAAACTTTACTCGATTCAGGTTGCTGCGGGGTATGTGGGCTGAATTTGATTACATTGTTCGTAAGTGATGAAATCGTCCCCAGGTTATTTTAACACTAGATCTGAAGTTGGCTTCTAGGTGCGAGAATGGTTTTCTACATAGGCGTCATTTGTCAAATCTGTTCGAAGAAAATAGTTGCGGGAAATGCCTTTCAATTTAAGACAACCAACTGGACGACCAACTATGGATATGAATCGAGGATGCAGTTATCGCCATTCTCCCATCAGCCTATAGTGAAGCATAGCTGCATGTTGACTACTGGTAACTTACATTGCTGGCAAAAAGTGGTAGCTAGATTCTGCTGAGTACTTGGTGAACCATACCCTAATTAGTAAAATTTCGCGCCAAATTTTTGACAAAGCATTATCTCAACAAAATTTGGAGCACGGCGCTTTTGCGAACTGTAAAAATTTGACCTTCCTATGCATTTCTGTGAAACAAATATTGCATGGAAACATCACAAACGAGAGATTCAGCTGGGTTCCAGGTTAGTCTCTCGCAAAACTAAATTGATTTGCAAATGAGTGTATTTCTTGAAAATATTGCGAAACTTTATCTCGTAGCTACTTACTATCCTCGCAAATTTAGTAAACTAATTTTACTTGGAAGTCTCAAAAGCAGACGGCAATAAACTCTGTGGAATTTGGTTGACAGAGTTGAACAACAACTGTGATGATATTGTACCCCTGAATCCAAGAATTTGTAGATTCTCATCGATCCGCACACAGAAATAGTCAAAATGCACGTAAAAGTTTAGGATAAACTTTTCCTGTTTATTAGCCCACTGTTCTATCGTACTAACTGGCCGACCTCCGGAAGTACAGGTTCCTCAAAAGTACCAAATTCATCTCAGCCGAAGGAGTAGTCGTTTTACAAAACGGAGTGTAGTGGCTATTTGATGACGCCTTATTACAGTCGGTATCGACGATTACCTCTCCTAAATGGTACCCCTCACCTAGGGACAGTTGTGGCGTCACCATCAGTGTCCGTTCGACAGAGGGATTTCTGTATTCCACGCTGCCGATGAGCAGCCAGAAGACCAGGAGAAGCTGTTTAATTTGCAAAGGGGTGCAACAGTTGAAAGTATACTAATGCATGTACTGAATGGCTCCAAAGGAGCTAATCCTTTTGCCGTGTGCCGAGCGCTGAGTATTTACCATACCTCACTGAGGTTTACCGCGAAAATGAACTAAATACATGGGTTGTAATTCGCAGCCTGTGGTGAGCGGCGGCTAGACTGTTTTAGGTTTCGGTTCATTCTGGAGCAAGCCCGTTGAAGGCTTGTACAGGTCATACATTGGGGTAACAGCTTAGTGTTTAGGGTTGTGGAGTTCGCCGAAACTAAGCACCTGTACAAACAGTGAGTTCAGAAGACTTACAACTAAGTTTTGTTAGGAGAGCTCCAAAAAACATTGACCTAGGGGATGTGATAGGTTTGGGGCTTTAAAACGTGTCGGCAAATAGGGCGATACCGAAGGACAGCTCAAGTAAAAAACTTACCTTCGATTCAAGGCTCGCCGTTTACTGATGAATGTCCCGATGACCTGTCTCCAATGTTGCTAGGGCGTAGAGTTCGACATACCCTTCAACAATTGCGATGGAATTCGCACGACCGTACCTTCATCCTAGGCCTCAGTCGGTAACATGAGTGTAAGAAGAAAAAGCGAAACACAAAGACGGGGAAACTCACTCAAGCACAATGCACCAAATATCCACGCTGGCTGTACGGCAGTGAAGCACCAGCATCAATACGGATGTTGCTGTCTCTGCTGATGCTGATGTCTGCCAATTATGGCGCCGATGACGACATACAGAGTAGCGACCGGATTGCTGAGAGCAGGCTGTTCAGTGTGGCTCAGTTACGGGCCAGAAAATGCATTTACGTATGTCTTTACTGATTTTGAATGAGAATTCAAAATCAGATCAATGTATAATAGCATTTCTGCCCATTACCGTAAACACACCACATGCGCAGTGTCCATTAAAAAGGCAACTAAATCCCAACTTACACTCAGGCATTAGGCAGGCTGGAGTACACGGAAAGAATCATAACAGATTGACGTCTAATGCGTTGATATCTCGGGTAGATGGTGCATTTTCACGGGCCACGACAACCAAACGGAACAAGCCTACGAGTTGGCAGTCCCAAGAAGTTTCGTAGTCAACGACAAGTTGAAGTGGAAATGCGCCCACTCCCCGTTTTCAACACAACTTTCACATCACAAAATGGTTGTAATAAAAAAAATACGCGAATTAAGACTTACCCAAGTGGATCCAGTGAAAACTACCCAATATTACTGTTGAATTTCTTGCTCGAACAGGATCTCGCCCTTGCCTTCTATCCCTGAATTCTAAATGTCAGTTCACTAACAACACCCCCTCACGACTAACCAAGGAACTTGTATGCCGGTCTTCACCGCTCGATGGGAGACTATTTTTGTACCAAGCAGTGTTCGACAGAGTGTAGCAAAACAGAAGGCGATAGATTTTTTAGTATTTATATCAGCCATATGGGCACTCACGTAACGGCTAGTGCTGCTTGATCCAATCATTGCACGTCCTGATCAATAAGCAGAACCGACTTCGTAGATATGCATGGTTCATCGACCAATCGGTCAATCGACTAAAACGAAGGTGTTGCTGGCAGAATATATGCTCTTGTCACAGGGCGTGAGATTTGGACTAGTTGAGTTTATGTCTGCGTGTGGTAAATTCAGATGTATTGTGTCCTCGTGGCCAATTGAACTGCGCATGAACACCGAAAACGGGTGGGTGTGGCTTTTCTGTGCACTGTCCCGTGATGTTATTAGATCTTTGAACGCCCCACATCCATCAGGACCAAAGCACCTTGAAGCACAGCGAGTGGGTTCTTTGAAGGGTGTACCCCATTCGAAGAATGAAATTTTTATGGAAAGCTGTCAACGCAACGATCAATAACTCGGTGAGTGCAACAGTGAGAGATGAAGTCTGAAGTGCGCCAAACCATTCGATACTTTAGGCAAGTGAATGCTCTTTGCGGTCACTCTACCCCAGTTTTTCTCATAGTATTCAGTGCAGCGTGGCTTTAGTTGAACCACGTACTGGGTGGGTAGATGACTCGTGTGGATCGATTATATTCAAACTACCAGTATATTGATCGATTAAACTGAACTCTCGCCTCCCATGCAGTCCACGAAGCTTGTGGTACGCTTGTAAGCCCATTATCCTCCATACTGGACGAGTACAATGGTCATACTCATAGCAAAATAAAATGGCAAAGTTAGACACAAGGTTGACTTACGTGTTTTGAAATACCTTGAGTCGAATTAACGCTGTTTGGTCGAAGCCAATAAAAAAATTACGGCTTAGTTCGGTCGTCATTTAGTGCACTTCTGCAGCAGACTTAGACACCAGCACGGTTCTTTTTATATGACACAGACAGATTTAGAGAGTGAGTGCACACGCGCCTGCATACACAAATGCACGCGTAGACCAACGTAATCGATTCGGTTGCACAAAACTGGACATTGCTCTGTTGACACGTGTGCAAGTATGGACCCAGAATACACATACACACACTCATAATCATAAGAGCTGCCGTAGCTGACCCCACGAGGATGATAAGCTGTCGTCTAGCTGAGTAGTCACTTTCACATTTGTTCCAGTGATTGGTTATAAACATACGCACACAGTAGTCTCTGAGAGTGCTTTACCTCAGATTTTTAGAGCCTTATTCGGTTACTATGCTATTTTAACGTGCATATGTGGGTGGGGTCGATACTCTGTGAACATCGTGGACTGTCAGTATGCTTGGTCATTCAGAATAGTGTGTGAGTTAGTGAATGAGTGGTGATGGTGGTTTTGACATGCGCACACGTGTCACTATGCCTGCTAATGCCGGCGCAACTGGATGTGGTTTGGAACCTAGCGCTTGGTTTGTTATTGTCTTCCGTAACTGAACTAACTATCGTAGAAACCAATCGTTCTAGGCGTGTTTCAAGTCAGCACAGCTGAGTGCAGTGCAGTTGCTTGTACGTGTTTTAGCTGGTCGTGCTGTGAACCTTCTTAATGTCTCTGTAAAATGTTGGCAGCGATGGCAGCCAGTTCTGGTTCATTCAGGAGTTATTGACTTGAGTGTTAATCAGCAATGGACGACCGGAAAACAGAACCACGAACCTATTGGACCGGGTCAAGACAGGAGGGAGCACGTTCTCAATGAGGCAGAATGTCTAAAGTCCGGTGAGGGCATTGTGGGCTGAAAAAGTTTGAATCATCTACCACGGAAATGGTGATGCATCTTTCCTGGATTGCTTCAATTTTCTTTTAAAAAAACTTGTAGCTGAATCAGAGCACATCAAGAGCCCCTTATTTCCCTTCGTAGACCTGTCGTTTTAAGCACCTAGATCTTTTATTGTTACACTGGGTTTGATTGTGATGAACTGGTATGCATAAACCTTAAGATTTTCTGCGCTCCTACAAACGCATTCCATCTATGCGATAGTTCATGCCATCAAAATGTGACTTTAATCGGTATGGTGCTACATACAGGTTGTCAAACTCTTAGACAACCCACCTTCATTTTTGTCCGTTTGGTGCTCAGATGCAACCTGATGGAAGTCCCGCACTATGACTACCTGGTAATGGTTGGGGAATATCCATGAGCTTACGTCGACATAATATACAATATCACGTCACGGAAAGGACTTCGACAGCTTCAGCATCGTTCCGACTGGAACAAGAGATTCAGTAAACTCTCAGGTCAATATCAAAAGTAGGTTTTCTTCATCGAAATAGAGTGACTTTGGAGTGGCAAGTTAGAAAGGAAGGGCTTTCGAATGGTGATCTGGAAGACAGGAGGCTTGGTATGGAAAACTTCATAAATCACTGCTTCAGATGGCTTTTCACCTCACAAAGTGACAAACAGCCAATCCGGGATAATATCAAGGACTGCACGTTTTGCCTAAAATCAACCGACTCTACACAAAAATTCCTTCTAACTAACTCCTATAAACAGTACCATGCATCGTCATCGTAACTTGTAGGCGGCACTTGTGGTGGTACTATTTTCCAGCGAGAGCTGCGTGAGTATCTGAGACACATGGTGTGCCCAGTCCACTCCTGCGAGCCCTCTACCCCAACCAACGTGTTACCACCGACTTGTGCCCACTAATCAATCAGTACCGAATACAATCAAACCAGTGCTAAGTCACCCACTGCACCCATAAATCGTGTCCTTTTCTAAAGCACATTTGCTACCCGATCCCCTAAACTTTTCTTCTAGTGTCAGAATTCCAAATATTCATAGGGGTTTTGCTGAGTACTACATTCATCTCCCAAGTTAACGCTTCCCTTCGGGATTTTCGGTAGTGTTCCTTGTCTGGAAATGATCTTTATTCTGTATCCTTTGGTAAAATTTGTTTTCCTAAACTAAGTTATTACACTATCGTTTCTACGCGCCGTTTGTATGACTACATTACCTCCTCCTTCAGATCGAATGCTGTCCTACTAAGGAAATGAGCTTTTCGAGAGGTATTTTGTCAGAAACTGCATACGATAAATTGACTTTTGTTAAAGTTTGCTGAGATAGTCCTAACCGATTCGTGTTCTCCGTCCACCTCGGTGAACTGCACCTAATTTTGATGAATCATTACCTGGCTTTCATTGCAAGTTGTCACTTAATTGCAATCCTTATTTATCGGCGCCAAACATCCTGCACCGTGAAGTAATAAAATGCTCAAGCCTGGATGGATATATTTACACCAGCAGGGTAGAAGAATGTGCGAAATCCATTGTTTAGCCCCACCCTGTTATTTGCTCCAAAAAATGTGCATTGCAAGCAAGCCCAAACGAAAGGTCAGAACAACTTGACTTCCAAACCACCACAGCCATTGAACAACAGTCGGCATCGCTATGAGAGGTAGGCAGTATTAGAACAGGTGGCATAGAATGCTAACTAAAGCCGACAGTCTTTGCGATCAATGCACAGACGACCATGGTATGCATGAACCTCACAAGCTGACTGATGACACAGCGAAAGACGTCAGTTCGTTGATTCGCAACTTATTCAGTTGCTTATAAGAATCGCACTGACAAACTTGGATTCAATGCCGAATCTCAGTATGCTGACGTAGGACTCAATACCCTCACCACGTGCCCTTACCGAGTCACTTCCTCAATATTCCCCACCATACACACAAACTTCTAACCTTATTAGCCAGATCCAGGTCGTGTTTTCAGGTGCATTAACCTAACGACACGCATGTGCACCAGTTAAGGCAGTATAAACTATCCCTCTATAACAATATACTTCAGAAATGTTAGAAGTGGTACAGTAGTCTGTCATCTCATTCAAGTAAACAGATCTCAGAGTGACTAGATGACTAAAATCCTACCATGAAAATGAATGAAAATGGTAGGTGATAGGTAGCTACGGAAATTGGTACAGCTATCAGTAGGGTAAAGTGAGATTGCCGAAACGTGTTAGTGAACACTGGAACAATACTGAATGCCAGAAGATTGGACAGTTGTTTGAACCATTTAAACAAGGGAACTATCNGATGATGATGATGATGATGATGATGATGATGATGATGATGATGATGATGATGATGATGATGATGATGATGATGATGATGATGATGATGATGATGATGATGATGATGATGATGATGATGATGATGATGATGATGATGATGATGATGATGATGATGATGATGATGATGATGATGATGATGATGATGATGATGATGATGATGATGATGATGATGATGATGATGATGATGATGATGATGATGATGATGATGATGATGATGATGATGATGATGATGATGATGATGATGATGATGATGATGATGATGATGATGATGATGATGATGATGATGATGATGATGATGATGATGATGATGATGATGATGATGATGATGATGATGATGATGATGATGATGATGATGATGATGATGATGATGATGATGATGATGATGATGATGATGATGATGATGATGATGATGATGATGATGATGATGATGATGATGATGATGATGATGATGATGATGATGATGATGATGATGATGATGATGATGATGATGATGATGATGATGATGATGATGATGATGATGATGATGATGATGATGATGATGATGATGATGATGATGATGATGATGATGATGATGATGATGATGATGATGATGATGATGATGATGATGATGATGATGATGATGATGATGATGATGATGATGATGATGATGATGATGATGATGATGATGATGATGATGATGATGATGATGATGATGATGATGATGATGATGATGATGATGATGATGATGATGATGATGATGATGATGATGATGATGATGATGATGATGATGATGATGATGATGATGATGATGATGATGATGATGATGATGATGATGATGATGATGATGATGATGATGATGATGATGATGATGATGATGATGATGATGATGATGATGATGATGATGATGATGATGATGATGATGATGATGATGATGATGATGATGATGATGATGATGATGATGATGATGATGATGATGATGATGATGATGATGATGATGATGATGATGATGATGATGATGATGATGATGATGATGATGATGATGATGATGATGATGATGATGATGATGATGATGATGATGATGATGATGATGATGATGATGATGATGATGATGATGATGATGATGATGATGATGATGATGATGATGATGATGATGATGATGATGATGATGATGATGATGATGATGATGATGATGATGATGATGATGATGATGATGATGATGATGATGATGATGATGATGATGATGATGATGATGATGATGATGATGATGATGATGATGATGATGATGATGATGATGATGATGATGATGATGATGATGATGATGATGATGATGATGATGATGATGATGATGATGATGATGATGATGATGATGATGATGATGATGATGATGATGATGATGATGATGATGATGATGATGATGATGATGATGATGATGATGATGATGATGATGATGATGATGATGATGATGATGATGATGATGATGATGATGATGATGATGATGATGATGATGATGATGATGATGATGATGATGATGATGATGATGATGATGATGATGATGATGATGATGATGATGATGATGATGATGATGATGATGATGATGATGATGATGATGATGATGATGATGATGATGATGATGATGATGATGATGATGATGATGATGATGATGATGATGATGATGATGATGATGATGATGATGATGATGATGATGATGATGATGATGATGATGATGATGATGATGATGATGATGATGATGATGATGATGATGATGATGATGATGATGATGATGATGATGATGATGATGATGATGATGATGATGATGATGATGATGATGATGATGATGATGATGATGATGATGATGATGATGATGATGATGATGATGATGATGATGATGATGATGATGATGATGATGATGATGATGATGATGATGATGATGATGATGATGATGATGATGATGATGATGATGATGATGATGATGATGATGATGATGATGATGATGATGATGATGATGATGATGATGATGATGATGATGATGATGATGATGATGATGATGATGATGATGATGATGATGATGATGATGATGATGATGATGATGATGATGATGATGATGATGATGATGATGATGATGATGATGATGATGATGATGATGATGATGATGATGATGATGATGATGATGATGATGATGATGATGATGATGATGATGATGATGATGATGATGATGATGATGATGATGATGATGATGATGATGATGATGATGATGATGATGATGATGATGATGATGATGATGATGATGATGATGATGATGATGATGATGATGATGATGATGATGATGATGATGATGATGATGATGATGATGATGATGATGATGATGATGATGATGATGATGATGATGATGATGATGATGATGATGATGATGATGATGATGATGATGATGATGATGATGATGATGATGATGATGATGATGATGATGATGATGATGATGATGATGATGATGATGATGATGATGATGATGATGATGATGATGATGATGATGATGATGATGATGATGATGATGATGATGATGATGATGATGATGATGATGATGATGATGATGATGATGATGATGATGATGATGATGATGATGATGATGATGATGATGATGATGATGATGATGATGATGATGATGATGATGATGATGATGATGATGATGATGATGATGATGATGATGATGATGATGATGATGATGATGATGATGATGATGATGATGATGATGATGATGATGATGATGATGATGATGATGATGATGATGATGATGATGATGATGATGATGATGATGATGATGATGATGATGATGATGATGATGATGATGATGATGATGATGATGATGATGATGATGATGATGATGATGATGATGATGATGATGATGATGATGATGATGATGATGATGATGATGATGATGATGATGATGATGATGATGATGATGATGATGATGATGATGATGATGATGATGATGATGATGATGATGATGATGATGATGATGATGATGATGATGATGATGATGATGATGATGATGATGATGATGATGATGATGATGATGATGATGATGATGATGATGATGATGATGATGATGATGATGATGATGATGATGATGATGATGATGATGATGATGATGATGATGATGATGATGATGATGATGATGATGATGATGATGATGATGATGATGATGATGATGATGATGATGATGATGATGATGATGATGATGATGATGATGATGATGATGATGATGATGATGATGATGATGATGATGATGATGATGATGATGATGATGATGATGATGATGATGATGATGATGATGATGATGATGATGATGATGATGATGATGATGATGATGATGATGATGATGATGATGATGATGATGATGATGATGATGATGATGATGATGATGATGATGATGATGATGATGATGATGATGATGATGATGATGATGATGATGATGATGATGATGATGATGATGATGATGATGATGATGATGATGATGATGATGATGATGATGATGATGATGATGATGATGATGATGATGATGATGATGATGATGATGATGATGATGATGATGATGATGATGATGATGATGATGATGATGATGATGATGATGATGATGATGATGATGATGATGATGATGATGATGATGATGATGATGATGATGATGATGATGATGATGATGATGATGATGATGATGATGATGATGATGATGATGATGATGATGATGATGATGATGATGATGATGATGATGATGATGATGATGATGATGATGATGATGATGATGATGATGATGATGATGATGATGATGATGATGATGATGATGATGATGATGATGATGATGATGATGATGATGATGATGATGATGATGATGATGATGATGATGATGATGATGATGATGATGATGATGATGATGATGATGATGATGATGATGATGATGATGATGATGATGATGATGATGATGATGATGATGATGATGATGATGATGATGATGATGATGATGATGATGATGATGATGATGATGATGATGATGATGATGATGATGATGATGATGATGATGATGATGATGATGATGATGATGATGATGATGATGATGATGATGATGATGATGATGATGATGATGATGATGATGATGATGATGATGATGATGATGATGATGATGATGATGATGATGATGATGATGATGATGATGATGATGATGATGATGATGATGATGATGATGATGATGATGATGATGATGATGATGGTTACGGCTAGCCTAGTCGTCCGTGTACGAGTAACTCATCTGAACATTCCAGGAGAAAACGTCCTGTCACTGATTCTTATCATTTTTGCAAGCTTTGGGGGGCGGACCCACACATTCGCAAGAGATTGCCGCTATGTGTTGGGAGCACCGAGGCCTGGATTTTAGTGTTATCAGGCAGCCGGATCTTTTGCTTGTGAGGGTAACAAAGCAACGCAAGAGGAGTTGTAACACGATCGGTCCAGGCTCAGAATTGCAAGAGTTGCGAGATCCCCGTATGTGAAATGCGAATAGCGCCAGCCGATGGAAATTGAGGTCAAATTTGACCGCAGTCGGTCGTACTGGGGTTCAGTCTTTGGGTTAAATACTGTCATGCCTGGGTGATAACACAATAAGTTAGTAATAACACCAAAACAAAGCATAGGAAAAGTTCCCGAAATTACTTGTAGACGAATGCGTTGATTTTGGAGACACATTAATCCAAAATTTGAAGCTCCTAAAAACCGACGAGGTAAGCATTTTAGTCTTAAGGCGGTACGTAATGCCCCAAGTGTCATGGTCAGAAAGTTAAATTTGCTAAGTAGAACACCCTGAGCTCTTCTGACGTAATCTCTCAAAATAAGTTTTAGTCCACGGACTCGTTCTGAGTCCCCATGTTGAAAACTGACTTTCGGGAAAACAGATTGCCAAGTTTTTTTTCTTCGGTGGACCTAACGAAAAGTTAAAACACTTTCGAATGGATTCATATTGGTTTGTCAATGCTTCTTTGTTGAATAGCTAGCATTCAGAAAGATGTTTTCTCGTGTACACTCATTTTTATTTCGATTTATAGATGGGACGGTCGCTCAAGAGCAAGGCGAGAAGGGATTCATTTGTCCTCTCATTTGAGGACCAACTATTCCGTCGTGGTCAACAAATATCCATGTTTGTTTAGTACACATGAGATGGGTGGGGGCAATTTTCAGACAATAGTGATTAGTGCATCCATGAATCACGGCTGACATATATTAGCTGCTACGCTTGGTTGTTGGTTTGCCTTCTGTCAACAACTCTAACAGCCATCGGTTTTATTGAGGAAATGGACTGCAGCTAGGCAGATCAGTTTGGAACTAAGCGTTCGCACTATTCTGTCCACCAACCGGTACGTGAGTCAATAAAAACCTCTCCTGTTGTTGTATCTAGAAGTCTTAGTTACAAATTTCTGGATGGCAAAACTTAAGGAGAAACCCATAGCAAAAATCTATTGGGGTTTTCGTTTGTGGTGTAGGTCTGATACCAAAATCAGTGTCTAGAAAGCGGCTCATTTTGTGACCCTTCAGATGGACAGTGCATCAGATCATTGAGCATTCAAAACTTTTGTATGCAGCTCAACTTCAGAAGGATTTCTGCGCTGTTTTATAAGAATGGGTAGACTTGATACACAAATTTCTTTTTTCCATATTTTCCATGAAAGTAAGACTGACGTAAATCCACGGAATACCGTAATTCAATCCTGCTGACTCACCGCGTTGACTGTTTCTTGTGAGGAACACTATAACGTTAAGCAAAGTCCTAAACAACAGAACCCTCGGTTTTTAGTAGATGCGCCACATCCGGATTACCAGATACTTAGAGAATCGCACAACGTAAGCACTTCTTGACTCGGTTACCCGTAGACTACGTTACTCTCTCCGTTTCTGACATACTGAGATACACCTGCGTATTTGCTACCACGGTGACGCACGCGGCAGACGAAAAGTGGTGCAATTTAGCCGATAACACAACCCGACAGCGAGCCTGGCTTCATCAACTGGTCACCTACGTGTTTTGTCCGCGAAGAGTCAGAAAAGTGGATGCCAACCAGGTAGAAAAGGCAGAAACTTCCAAGTCATTCATATTTAGTTGACGACTTTTCCGGATAAGTACGCGGTTGCCGCGTCGCTGGTTTACTGAAAAGTTTTTGGCCAATTTTGGGGGGTCCACGAAGGTCACCGAAGCCTAAGGCGAATCAGTCGTGCTAATACGCTTTTGAGTTTTAGGTATAATGTGATTTGCAAACCCAACTGCATTTCGCTTGTCGCGTTTATGCGTTGGAATGAGTATTACTAACGAGCATAGCTTTCTACAGTGAAGCGGTGCAAAAGCAAATTAATTATACGGCTAAATAACTAAGAGGATTTTATAGTTTTTTTTAAATTTCGGCAGGGCCTTATCCAAAAAGAAATTCCGTACGAATACATTACTCAGACCGAAATTGGTACGGGTTCTTTTCAGAACCGTGAGCGTGAGCGGTGGGTGGTGACTGATCTTGAAAGTCACAGAGGACAAGGGATAGACAACAGAACCTCATCTTTTTGCTTCAGAGCTAACAACCGAATAGTCATTTGTACTCAGAAATACGGTATCCGTAGGTGTGTTCTGAGTAAGAAGTTTCTCAACCAACTCCAACATTAGAGGACTGGGTACCTCAGAATCATTTCGGTCGGCTAGCACCAGGCCACTTTCCTTGTTCACCATTTTTCTTGCTTCACTGCAAGGTCTAAAGCTAATGACATAAGCCCCGTGTTTGCACGCCAGTGAAGTGACAGTCTCAACACTGATTTCGGCGACAGAGATGATAATGATGATGATGATGATGATGATGATGATGATGATGATGATGGGGTGTACTCATTTATGCAGTAAGAAATGAATCACTGCTTTCCTTGGTCGGTAATGAGCAGAAAGCAGGAAAATGAAACGCTTGAAACGGGAAATGGTTTACATGTTGAACTTACTGGATTGGGAGTATGCTGACGGCTGTATTTTTGGAATTATTTACGGTAATGTCAGCAACACACATGATTTACTCAGAATCTTATTGGGGCTCTGCTCCCTTACATTTTAAGCACTTCAGCTTGAGGGTCAGTCACATCAGTATCGATGGATGATTATTCCTACTCGATATGTTGCGAGTGGGCTTGGCCGTATACGCCAATCTCCACAACGAGAGCCCACCTCCAGAAAAGAGTGATTTAGTCTTTCCTGGAGGTGGACTCTAGTCAAGGGTTGATGGTTGTGATCCAGCAACCACAGAAAATGCTGCATGGAATCCTGAAAATTGTGGAATGTTTTTTGACACACTATTCAGATTCTGTGGTCATGTTTGTGTTTGTCTCACAGTGCCGCTAAAATGTAACTGGTGCCGAAATTTTTTAAGTATACTGAAATTTATGACTCAAAGCAAACGTCTTAGATATTCATTGAGCTATCTCAACGTTATTTTTGGGGTTGTTTTGTTGTTATGTTGTTTTCTCAGGAAAACTCATCGGAGTCATCAACCATCCTCAAATTTATCTGCGTAATAGTGATGAATGACGCCAAAAAAATGGTGTCAGAAGATACTATCTTAAACTCCACTTTGTTCTGCGTACTACAAACAGAGGTTGATTAAACAGGTTTCGGAACATGTGGAAAATGTATGCCATATAGCCCATGTTGTCTAAAAGAGCAATGTGACCCTTGAAACAAGTGGGTTTCAACTGTTTCTCTTCTTGGAGCACAGGGAAAATACTCCTTGAAGACGGAAACGTAGGCTGTCTAAGGAGATTGAGATCAACCGCTTCAGAGACAGGAAATCCGACTAAAGTGTGTACTCCATTGGGGAATACCCGCTATTGGGGGTAGGGGAGCTACTGTACTGAATAAATGAGCTTGTTGTCTCTAAGTGTTTAAAATAAAAGTGGGAGCCTGTTCTCATCCAACCCTGGTCAGCAGGAATGTGTGTAACTAGCCACCTCTCTGACTCACTATCACTCAGTCTACTACGAGAATCTGGGACCAAGAAACTTTCATTCTGATCATAAGTGCATTGGAGTAGAAGAGCCTAGAGGCCCAAGGCCTGCAGAGTATTGTGAATTCACCTGAGGTGAATTTAGAACAGCAGACGACAACAGCTAATGTTCGGTGCACCCATCTGATAAAGTGACCAGTAAAACGGGATCGAAATGGTCATGATTCACCGAAACAGTGGAAGCCTATCGTGCTTTACGTACGTTGCCAAGGGGCATCAATTTGATAAAAACGGTTCACTTAACAACCTATAAGTTCATTCTGTTTGGCACGTCTAATAACAACCGTTTTTCTATTCTAGGTCATTTCACGGACCCAGTTATTGGGTGCAGATGTTAGTGTGTCGTCACACACCGGTAGTGAAAGGATTGTGGCAGCTGACAGAGATACCATTTTTTAGATTAATTCAATGAACCAACACGAAAGGGCGGACTTATTTAGAAAGTCCTTAAGCTACACTAGAAATGCTAGGCATGCAGTGGGTTGGAAACAGTTCACTAGGTCCACCGACAAGGTCGGCCACAGTGATTCTTATTCGGGAAATCCCGTAGCTGAACCTAAGTAGAGGGGTCAAAATACCTTTAACCACTCGTCGCAGTTTACCACTCCTAACTATAAACGTCACCTGTGGGCGCAAGTTTGGTGCATGACTGCTTGGGTAAGTGCGTGTCTGCGTGTAGGTGAGCGTTCAGTGTGGCAGTCTGCCTTATAGGTGTGCATAGGGAAGCGGAAAGCCCCACGCCCACTACATAGGGCCGCCCACTTGAAAGAGGCGGATATGAAAGCCAAGCTGCACGCATCTCTTTTTCACGAACCAATCAACAAGTTTTCTGCTGCTATTTAAGCATGATGCTCAGTCTACTTTTCGTGCAATTTGAGGACAACATGTAGTTACGAAGATTTTTTGAACCTTTCCGTACGGGGAGTGGAGGTTATTTGATGATTGTTTGTTCAGTTTCTTATCTGGTGGAAAATTAGCTGTAGTCCCTTAATTCAATGATGACTTGATCCGCAAAGCAAATTCGTATGACTACAGCCCCACTGACCTGACTTGTTCTAAAACCAGCTTCATTCACTCAACTCACTATCGACGTTGTCCTTGCTTGAAAATCGATTTCTCGTGGATCGTTACCCAATGTCACCAACACCAATGTGCATGCCTCGGCCACACTGTTTATGCGCGAAGCCAGCCAGGTGTGTTAGCAACGCACATGCCAACCGCGATGCACAGTCGCTATAGGTAGACAGATCATGAAATCTTTTAAACACTACTTTGCATTCTGGAAATGGTACCACAAAATCACCTTGCTGCATGGCAGCCAGTGATGAACGTCGGCCTGAGCAGTCTGGTGTGTGTCTTCGTGTGTATGTGTCGGTCAGAGCACACACCAATGTGTCAGCACGCGACGGGGGTCAACAAGGTAGAAGTGGGCCACATGGACCAGAGGATACCGCCTGATTAGAGGGCCAGTCTACAGTAAAATCGGGGCCGATCCAGCTTCAAGCGGCCCTAACCCGATACGTCACGTCAGGAGTACAGATACATCTCAATAGTTAATTGATTCCTGATTACCAACTTCAGCTGCTCATCTGAGCATATGTATAGTGCGCTTTATACTCACGTGTTATTACTATGATGTTCTCTGTATAACTAGTATCCCATAAATTAGTCTTTGCCTGAGGCACTCTCTAAAGGACAGGAACAAATGTTTTCGCTCCAAAGAGTTTTGGTAAACAATCGTTGAATTTACAAAACTCTCTGAAACCAAAAATTCTCAATCGGTTCCAAACATCTTCCAAGTAACTGAGGAGCAGATATCCTTATCCCTTCACGAAGAGGTTGGGCCTTACTCTATTATGACGGCTTTTGCGCTTCTATAACCGGTTGAGCTACACTGCGGTGTGTATGTGTTACAATCAGAGATCCTCTCTTACCAGGCTAGTCAGTGGGTAGTGGGGTTTGGAATATAAGTGGCGACTTACTCCTTAAAAATGCAGACTACTGTGACCATCTTAGGCTAACCACCTCTACCTTGCGGTGGTTAGGCCTTTGGGCCAAAAGGTCTTGGTTGAGGGCCCTGATGGTCCTCCTGTCTAGGTCTGGGCGCCCTGGCAGTATCCCAGCCTGGCCACAACAATGAATGTCGCAATAAAATATTGTCATGTCACATCGGCCGTCAAGCTGTCTCCAGGTTTGTCGCCCTACTTGCTGTTTGCAGAAAGTAAGGTAAGCAAAAACAGACTACTGTTGACGCCTTCATTCTTACATTTTCACATTACCCCCGTTCCACCCTACCCCACCCCAGGAGGAATACTCTCTCTGCAGGTCTCAGCACTACGATTGACCACCTTGTTCGCCAAGCATCAAGCTAAGGTGCAGCTTCCTGGCATCCGATCTCAGTCACAACCCTAAACAACTCGAAGTTTACTTCCAAGCCCCGAAAGACGATTTACTTAGCTGACTTTAATGCTCGCACAGGGGAGCAAGTGGACAATTAAAGGCTCTTGCTCGACCGTTGGATTCTCTGTGCACTACTGTATGCTGTCCGTCCGAAACAAGAATCCGGGACGCAAGTACTGTATTTGAAGTGACTTGCTGATCGTTCTCTTCCCGTTTCCGGCTGCGCATCTCTGGTGACGCGGAGGCCGCTGCAACTGGATATTCCGGAGTGGATAAAGGGTTGGGTCATCTAGCGGAAGCATCTCTGCTTGATTGGATACCCGCTGGTAGCTGTATCTGTGTAGTTCTTTTGGCAACGTCTGTGAAATAATTTCGCGCAAGTGAGGTCCATCCCTCTAGGTTCAATGTATCTACTTACACCTTGAGGGATTATAGCTTTGAATCGGTTATGAACAGTTTGTACGAGGCTCTAGGTGTTCTTTTACAACGGGCTAAAAGCTTGGACATCGTCGTGGCTGCTGGTGACACGAACGCTCGGGTAAGCAGGCTAAGCGGTGCCGAAGCTCGATTGGTTGGTTATGTCGGCTTGGACACGAGAGACCAGGACAATGGAGAACGCGCGATGCAAACGCGTGCCGATCACAGACTGCTCCTTTGCAGTACCGATTTCCGGAACAGCGGAAATCGCTTGAAAATTTGGTGCTGAATAACGAACCAGCCACAAATCCAAATAGTCCACATTGCCATCAGCCACCTGTAGCGAGAGTCTACCACTACCTGCTGCTCCATCTGGAATACCTGCGTGGACTCAGACTGTGCACTTCGCTGCTACTTTTCATTAAACTTTTCAAGCGTGCGCAAAATGCACCCACCTCACTTAGCCATTCAGAAGTTCGTAGACCCAGATTTCAAACAAGCCTATCAAAACCGGCTTCTTCGACCCCTGTTGGCTAGATCCGACTTCAGAGATCAATGGCTATTGGGACAGATATCCAGAGCGCTACTCGATGTCGGAACTTCTGCCTGCGACACAACCCAGCCAACCACATCCAAACTCTGGATCACTAACAGGAGGCTGCTACTGCTTCTGATGATGATGATGATGATGACGATGATGATGATGATGATGATGATGATGATGATGATGATGATGATGATGATGATGATGATGATGATGATGATGATGACGATGATGATGATGATGATGATGATGATAATGATCCTTATGAACTAAGTAACTTCTTGGCCTCAAAATTTCGGAGTTTTATGTCTCTGATGGTCAGACCAACCAAATAAGAACACGTGGTTTATATTCATTTGGCATAGGAATAATTTAGTTCCTTGATGAGCTCGTAAATAAAGATAACCACCTTGAAAACTCCCCTTTTAGCGACACTAGGTCAGGAGCTTTTGGTCAACAGTGTTTCAACTATCGTACATGCATCAGTGAAGACAGATGACTCAAAGCTCCAAATACCAACCAGTTCAGCAGAACTTTCAATGAATCAACCAAAATATTGAAAGAACGACCCTCTTGGTACTTAAGTACCATTCATTGTGTGGCGAGGCCTTTCATGCTGATGCAAGAATCACGGCCTGATTGAACTTCACCTTGTTTTAAGGTGAAGTGAAAACCAGTATTTATGGCAAGACTAGCGGTTAAGTGTTCTAACTACTAAACAGGAGGTTTTGGATTCGAAACTTCCTAGAGTTTCGTGAGCTGAGCACTGCTGGTTATTTCCAATTAGGATGAAACAGCTGTACAGCTCTTCTCTGCATTTCAGCGTGGATTGGCTACACTTACCGGACGAAATCTCCCTTTAAAAGTGTCCCAAGCGTAACATTAAGATCTTTATCAACGGTGTTCAAAATTTCATTGAGAGAGTCCGATCCCATGGCTGTTAGACTCTCTTATCTCAGAATCATCGACCGCCCGCATTAGTCCCAAACACAAACTAATATCCATCTGAACTGCCGAAATTCTATGATTTCATGCCAACACTGACTCATCGCGTGAAGGGCTCCAAGCAACTACTCTCGGTTAGTTTATTTAGTTGAACCATTTTGATGTAAACAATTTTATTTTTCTAGCTGACTGTATGTTTATACGCTAACAATTGACGCCTCGGAATACATAAAGTGACTCTCAACTCGCGCAAAAAAAACAAGCTCATGTTGCGTTGAAAATAGACTTTCTCGTCCTATCACACAAACAGAGTTGTTAACACTTGCTCGCCATACATTCTCTCAGTGCAACCTGACTGCACACGCACGGCAGCTTATCGACCTGATGGAACAAAAGTTTTACGTTTATCGATCGAATTCCGTTGTTACCACTATACAAGAGACGATTCAATGGTGCACAAATTTGTTTATCTCAATCTCCATGCCATGTGGGGTACACTAGGCTCACCATAACAAGCACTGTTACTATGGTATTCGCGAACGGTGCACTGGACTGCAGAGGTGAGTGAAGTAAAATTCTTTAATAATGGTGCGCATTCAGGTAGCCATTCGACAAGTGTTGACACGTGTAACGAAAGGGGAGCTGTTCAGTCACTGCTTGTCACGACACGGCTGAAATATGATGTGCTATAGGGGATCACGGAGCTTGATCGAAAGCTTTTACTTGGTACAAAGATTGATCAATTTCTAATTTCAGCGGGTATAGTTAAACATCAGGAGAGTGCAACATACACGACAAAAACATCGCGAGAAACTGAATGGTTCGGTCGGAGGAAATACCTGAAGATTTAAGAAAGAAAGACATTTTCAAGGCTGATACATCAATATGGATCGTAAAGCCGGTGAAAATGAGGGTTAAGCAGCTGTTTGATATTTCACTGGCCTGAAAGGCTGAGAAATCTAAAGGGAAACGATTTTATCACACATACTTTTATTCCGAAGAGAAAACACCAAGGTCACTAAATTTTACTTCGGAATAGGTGGTTGGCCGACCGCTTTAAATATGCAGGCTAGTTGGTAGGAGATCTGGAACATCACATTTAGGACTGACAAGATTCAGTATTCCTCCGAATGAAGGCCACTCATGGGATTATGATGAACTAGTCTTATTTTGGATAGTCTTATCAGTGTCTGTGTTGCAGAGGTCTCCAGAGGCGGAATTCATGGTTTCACTCCTGGCACACCACCCTCAAAAGAGGACATCAGTTCACAAACCACTTTGTTTGGATTTCAATAGTAAACTGCTTCCTAGAAGAGAGCGAAACCGAGGAGAGGCTGCTTCTTGTCAGTCTATTACAGTCGTCTCTCGACAGGAAACAAGTGTACAGTTGCTCTCTTAATCTGACAAACCTTTAAATGACAGAACTTCTGATCAGTCATTTCAGGCGGTTTTCTGGGGTAATAAAGTGCAGCCAAGTTGTTCCAAATATAAAGACCGCAAGGACTCACCAGAGGTAATTTTTCTAGTCACTTGGCCTCTCACAAGAGAGAACCAACCATTCAAAGAACTAAAAACCGCTTAACTGATCCCTTCTAAAAATTGGTATTTTCTGATAAAGGAATTTGTGGAGGTTGTACACCATGAAATAAAAATCGTGTTTCGGAACGCGCAAGTGTTTAAAAGGGACAATGGAATTTTCATTTAGTGGTATATTCAGACTCCCAGTTTGTGTGAAAATGCATAGAAGCTCAGTGCACCAGGAATAACCATGGTAGTTGGGGCTCATTTAGCTGAAAATCATGTTTGAATGCTTCAACCACGTTGGAAAAAAGCCTGTGTGTACTGTGGATGGTCATGACGCTATCTGGTAACTTAAAGTAGGAAAACTCAGGACAAAAATTTTGAATCCTGATAGTCGATAGAAGGGACACTGCTCCTCCCGGACACCTGAATTGGCCTTCACTGGAGTTTGGGGTGGGAGCTGTCTCTCAAAAGGTATCACTTTCATGCCAAATTTCACGGAGTGGGATGGACATAATTTGAGATTGTGGTCTCTCTCGAAACATCTGAAAAAATGCATTCGGTGACACCAACATTGCTGCTTAACAAGAGAGCAAAATACGCTGAGAATTATTTTAGCAGGTATGATGAACAGACGGTTGGGTTTATTTTCACTTCCGTGATAACACGGTAGTGCTTGCAGGCATAAATGAAACGCACAGTTACAAGGTAAAGAGTAATGCGGTAGATTGATGGCCTGCAAATGCTGGACAATCGGTCGCCTTTGGATAAGAGAAGGTTTATCTGGCACAGTTGTGCACGACGAGGCATGCTCAGGTAATTGGTTACCCTGTTTCTGACACGCAATTTGATGACCCACGTTTGTCTGAGAGAGAAACGGTGCTTGATCTTTGAATTTTATCTGTCTGTTCGACCCCCTTTCATCACCGAAAGAAATCTGTGGTTAATTGAATTAGTAGCCTGCCGACACAGTTTCCTGCGAGTAGAAATAAACTGAGTTGGCACTGTTGGCATTCGTTAAATAAAAATTATTTGAAAATCCAGTTGACCAGTTCTTTAATGTGATACGCGTAAACAATTTTGTTAGGACGTTTACGAGAAGTTCTAGTCAGTCTAGAGTATTAGACGCGCTTGCAAGTTAATGCGTCAGGTTTTTGTAGCACGCCAATAAACGACGAACGCTTAATTTTCCAGGCATTCTAAGGACAATAAAAGTTCGCAGATTTCATTTAATAATGTACCTAAAGGTTATGATACTTAAAGATCATGAGGGCCACTCTACTAGTGAGTGATGCAAGTCTTCTGATATGTATTGGATTTCGCTAGATGGCTTCAAACGCTTATTTTCTTAATTTCTATTAGTTTCCTTAGAAATAGGTCACCTGAACTCAACAGTCAACAACAAATTGTCAAACGACTTTTGAACGTCAGTGATACGCGGAGATTGTGCCACTTCCCTTGTGTGATGCTCATACTGCCGATGACAGTGGAAAGACTACCAAACAAGACAATGCGCAATTCGCACCCACACTTTAGGAGAATTTGACATTACTGTCGTTTATGGTAGGTGTTACAGGCGTGTAACGGACAGGTAATCAATTTATTATAGATGATGGACTCGGTATGACGGAAAGTAGCGCGCCTTGTTCTGAAGCTGGCTGATCCTCAGTCAAAAGGTCGTAAAATAAAGGTAAAGTAAGCTAGATATTGGCAGCAGGAGGTTCCATTAACTCTTTGAGGATTCGCATTGCTAACACAACAGGAAAGTGAGGAATTAACCCTATGTACGAGTATGTTTCTTAAAGCTAGATAAACTTTTCCGTTTCTGTATCTGTATCAACCCGAATTCTGACTCCGAAAACTCGTTGATGTGAACCTATTGTTCGAAACCACAATGGGCAAGTTAGTATTCGCATCCGAAAGTGGCTAACCTTCAGCCAAATCCTGATACGCTCAGGGATTTCTCTTAGAGCTAGTTTGCCAATGGAAATTTGTTCATTGAGAATCCTCCTTCAGACTGACAGCAAAGTTGGTTATACGATTCGCCCGAAGACTATGGAACTATCATGTCTTTTAACTCTAGTAAGTGGTTTCAGTAGCTCTGCGTTCGAGTCAGCTGTGAGCTGAGATCACCGGACCTGGGCAGTTTCAGTCGTCGGAGCGTTTTCGGCAAACAGGCGATCCAGAAATCGGACCATCTTTTTCATTATGCCTTCTTCCCATTGAGTCTTGTGGTGTCCCTCAGTTAGGTATGACGTACTACACAAGCCAGCGTAATTCGTTCAAGTAAATATCTTCAACTGATCATCCACTTGAACAATATACAATAGTTTTCTCTCGAGTATAAATTCGGCCGGATCTAAGGGATATGCATTCAGAGGATATCTTATCGACTAAAGCATTTCAGAGATATTCACCGGGTGGCTGAGATTTTCTGCGAGAATAATTGGCTCGACTAGGAAGGAACCGGTTGGAGTAAACCAAACAAATAACACAGCCATAGTTACTAGAAAGCAGCTATTCCTAGGCATTCCCTTCAAATGGTTGTTTAACTACTGGCGTTCACCTTCACTCTCTACAGCTAAATGACTCCAATGTGTAGATGTTTTTGGCTCCAACCACATCATAATTGTCAAGAAATGGATTAAAACAAAGGGCTAATAGCCATAATCTTGTTTATCGTGCAACTATGTGGCATCCACATATCGGTTCCTGTTCAACAAATGCTGTCATGCAGTAACCTGTCCCCCTGGCATTTCAACAGTTGATTGTCATGCAAGGCGGCTTCACGTGTCACAGGATTCGCGCGTTTCAGTATTCATCAAAACTGGTCCGAACGGAGCACATCGACAATAATAACCTTACAATCAGGCAGGATAAAGCTAGCTCATGCAGGCTCTTGCCGGCTGAAACGCTGGCTTCATCCTGCTTTTCGACACCTAACCTATCCAATCGATTCACTGAACAGCACGCGTGCGTCCGCGCATGCACTTCGCTTAACCGACAGACGCGCAGGCACGTGCGTAAGTATGCGCGCAATGCATGCACGCTTACGCGCGCTCACGCACGCATGTCCACCGATTCGTCAAGGCGTATACACGTTGCTTGTAGGGTGCGTTTGCGTTTCTCAGTAGATCGAAGACTACGTCGCTCTCATAATATCGACCGCCTTCGTCAGAATGCATTATTCCAACCTATATCAAGTAGTTCGATTTTAGGCGGTTGCGAGAGACAGAAGTCAGATTAGACTTCGTTGTCCACGCCCGAAATCTCCACTCTTCAAAGTGCGACCGTATTAGCAGAGCAGAAATAACGGGGCAGCAGAAGGGCACTTTGTTATATTTCATTGTGCTATCTAATCCGTACACAAATTATGGGTGGAGACAATTTTTCTTTCAGCCAGTGTGACTAGTGCTGTTTCTGGACACTAGGCGCCACCTAACAGTGACTCTTCCGCGATGCCATACATCGCCGATGTACTTACGAGACTAATCCAGTGGCACTGACATGGAAGTTTGTTTTCCGGTCTTCGTGTATATCCAAGGCTTTGCCGGCGATCTGCATATATTTTTTGGACAAAGGTTTGTACGACCAACTGGGTAAAATTCCTGGAAATAACAAAACGAAAAGCGGGTTTGCAAGCGGTCCAAGTTTTAGGTGCTGAAACATCGGTTCTCTTTGATGCGGTTGACTAATAGAGCAAGATGTCACAAGCTGCAGGATGTCAATATTTCAACTTCATTTCTTGAGCCAGAGTTATAAAACAATCAGTGAACAGAGTAAGTAGGAATAAAGTTGCATAAGCGAAGGCTTCAAGTTTCACAATATCATGAATTCATCTTGTTAACGACTAAGCCCAAATTAATTACATTAGCTTCATTTCAACTAACTGAGGGATCGTCACGTGATGCAGAAGAACTAGACCCTAAGCTGGACCCAAATCCATTTAGCTTCCCCCATCGGCTTAACACTTGGTGACCCACCCTAACACACAAAATCCCTTGGCCGACATCTACCACAGATTTTGCTTGACTTAGCTGATTGGTTCTCCTTCTGTCTTAAATCTCGACCAACCTCGTAACCTAGTAACTTGGCCTGGCGAATCTTTTGTGTCAAAAGCGAAACGTTGCCCAGCAATAAATCTGCCGGTTGTTACCAAACTTTTCCAAAAACGATAACTGTGGGTAAATTTTCACTTCCACATGACCGTTGGTGCTTAATACCAGTGCTACCGATACTGGTATTACTGGTATAGTAGTCGTGTTCCCCACCTTAAATTTATACTAAAGTCATCGGTCTTGGTAACTGGCAATTCATTGTCACAGAAACTAAAGTAACCAGAAGTTCTCAGTCTTTATAATTGAGCACTAACATGGATGGTACCACGATTTTCAAATGAATACAAAATAACTATGACCGAACATTCACAGAGTCAAACTATTAAAAGCTGAATTAAGAAGAGCGTAATGTTCCAGCGGCGTAGGGTGAGGTATCCCGGGAGTTATTTTCATTCACCAGGCATGTTCATCAAGTCATCATCGGTTTGTGAGACCGGAACTCCGGGTTTGTTAGGATCCGTTTTGTTTCTATCCAAAGATTGTCTGTGAGCCTTTTATTATCGTGCGTTTGGACAGTCAGCAGCACCTTAGAGCTCCCCATATACCAAGCTCTCAAGGAAGGCTATTCTGAGGAAAGGCCACTCCCTATGAGAGTCTACGGTAGGAATTTTGTGCCACTGTGACTGTTCCTGTGTCTGAGACAGTTACCACCTTTCTCTGGAGAATCAACAGTATTGTTATTAGAAAACAGATTTCAACCCTGAATTAAGAGGATGTATCTGGCGATGCATAAAAGCGTAGAGAAACCTGCATATTCCGAGAACCACATAACAGTCCCCAACAACTTGATTCACGAGACCTTAAACCTTAAAATTCTAACTGGATAATATTTTTAGACTCAAAGCCACTCAACAAGTGTTGAGATTACCCTTACAACGATGGCAAATTAGACATCCTCTATCCTGGTGCCACCTCTTTGGCCCCAGATGCGTTTACGATTGAGTTTGGAAAATTCTTGCGTCACGTAAGATTTTGAAGAGGAATATCTCGAATTCCAGTGGAATCAGGAGACAACCATGTAGTTTTTTAAGCAAATGTGGATGTATGGTTCAGCTTTTATTCATCTACGGTGCATGAAAAGTTGAATAAGTCTTACATTGCGGAATTCAGTATGGGACTAGCCCAACATGTGTCCGAACTTGGTAGTTTGTGGACTGCCGTTTTTGAGCACCACTTAATAATACTTTTGCAAACTTTTGTGGGTTTCTGTCGCTAGTAGTTAACCGTCTTAGGAGACAAAATTGCTTATTTAGGGATAAATTTCGGTGGGACTTCCGATGGGACTATCTCGGGAAACGAGGCGGAGGTGCAGAACAAGTGGCGCCGCTGTGATATCATGAAACAAATTAAGTCAAACCTTACTGAATATTAGGTTACAAATATTTCTGAAGTGTTTAGACAATTTTTAACGAAATGATTGACTGGTGCTGGATCACAGGAATTACCGCCGGGCAAAATTCCTACTCCCAGGATAGGCCAAAAGTACCCCTTTAACCCTGGTGGTCCCTTTGGAGAAGTGTTGCAACTGCTGGGAAATTACTCGGGTGTTTCAAAGACCACTGTTCTAGTTTACTAGCCCAAAAACCGACTTCCTGTCAGAAAGGGGTACCGGCGATCTCTGTTTCGGGATCACTATCAGTATGAAAAGAGAGCATCATTGCACACATTTTTAAAATTCAAATGACACCTTTGAATGGGCGTGATAATGTGCAAAAAATCATCTCTCTCAATTTGAAACCGTAGGATAGCCCACCTCTCAATGTAGGGGAATATTACAACAAGTTGGAATTAATCGGTCATAAAAGGGGAGGGAGATAAACGATTTGAGTATACTGCTAATTTCCAGTTTTTCTTCGCATCTCAATGGCTCCATGAACCTGTTTGCTGATCAGCGAACTAAGAGCAATGTTGTTCGCTATTTCTGGAGCTTTGTGATGAAAGGCAATAAGGACAGAGTTAAGGTTTACGTTTCAACTTTTTCAAAGGTGTTCCAACGGCTGTACTCAATTTATAACACTCAAAAAAGCCTTTTAAATGCAAACGATAGAAGACTATTGCTCCAAACTGGTGACTGTGACTGCCTCCCGCGTTTTAAATTAGAGTTCAGTAAAGTGGGTAGTGGTTTTTGCCCACCCGCTTATCTAAAAATTCACTTCAATCTGGTTACTGCATTTTACTACTTATAAGTAAATAGTGAGGGGATATGGAGGTCGTCACAAATTGACTTTGAGCGACTATAAAGAGATGGGGTTCATGCATAACTAGTTAAGTGAGCCGGAAACCTTTGACGCAGTAAATAGTGTAGAATGTTGGGACTACTATCAGCAAGCAGGCTGTACAAAGTGCCTTTGATCGTCTGTGAAAAAATGCCCTCAGTGTCTTTTGGGCTCACTACAGTCTCTGGTGCAAAATCCATGCGTCAGAGAGCCGCACCATTATTTGTTTGGTTTCCCTCGCGCATCATGTGGTGAAGCAATCCGTGAATCCGTTTGTCAGAGTGTCTGTTGTAAGTCGAAAAATTACCTAGATAAGGTTCCAAGATCGCATAATCACCAACAAGTTTAGTTTGTGTTCATACAAAGAATATGTGGTTTCTTGAAGCAAACTGCTCGCAAGGTTGCTGAAAACCTTTTGACAGCCCACGGCTGGTTTCACCCTTCTTGGGGCTATTCAGGTAATCGTATTCTTAGAGTTTTCGTTAATCCTGTGTTCGAAATGAATCCAAGTTGTGGCAATTCACCAAGTGCGCTCATTTGCACACCAGCTTGGTTTTAACGGGTGCCCCAACTAAATCCCAGCTGAGTCTCTGGTTTGTGATATTCATCAACCGAATGTGCTGCACAAAGGCCACCTCACGAGCAACTCAGTATGATATTCGAGATATCGCAGTATATTTTCTTGGGTTCACTGACGAAGATTCGTAGTATCTCCTGGAGTTGCCAAAACTGACAAACATTAGACTTATTCCTTTAAACATCTAAAAAGCTGGATAAGTCAATAACGGTAGTCCTTGATGGTCTTGTTGGATGGTCTCTGAATAGGTCGTTTGCATCCGAATTTACAGGGCCCTGTTTCGAACGGGATTGTCAATACGTAGATTGTAGATTCACGAGAATTTCTGGGCTCATCACTTTGTCGCAAAGAATTCACCAAACTTATGGATAAAAAATCTTACTATACAAAGGCAGTCCGAGTTCAAAGGCATGCGTTTGTTTCAAGCGGAGCATATTCTCCAAGCTGAGGTAATCTTAAGCTGTGAGGCTGTATGAACTTTGGCCAAGCTTGAATGTTTGGAACACAATATCTGAAAAGCCTTGTTTTCAAACCGCTATTCGGCATCTGTCGAGATATTTTAGTCAAATGCCATGTATGAAGCCTTTCATGGAAATACTAATTGGGACAGAACCATGGGATGACCAGTCTCACTTTTTCACACTTCCCAGAAACCTAGTACGCACGCCAAATGAACTCATTGTCAGCTACAAATCTAAGTAAACAAGTCGCTCAATCGGTGGCCTATATCATCGCACATGGAATATGCACATGATAGGTGCAGATGTGAAGATCACATAAGTGATCTGTATGGGACAGCTGCCTTCTTGTCGGCAGTTGCGCGTTCTAATGGCAATGCGTATTTTTTCAACCTCCCATATAGTGGCAAACTCAGCCTAGTCCTTTCGCATGAATTTTACCTCTCTAATAGAGAACTATTTAATTCTGATCGGAAAATATCCTTACAGCGCCCGCACCGGTATTCGAAACGTAGGGCAACGAACCGGTTTACCTACACCACCACCAACAACCTGACATATCACAGTAGCACTCCGCTTGTGTGTGCAGAAGTTATTGTACATCCACTTCCTTATTGATAGATCAGAGACAATGTGAATTTGGTGGTTTCATGCGGGCAAGCATTCAAAAGACCCATATAGTTGGTGGATGGAAGAGAGTTTTCGCATGCGGTTTTAGCTATCAATAAACAAACTAGAAATAAGGGAGCAGGGAATGGCCAGGATTATGCGTGTCGTAGTTTTAGTGGTGAAGCACCAGCCTATCATAACGAATGCTGAAACTGCCCAGGCCGTTGCTATTCCATGGCACGGTGACCGGGTTACGGTCGCTAAGAGAATGGACTTTACGGTGTTGAAGCGGTTTATGTGCCATTAAAACCAACTGAGCTACACTGCACGGGGACTGGTTTTGAAACCCACACAGTTTCGCACATCAGATTAGCCAATCGAGTGAGGTCTCGCCAACACACTTACCCGATCCTCCAGGTTAGGATATGAACAAGCGAATTGTTGCATAAAACCTCTGCTAGTATGCTGTTATATGTGTAGCCACCCACTGTCCAGCGGTCAGGATTTGAAGACCAGGGCTTTAGTTAGGTACAGTAATCGTCCTCCTATCTGGGTGTTGGTACCCCGACAGTATCCAAATCCGCGTACAGCCATGAACCTCACAAAAAAGACCCTCATACCACGTCGGCGGTAGCGTGGTTTCACCAGGCTTGTCATGCTACTTGTCATGCGTACAGCGGGCAGAGAAAGCCAAATGAGGTTATTGCTGAAGCCCCCTTCTTAGGCTTTCACGTATTCCTTTTTCTTCCCTACCGCAATCCATCGAGAGTACTGTTCCTGCAGGACCCAGCGCTGGAACTGACATATTCGTTCGCCCTGCGTCACCCTTAGTTTCAGCTTATGCCTGTGCGTCTTCGGTAACACTCTTAAACACCTCGAAGTCCACTCTCAAACCCCGAAAGCCGGCCTACTTAACTGCCTTTAATGTTCGCATTCTTAGAGCAAGTAGGATAACAAGTTTACCTTTCTCGTACGCTGGATTCCTTCTGGGTCGGTGAATGTCGCCTGTTGGAAACAAGAATCCATCACTCAAGTACTGCAAATGAACTGATTCCCCATCACTCCCTTTTCGTTTCCGGCTACACACCTCCAATGATGCGAGGGCAACTGCAGCTGACACTGCCGGGATGGGTATTATGTGGGCCGTCGAGCGGAAGCATTTTTGCTTCGTTGAATGCCCGTTTATAGTCACTTTTGCGGGCTTTGTTCGGCAGTATCTATGAACGAGTCTCGAGAAATATAGGTGCGCTCCCTGTTAATGCCTAATGGGCTTTAGTGGTGGTCGCAGGTGACATGAACACATAATTAGATAGGCTTAGCGTTGCAGCGGCTCAGTCGCGTTGCCGTCTCGAAATAGTCACTGCACAGACGGAAACCGAGACCGTCTAACGCAGCTGTGTGCTAGCCGTCGATTGTTCTTTTGCAGGATCTACTCCCGGGAGAGCGTCTGCACGTTTTTCTTTTTTCTTTCTTTCACTTGAAAACTCTAAATACAATAAATCAAACTGCCTGCCTGAACTGTGGTGCCAAATTGGTGTTTCTATCTCTGATGATGATGGTGCTGGTGACTGGGGTTGTCGGAAGACGTTCATATCGTACCCAGTGCGTTATTATTTGATGGATACTGCTGGATACTACTGTAAGCTACACGGTCAGTAAAACACTAACTGATGTCATCTGATATGGTGGAAAAATCTAGATTATCACAAGCAACATTACTTCTACTAAAAGGTGCGCGTTACATTAAATTTTATCAACGGAAGAATGTCATTTTAAAAGTGTCCGATTGAGAATCGGAGAGACCTGGTATAACGGGAAACGGATAGGGAAAATTTAGAAGAATATAAAGTACGGACATGACCCTCTTTGGGTTCTTCTTAGGCGTCACCACACAACTCCAGTTCGAAGGATGATGGATTACCAAATATGGCAAAGTGAACGTTTCGCATGCTGTATTGGGGTAAGCTGAACATCCGACAGTTCAGCCCATGGTTTACTACTACGGCTACTCGCAAAGATGTTGATAAAAGAAGAGGGAGTCTGGCCATCTTACAGCTCGTTACCTAGTGGTTTTGTTAAACCAAAGATTTCAGAAAACCGACTGTTCGTTGTAAAATGAGTTTCACCAGTAAATCCGTTGATGGTACGTTCTTGTCCTGCAAACATTGTAACCTTTCAATTGATAGAGGTGTATAGGTGAGGAGCACTGAAATCTTCGCTAACTGTGGTCCGCGCTTGTAGCGGATGCTGTTAGTCGCTAGGTTATAGATACCAATGCTTGAGGCCTAGCGTGTTAATCTGAGTCATTTTTTCTTAACGATAACTCAATTGCACCAGCTATAAAAGTCTCATCATATGCTTCATGACTTGGTTACTTTATCAAGAGCGTAGGTTTCAGGAGAGAGAGAGAGGTCACCCGTGGAGTTAAGTGACCTTCATTAGTCACCGACCTGTTGAATCCGTACCTAAGGCGTACTTGTTTTCACTGGTTGTCATTTCGGCTTTTATCTTAAAAAATTAAGTCTACTTGTGTCGCATAGCAAAATCCCAAAATTTAATCTCCGGTTGGAAGTACCAGCCGCGGGTTTCCAGCCCGAAAGCACCACAGTAGAGTCCAGTCTTACGGATACACCGGGTCGAAAAAAATGATCAGTGTAACAGAAAGTTTATTCAGTGAAACTTCACAGGGAACATCCCTCATGGTTGCAGATAAACTCATTACACAGTTCAGATATATACTACCATTACAGGCTATTTTTAGAAAAGATATGTTGATTGTGAAGTGTGCCACCAGTGTAACAAATTTGATCAAGTAGCAAGCCCTTTCTCTCAGCAAATAAACACTCACCATGCAAGGCGAAAGACAAATATAATACCATTTAGTGCGAGAGGAAAAGCCAGACTTCAATAGCCGAGACTGGTTGACATACAAACTGATCCAAAATGTGTGTTTCTGCTTTATTCCGCAAATTACTAGCTTGAACAAACGGGCAATTATTTCCGACATCCTAGCCCTCAGAGGGGCCTATGTCGACTGCAAATGGACTGTAATGGACTACCGTCCATTGTTTTTACTGGGTTCATTCGCGGGGTTTTTGGGCATTTAACCCTCCTTATCTCGTGAACCGGTAACGACGGGCCGTCTCGATTACCCCATTACCAGGACCAAATCTGCGTGCGCCATTTAGGTCGGCAGTGCCCTATTTGGGAGTCGTCTGCCAGATACGTTTATGTATGTTGTATACCTGGGGTTAGTAACGTCTCTAGCACCAATGAACCCCCTCAGCATTTGAACCAAGAATAGTATTCTCCTTTGGCTTCGTCTGATTCGAAAGATCTGCTTGTGTATGAAGGCAATATGGAGATCTATTCATGTATTTTTGCCAACTGAGTGAAATGAGCGTTGTGATTCAAATTTAAGGTAAAACAGACTCATATTCAGAGTTGGTGATTGAGCCTACAAACCTGCACCCTCCAGGCCTTTTTGAAACACAGAATTCCCCAAGGTGAAAAATTTCCTCCGTTGCGAACCATCGTTTGGTGGCATCAAATCAAGGATGGTCATTCGGAAAATGAGACTTCTTGCAGGTCTACAGATCGGACGGAACCTCGAGAGCTTACTTTCATGGGCTATATCCTGTCTAAGTGCAAGTTAATCACACTGCTGATCAGCCACTCATGGCTGAACGGTCAAGTGTTCACACTTGTATCCGGGACCCTGGGAGTTCGAGACTCTCTGGAGTTTCGAGAGGTGCGCATTGCTGATTATTCTCAATAAGGATGAAACAGTGGTACAGTGCTCATTGGTTTTTCAGCATAGTTTGACCTCATTGACAGGACGAAATCTCAACTGAAAACGCCCAAATCTCCTCACATTATTAGTTCCTCAAGTGGGTAAGCTCAATTGAATGTGGGAGGAACCGCCTGTTTATTATCATTATCAAGACCTGCCAACGCTGCCGCTATATTAAGGCAGCCATATTCAGTGGAAACTGCTCCAAATGTTATAGGGCAGCGGGACTGATACCTGATGGTAGTGTGAGGAGACTTGAGAGTTTTCAGTTGAGATTTCGTCCTGTCAATGAGGTCAAACTATGCTGAGAAGCCGATAAACCGCTGTCTCATCCTCAATGGGGATCATCAACATTGCGCATCTCACGAAACTCAAAAGAGTCTCGAACGGGCGACCTCTGGCCACTAGTTTGAATCCTTAACCGTTCCGCTAACGAGCAGCTGACCAACACTGTGATTGACTCGCAATTAGACGGGATATGGTGTCACTCATCCTCCAATCACGGAAATCACATCACTTAGTCCCGTATTGACTGGCCGCTCAAGTGACGACTTCTCAGATGGAAGTTTCGCTCATCTTGTGAAATTATTCCCCCCCTGAGCTACGTATAGATTGAAGGTAGTGTAAGATTTGATAGTTTTCACGAAACCCCCTGAAGTTTCTTGAGATGCCCAACTTTGATTATTTCCAATAAGAATCAAACAGCTGTGCTTCCCGCCTTTCCAGCATAGATTTGTTTCTTTTACAGGACGAAATCTTAATTGTTACTTGACGGTTATTTCGGCAATATGGAGCACCCACTTTGTCTGCCCTGATTGCTGGTTGTAAACTTACACATGTATTGTTAAAGTGTCCATATGTTCACAACTTATGTCCGTTTGCCGCATTATCGGTCAGATTACTAAAACTTCTATGACGGATAATGCCGTAACTTCTCCTCTCCGGCGGAATATGGTATGTGGAGCAGAGGAACATGGTTTGGATGCCGTTAGTGGTCAAATCATAACAAAGTGGTGAGTGAAATAGAAACTAATTTGTGGGAGGATACAAGAGTGAGAGTACGATTATTGTGATTAATATCGGCATAACGAGAATGCGAGTAGATGCCTGATTCACAAGGGCTTTGTTCATATTTCAACGTGCGATGCAGTTTTCTAACCTACCTTTGTAGGTGCACTGTCAGTTATTTTATAACCTGGAGAGGATTTTACGATTTCTATCTCGGACAACTTCCGAATACCTACTGTTATAACCAGCATGGGAGAGGATAGAACCACTGGCATGTATCTGACTTGACCTTTTTACCACAACTGAATAAAGGTATTCTGCTGGTGAGCAGTCAGCACTCAATCTGGGACTGAATGAACTATTTAACATAAGGCACGCTTTGGATACCCACATGTCCCATACAACTACGCCGGAGGCGGAGGGTTCACTGTGACGTCCACAGAGTTTTACATACCATGTTAAATAGATATCTCAATAATAAGCTCACCTGGTTCTCCGGTTTGAGGGTCTGGATACTTACGGTGACTAATGTCAAATTACACCGATGCCCATTCACTGTCCGGGTGTCGGATTTCGAGACAAGGCTATGGTTGAGGTGACCGTTACCACCATATCGTTCCAAACATACATTTATTATTATTATTATTATTATTATTATTATTATTGTCATCGTAAACATCGACAGCATAACACTGATGTTCAACACGAACGCTTCGCTGCCACACAGCCATGATTTATTCGTAAGGTTTAATGTGAGGAGAAGAATAAAAGTGGGTTGGAAAATACTTATTGTTAGCCTACCACAATCATCCCGAGGTTCCTGTATCTCCAGACATTCATTCAGGCGATCTGGGTAGAATCTGACAATAACAACGTTACTTGCGTGATTTAGCAGCCACATTCTGCAGTGTCTTCAACCAAGTACATTGGGGATCATTCTGTCCACATCCTGGAAGGCCAGCCGCACAGACAACACCACCAATTTCGTGATCGATCACATTCCCCTCTGTAAGGTCAAAGGATGACCGCCTCTCTGCTCGCGATACTCTGAAATGGGCACAGAAACAAGCATTCTCCTCGGAAACTGGTGATCTGGCATGCGCCACACATGGCCTAACCAAGGCGAATTCTGGTGCCTAGTGTCCCTGTTGCACAAACAACTACTCGCTTTCTAATTGCCTTGTTACGGATTCGCTGACAACAGCATAGACCAGCTGTTATGCTGAGGCAGTCGTTGTAGAAGACCTGAACAGGTCTCAGTTCAGCTGCTCGAATAGGCTACCCCTCAGCCATACAACAAAATGGTCCATACTGTAGCCACATACATGAGTGCCTTGAGATTCAGGGATACACCACTTTGACACCATAGGTGTATCAAATTGGCAAACGCGACCCGAGCCTCACAGATTCGTGCATTGACCCTATCTATCACATTGCATTCGGAACTAATACAGCCTCCAAGATAGGCAAAACGCTCCACAACTTCGAGTGCTTATCCTTGGGTTGTAAGTGGCACGTTCGGCGACAGCATTTCCAGAAGCATGACCTTACACGTTGTGGATGCAAAGTGCATGTCAGAGGATGAGAGGACTTTGGTCAGTTCGTCCAAAAACGCCTGTGACTTTTTCTTTTCAAGGAAGATAGTCTTTTCATCTGCTTATTTCAAATCGATAAGGATTTCGTTAGCGGCTATTTGAACTCTTTTGATGACATTGCAGCGTGTGTTTCATTATCTCGTCAATCACAAAAGTAATAGGAATGAATGGAGTGGGTAGTTCTGACGACGCCACTTTGTGCACGGAAGATCTTGAAGAGTTCTGCATATACTCTCACGACAGGAAATCTGAGAATACAAATAACCTTTTGTATTCACAAACTTCCATAGCATTTCTTGGTGGGCAATCCTACTAAGGAAAACAGACCCGTCAATTTAGTCGAATGCAACTTGTGAAAGCAAAGATACTAAAATTGTGGGTTGGTCGTACGTATGGCGTTGTCACAATACCTGACGGAATGTGAAGATTCGATCAGAATATCGTTTGCTGCTCTCGAGTCAATGCTTTACGGGCCACAATAAGTCGATGAAGAACAAGTGACACTAAGAGTCTCATTATGGATGGGTCAGGATGATCCCTCTATGATTACAGCACTCACTATGGGCCCATTCTTGGAAACGGCCACTATCACCTATTCCCCAGATTTGTCTGGGACACTCTCGTCCTCCCACATGCAGACAAATAGATCAGACATCACTGACTGAGAGCTACACACCCATCCTTGAACAATGCGGATGGGCAGTCATCCGGACCAGAAGCTCGGTGGCACTTAAGAGGACATATGCAAACACAACCCCCGTCGCCGTACCGTGTCTTCTTCTGTGTCGTCTTGCTTCTTTGGTGGCTTCGTTTTTGAGAGAACAAATCGCAAATCTACAGATCTTGAATCGCGCTTCTCACCTGACAGTAGTACAGGTGCTCGCTCACAAGTCGCAAATATTCACGTTAATTTACCTGTGCAGGTCCGCTTTATACTATTGACTACAGAGTCTAGTGCAAATGTGAAGCATATTGAAGAAAACACAGCATGTCTCGTGTACATTCAAGAACCTGGTGCATTGACTGGAGCTAACCATCTCATTTTCTGAAACTGTTGTCAAAACAGGCAGAAGTACTGATTCCACAATTATTTATTTTGCATTTGGATTACATGTGCAAAATACGAACACAATGCACAGAGCGACTCGCCTTTTCCGTTTTCAGCTTGTCAGCAAAACAAGGAGGCGTGAGACCTGTTCCGATTTACTGAAGGGTATCAACGGTGCGAAGCAGTTCGAAAACCACTCCTCTTGGACACGCATTTACAAATAAAAAGTTCGCTGTGAGCATGTTACTGACATTTTGATAGTAGTGAGAGAAATATTTACTTCGCTAACTTATGCTTCACCTCACCAGGGTGCTCATTCTGAGGGGTCTGAAACTGAGCGACTATATTTTAGTCCTTGTTCTTTCCAGGACATTTTCTTGACGACATAAATAGAAGAAGAAGATACTGGTTGCGCAAATCGCTGCTCGGAGGCTACTCAACAGAGGCTGTTACGGGGAAGGAGTTTTGGCCTAATCCGAGGGGTCCGGTAAACAAATTACATAGCTCAAGCGTAAACACGTTTGCCTGTTCCGACGGGAGAATTCAAGTGCATCCGGCGTGCGCTGGAGTGGTGGCAACATGTTCGACTCGCATGTCAGATATCCGGAGTTCAAACACCGGCAAGGTCAAAACTATGTACTGCTGATGAGCTCGAATAAGAACGAAACTCGAGTGCAGTGCTTCACTGCTTCGGTGTGGACTCACCAAAATAATTGCAACAGGTCAGGAGAATGACTTTCAAACGACAGTGGTATGGACGTGAATTCTACGAGTTTTGCAATCACCTACGAATACTTCAGATATGACCGCTTTTCAGAGGACCGTATAATAAGTATTGCTGATAAATTACGTTATAGTTGGCACTTCAGTAGAATGGCTTATTTGGATAAACATTGCCTGCCTGATGAGCTCCAAGAAGGGCGAAACCGGTTTTGGGCTGTCGAAGAGTTTCCAGCAACCTTGTGAGTAGTTTCCATCAAGAAAATCATTGCATAGTTTGCTTAAAGTCCAGGGAGTCTTCATTTTTGTGATCATATTGATGGTTATCTTTCTAGAGAATATTTTGTGTGCAGACCAGCAGAGATTTTCCCATTAAAACGTTCAAAAACTACAGCTTGCAGAAAGAAATATTGAACGGCATTGACAGGACTAACTCAGCTTGATCAACCTCAACTAATCTGAAATATGTGCTGGATTTTTGACATAACGCTACTTATAAGTCTGCTGAAGACTCTTCGACAGCCCATTACCAGCTTCACTCTAATTAGGGCTCACAATGTAAACGCAATTCCCAGGTTTTCAATAACCTTATTTTCCAACTGAACAGCAAATGGTATGCAAGTGATGAAACGCATTCATCTGTGAAACAGATTCAGCTTAACTTCATCCGAGGCTCCTGTTACTATCAGTTTAATTTGCCAATGAGTGCACTTCGCCAGATTAGTGGGTCGCTTATGGATCCCGCTATACTATAAGAAACTGTAATTTCTGAAGCCAGTATCGAGATTCAGACCGATCTCACTGGCTGACACCAGTCATCTCACCTTCGCGGATTTGGTAGTTCTGCCCTACATCAAGAATATATCGAAACTCGCAACCAGATTTTATCTCAAAGGGGAATCCTCGTGGCCCACAAACCGAATGCTACTCTAAGGAAACGAAAATCAAGACCGAAGAATAACCGAAACAAAACCAAGAGGAACATGCCAGATCAACTGCAACGACTGCAACAAATTCTACGTTGGACAAACAGGGAAGAAGTTATGCACACGAACAAAGGAACACAACGCGGCCGTCAGAAGACATGACCCTTATCCTTGATATCTGTACATGAAGATAAGGAGGCCATAAAATCAATCTGAAAAACGCGAACATTTTGGTACATGGAGACACGAAACACGGAAGGAAATTTCTGGAAGCATGGTACTCCACGGAGGACTCAATCAACCGATGCATTGAGCTGGATCCAATTTACGCACCACTACGTGCAAAGGACCAAATCTCAACAGGAATGCTCAAGGAGAACCGAACATCGGATTCACAAACAAAGAAACAAGGAACGCCTTGGAGTCAGATTAATAAAGGTCACAAGCCGGAACCCGGAAGGGTCAAGAACAGAAGTCACTCCAGCATCGATCAGAGTACGAGAGCAGGGGATGCCAAGCTCAGAGGTCACCTGGGCATCGACGAACCAGGACACAGGATAACAGAGCAACCAATGGAACCGCCTGTTCGAACAACCAACCGTGATCGAAGGTCAGCCCCGGCTAACAGCACGTAAATTAACGCACACGCAACACTACTCAACGCACAACTACCAACCCATCGGTACGCACCACTATGCTCCCTAACAACGCACTGATGATGTCACCTCGATTGGTGATGAAACGTTTGCAATCAAATTGCCCAGCTCAACGAACAAACCAACGACCATATTCAGCTTCTGTCTCTCTCCTTTGTGCTGCCACAGACTGTCGGGGCTACGGAGGGAATAAAACAGCATATTTTCACAGGAAGACTGGCAGTGGTAGAATAAACAGAAGAACGAGACCAAACGCTTGTGGCGGTAGGTATCCAGCTATTTCTGTAGATTTGGCTTATCGGGTTGTTAGGTCTACGTACACTAAAACGCACTAGCTAGTTTCAAGCATAACCGTTTTGAGCATGAACTGAATCCACTAGAATTCACACACAATGGTTCTTACACTGTACTGTCTTTTCATGATGAGGTTCGTCACATGTGTAAGATGGTGATAAGTGAAAATGCAAGCCATAGTAACAAAAAGGGCAAACGGAGGTGCAATCCGATCAACTAATTTGGATGACATAAGAATTACCATATCCAATTCCGACCTACAGTAGCCGAATCCTGTTAAGTAAATGGATCAATTTCTTACCGGTGGATTTATTATAAAGCATTCCTTCACTTTTCACTTGCACCTTCATTTTGACAAACCTCTTACTGGCCCCTTTTTGATTCGCTTCCTGTTCATTACAAAAAGCATGTTTTGCAAGGAATTTAACCCGATCTGGTGAAGTAAATGAACGGAAGACTCACAAAATGCCACTGGTCATTTTATGAGAATCATAAAAAAGGTGCAAGACTTGGACGATTACATGCTGTGTAGAAAGTCCAAGCAAACTGGATCTCATAGAGGTGTGCGTGGGTGATAGCAGCTGGTTGTGTTCAGTTCGCTCTGATTCTTTTACGTGAAGTCATCGCAGAGCTAGCTTGAAGATGTTGCTATTGTTTGGGTACTCTCAGAAACATAAGTCAGTTCACAGATTAGTAGATGTTTTGGCGTGGTCACTGGAAACAGACACGTCCGAGTTCAACACCCACAGCCTCGCGCCCGGAACTCTTCAGATTGGGTAGGATTACATCGCGAATCGGTAGCCTTTGCGCACGAGTACGGACTTCGAAGGTGGATTTTCCGTTAGGCGAAGCATACTATGTTGACGTATTTGAGAAGGGAATGGGAATAAAGGCATACATTAATATGTACTGAGCTCTAGGGAGTTGGAATAAAAGTAACTCTTTCAACATTCCAGTCAGATTGAAGCAAGACAGAGGTTGTGCAGAACGGCTGTCACATTCACCGACTCACAAAATTCTGGATTTTTACACCTTATTATTCAAAATTTTTCCTAACATTCGCCGATTCTTACAGGGATCCGAACTGAAAGATTGTCCATAGATAATTAGGAACACCCCAAATTAAGTGAACGTTTAAGTACTCCCTAATTAAAAGATAGAGGTGGCTCGCGGTCGCCCTGCGGCCACTTCTATCTTTTATTTACCTACTTGTTTTCCTGCATTATGTTTGGATTCTATAATAGACTTGCACTACAGAAGCTTGCTCAGATTTGTTAAAGCATACATATTCGCGAACCTCGGCTTTCTTCATACAAACAGGTATGATTCAAGGCACAACCATGGAAGCAAACGTGTACACGCATACCTGGCATCCATTGTCAAGTTTTTCATAACGAAGCAAGGACCCGTCTTCAGTGAATTCCCGGTCATTATCAGAGAACAATCGTACTGAGTGAACACCTTCCGAAAAACTGAGTTCCGAGCAAACAAGAGTGATCTGCTGCGACGCCTTTGCATTGAGCACCTTCAAAAAATTCAGTTGGTCCTCAGGGATTTCGTAATCAAACTGTGAAGAAAAGTTGAAAACCAGACACTTAGATTTGGATCAGGCAAAATCGATTAGCCATAAATGTGATACGGCTGTGAGATGACTAAGATTGTAATGGAAACTATATCGAATTTAAAAGTCCGATAAGTATAGAAAAATCCTCCTACTCCAGAATTGATACGAGTATGGTGTCTTTCACCGGTAGGAATGTTTCCAACCGCTTCAAAGCAGAGCAAAGCTGATTCTTTTGTGCCTGTGTTTTGAAAGCTAATTGCTAAACAGAGTTACCACAACTAAATAACAAGGTCGTCGAAACTTGCGCAGCAAGCAAGGGGGTATGGCAGTTTAGAAGAATAGAGGGACGGACGTCACAAGTCACCCAGGAAGTAGATCGATTATGACATCAGCCGATAGTATGAACTCATAAGCTAGGTTTGTATTAGTTTTGTGTCGTTACTCTCTGCATGGAAAAACGACGAGCTGCATAACATAGCTGATACTTGCAGTTCTAACTTGGGACAGGTTAGTGCCAATTGCTGATTTGTCGATTTTGATTAATACAGGGGTGCGAAAGCCCGCCAATATTAAGTGACTGGGTTTTTGACTAGCTGTCAATCCCAAACAGCAGCTTAGGCAAGTTTTAATTGAGCTTAGCCTCAGCTTCCTGTGCGAATTATCTATTGTAGATAGGTTTCTGTAAAATCTTATTAGGGAAAATAAAACTAAGAAGATGAATAATTCACTTCCCCAGGGTGTCTGCTATTGAGCTGCATCACTTATAACGCACCGTATAACAGTGA
>SJOL01000240.1:1585601-1647163 GCA_004794785.1 Opisthorchis felineus
TATATCGAATTTAAAAGTCCGATAAGTATAGAAAAATCCTCCTACTCCAGAATTGATACGAGTATGGTGTCTTTCACCGGTAGGAATGTTTCCAACCGCTTCGAAGCAGAGCAAAGCTGATTCTTTTGTGCCTGTGTTTTGAAAGCTAATTGCTAAACAGAGTTACCACAACTAAATAACAAGGTAGTCGAAACTTGCGCAGCAAGCAAGGGGGTATGGCAGTTTAGAAGAATAGGGGGACGGACGTCACAAGTCACCCAGGAAGTAGATCGATTATGACATCAGCCGATAGTATGAACTCATAAGCTAGGTTTGTATTAGTTTTGTGTCGTTACTCTCTGCATGGAAAAACGACGAGCTGCATAACATAGCTGATACTTGCAGTTCTAACTTGGGACAGGTTAGTGCCAATTGCTGATTTGTCGATTTTGATTAATACAGGGGTGCGAAAGCCCGCCAATATTAAGTGAGTGGGTTTTTGACTAGCTGTCAATCCCAAACAGCAGCTTAGGCAAGTTTTAAATGAGCTTAGCCTTAGCTTCCTGTGAGAATTATCTATTGTAGATAGGTTTCTGTAAAATCTCATTAGGGGAAATAAAACTAAGAAGATGAATAATTCACTTCCCCAGGGTGTCTGCTCTTGAGCTGCATCACTTATAACGCACCGTATAACAGTGAACACTTTTAGACTGAACGAAACAACGGCAATCAGCCAAAACTGGGTTAAGTTTATTCGGTTTCGTTGTGGGCGAAGGTGAATACTTTGTTGATAGTATGAGGAAATTTTGAAATTCCATTCGAGATTTCATCCCGCAAGTAAAATCGACATCCACAACTAAAGTCGCAAAGCACTGTTCACCTGTTTCATCATTTTTAGGTTCGAAACTAACTAGTATATATGGACATTCGAATCCATAATGTCCCGCTTACTACTTGAAGACTACGTCATTCTGCCGCGGAGGACTGACTAACTCGGGTTTAGACAGATGCTTAGATATGGCGTCACTCATCCCTCACTCACGTGCTGACTGGCTCCTTGAAAGACGACTTTTCAGATGGTAGTATCACGCGACTTGTGGGAATGATTCATCCTCTCAAAGGCTATATATGGTTTATAGATAGCATGAAACTTTGGGATTTCAAGTTTTGGCATAGAATGACCACCTACAGAACGAAATATCGATTAAAGATTAAGACCGGCCCAGCCATTGAGCTGCTCAAAGCCCAAAATGCATGTTACAAAATTCCTTTCTATTACTCCTTCCTATAATAAGAATTTCGCAACACACTATACATCTTCGAGGTATCGTTTACCACTTCTTACCAACCCTAATAAATAGTAGGCTCACCGAACACTTTAGCTTGTTGAGGCTTCGGTCTCCTGAATCGTGATTTATGAGCTAAGCACGTCGTGTGGTAATTGGGGTACATGACTTATACACAGCAGTGAACCGGTATATTTTCATACGTACCCTTGATTGCCCAGTTATTTGCGAAAACCAAATAACGCCGCCAACTTCCGCTGAACGCATTGACGTTTGGGGATAGGATGCTGTTCTTGGTTGAAGACACGTTTCACCAGCCCGCAAGCGGCAGAATACTTCAACGGCATCATTTGCCATGCCACCGTTTGGATCAATCCAGTAAAATCCTGTTGTGTTTGTAGCACAAGAGAAAATATGCGAATCACGTTTTCGTATCTCTCTCATTTTAGGCAACGAACAACAAGTTAGGAATAACACTTCCGTAGAAAGTACCTGTGCATACGACAATCGTACTGCTGCCAAGGTGGTATTAATTCCTTCGAGATGAATTCAATGTAAAATGATTAAACAAGCGACCAGACATCATCTGTACATCCTCGGGTAGTATTGGTCCGACAAGATCCAAATTTTACTGACTGGAGTTAGTTTGCAGAGCTTTTTCAGCGTGTACTTCGGTGAAGCAACCTGGTAACAATTTCCATCATCTAAAATACACCAGTAGATTTGACGATCTGCACTAAGTTATTCAATAGTATTTTCCAGTAGTATTTTGTTCGTGGTCACCGACCAGCCTGTTAGCAATGCGAGTTTGCTACAAAAGTTGACCGCTGATAGTTTAAGGTGATGGCCTTGTTATATCAGTAGTATAACATTATTATTAAATTATTGTCAGAATTGCACTCGCAACTACAACCTTTCTCATCTCACACCCTGGTGTACAACTAATTAATCAATAGTCATTGTACGAAGCACTCCAATCGGATTTCTTTCATCACTCAACCCAACTGCTGTTTGCGCGAAATCGTGACGGCATCCGTCATAGAAACCCGGCTTGTATTAGCTACTGGTTCATTCGCTGTTATGGCTTTGGTCAGCGGTCGCAACCGATCTCTGGTGGGTGTCAGTTACTCAGTCAGCCGACGAAGATGAGGGAAGGCATTTGACTCCCACGTGTTGAGGATACGATCGGCTACATGATCGCACATTTTGGTGCAGACAACCGTCAGATGGGCATAAGTGTGAAAAAGATTGTATACTTTTATTCAGCGGGATGATGAAGACTTACATTCGTGAGTCCACATCGAAGACAAAAGACTTTCGCAAAGAGAAAGCGTAAACTTTGTATGGGCACCAGCCAAGCTTCCTGCAGAAGCAATCAATGACGTAACAATAGAAAAGGAATCCTTCGATCAACTACGAATTAGAAAGTATATCCTCATTTTCACCTTTTTTTCTCGTTTGTTCTGTAAAAACCTGAGCCACATAGTAAGGATGCTGAGGGTAGTGTCAGTTTAAAGGCTTGCCCAAAAAAATTCCGCCAAAGGTTTGATTGCTGGTAGGCCTATGAAGGTGACAGGTAAATTCACTGGGTCACTCATTCTTTCCCTGTAAGGAGCTTTGGTGATTGACGAACAATTCACCCAAAATCATGGCCATTTGAAAAAAATAGCAGAGGTAGGAAGTCTTCCAGACGGTGAGCTGCATATGCTGCAGTGGTGAGGCTCACCATAGTTTCCAATCCGTCGGTTCTGTCCAAAGAGGACAAATTACTTTTCTGAAGCGAGGGCAAGGACGAACCCCACTAAAAGATTATTGCAAACAATCATGGTCAACAGTATATTTATCATATATCGAAGACGCATTCATGACCTAGTAAACAATGAGCTGGCCTTTGTACAACACATGCAGTCGAATAATACCAAAACCGAGAGACTCAGTTAGGATTGGCATGAGTTTCCCGTCAACGTAAAATTAATTGGCAAACGAATGTATTTCGCCAATTGTGTACAAATGTTGTTCAGGTAGAACATAGAGCTGACGGAAACTCTCGGACTATGCCAAACTGATTGGTGAGCACCAAGAAGGGCAAAACCGGCAATGAGACGTCGAGGAGGTATGCTCCTCCAGGAAATAGCAATATTCTGTCAGCTCGCCGTCTTACGAATACTGAGAAGCCAATCATGGACCCACTGATGAACATGCCTATGAGGTGTGTTGCACAAAAGCCTTCAGAAAGCTCCTGGTTCTAAGGTCAACAATTCATGGATATTCGCCATTAATGGCACAAAGCCCCTTTCTAAGCTTTTCTGAGTCGATAACATCTTTGCAAACCACCACTCGCCAAGCACCTTAAGGATGAGTTTGATATCTCCGAAATTAAGGCAACCGACCTGGCCGATATGACCCTAATATTTTTGCAATTACAAGGTGACCTGGAATAAGGCTAGGTGAGCCCAGGAGCTCGTGTATGACTCACGTGAAGACAACACTTTTTTACAGGTAACGAATGAACTCGCGCCGAAATGCTTAGTTTGTCGACAAGAAATTCACGACTGGGTGGTAAAAAGCTCGAAGACGTGGAATCCATCTTTTGAGTGTTTGACACAGACTACTTCCACTTCTACCTTAGCATCGAGGGGAAGCGGGTTCAGCTGTTTTATCAAAATGAGTACTTCAACGTATAGCAAGAAGCTACTGGTGTAGGGCACTTCTAATCACCGGCTACATGGGGTTGGTGAACTGGAAATGAAAAAAATCTGTAAAAGACAAGGACCGGTTGGGATAACTTGCCGATCCCGTTGGGAGTGAAACGGATGAAGAGTCGTGGAGGCAGTGTGTGGGCAGGCCACCGGAAATAAGCACACACCATATCGACTGGACTGACGTGTAGTGAACTGGCTACGAACCAAACATAAACGCATCGAAACTGATCGCCTGCCCAGAATCAGAGTCAACCCTAATTGATACTTTTCGCCTGGGAATAAAGGATAGCGCAAGCTTGTAACGAATTTAGTGCTTTGCTATAACATTTCGCCGCATCATATGCCTACCTAACTATCGTGTGATCCGTTTGCTAAAGGACAGCTCGTATCCACAAACATAACCGGGTACAGTATTCAAGAGAATGACGTTCGAAAGATGTTCATCCCTCAGCTGGCTTGGACAAGTCAGATCAAGAAGTCAGAATGTGTGGTATGGTTAACCAAAAGTCGCCAGAAAACACCGAGGAAGGACACATATCATGCCTTCATCGATTTTGCACATTAACTTCCCAGCTTATGTCACAAGTGTCTCATTTACTTGGAAGGACAAAATAAAAGCGGGCTACCTGCTATTTTACCCACGCATACAAAATAAGTTGTACGTATTTGCTTACCGTCCGGGAGCTGAGGATAAGCCGCAGAAAGATGTCTGCAGGAACGGGCTGGGTACTTTTGACTTCCATTGGGCATATGTAGGGATAGCATAGACTCATCTCCAAACATTTTGGAATAACCGACTGCCGGTGGTCCTGGTGGTCCTGGAGGTCCTTCGCTTCCAATCGGACCAGCCAATCCTTGCGGTCCGTCTCGTCCCATTGGACCCGCTGGACCTATAGGTCCCGGTTCTCCCATGAAACCTGCTTCTCCAGGTAAGCCAGGCAGACCAGCAGGGCCCGGTTCGCCTGGCAATCCTGAGGGACCAGGATAGCCTCGTAAACCTGGTTGCCCGGTCTGTCCTGGATTTCCAGGCTGACCAGGGTCTCCAGGTGGTCCTGTCCAACCTTTGTGTCCAGCAGGCCCGGGTTTACCTTGACGGCCAGGGGCTCCATCAATTCCTGGTCGGCCAGCAAACCCTTGAGGTCCATCGTCCCCTCGTTCTCCAGAGGCACCATCGGGCCCAGGTTCTCCAGCTTCCCCGCGGCCTCCACTTGGCCCTGTTGGTCCAGGAATTCCCGGTGGGCCACTTGGACCAGGTGGTCCCTTTTCACCGGCTGGACCTGGCTGTCCTTGCGGGCCTCGCTCACCAATTAAACCTTGTTGACCCGGAGGTCCTGGTTCGCCTGCGGGACCCATAGCGCCAACTTCTCCATCCACCCCGTTTGGTCCTGGCTGTCCAGCTGGTCCAGAAATTCCAGGTGGTCCTTCTTTACCAGCAGGTCCGGGCTTACCTTGAGGACCTGGAATTCCCATAGAACCTGGAGGACCCACAGGGCCTGGACGTCCTGGAGCACCCATTTTGCCCTGAAATATGGACAAAAAATTCACTTTAAAAACAGTCCGTAAAAGTAAGCTATTTTGTATTGCTTTGTATTGAACCTTTTACACGACGCGGAATCTCCTAAATTTATTTACTCATATTTGAAATCAAAAGCATTTCTAGCAATATTCCTAATTCATTTGACTGGCAAAAGTGGGAAATAAGAAAAATGCCAATTTTACTTATATTAGTTGGGCGAACGACCTAATGCCAATGAAAACGAGAAGAAATATCTTGAGGTGCACCTGGTGGCGTCCACTTTAATAAAATCTAGCGAGGAGGGCTCCAAAAGACATTTGAATATTGGATTCCGCAAAGCAGAAACATGAGTCAGAGTGGAAATCTTTTAGTAGTTACCTGGGCTCCTGGCGAGCCATCCGCTCCGGAAGCGCCTCTTGGTCCAACTTGACCACGTGATCCCACAGGCCCGTCGTCTCCTGGTGGGCCTTTCAATCCGTCGATTCCAGGAGGCCCTACAGGACCTCGAGGGCCAGGAGCACCTACAGGACCAACAGCTCCAGGTGAACCAACAGTACCATTGACACCATCCAGACCAGGAAGTCCAGGTTCACCCGGAGCACCTGGAATGCCAGAGGGACCCGGTGGGCCTGGATTACCCCGATCTCCAGGTTTCCCTTCAGGTCCTTGTAAGCCAGCCGCCCCACGCGGACCGGGCTTTCCGGCTTTCCCTGGACGTCCGGGTCGTCCATCCATACCGTCACGTCCTCTTGGTCCTTCTAGACCAACTGGACCATCTTCTCCGGGTGCACCAGTGTCTCCCGCCTCACCTGGGTCACCAGGTGGACCTTAAAGGGACAAAGCATGAGGAGTTTAGGTATATCAATTAATTCTCAACTAGTTGGAAAACAAGTGGTTATCATGTTCAACTCAGTTCACGTTCAGCCCAAAACACTGGAAACTTTCTATCCAATTTGTCAAGAAAGAGAGAAAACAAGCATTGCGTAATCTCAACGGTTATCTTGTTACCTTAATTCGCGGACGTAAAACACAAGATCATATAGAAAGACGAAAAACGACAGTTGTAGACTGGACAGTTATTGGCTGTAAAATTGGTCACGGGATTAGTGCGATGGCAAACACAACGTCTGGGTGGACGATGAATGCATCCGTTGTGCCGACTGATGAGTCTTGAGTAATATGATTTCGGCAACTTCGGTATCACATTTTGCAACAGGACTTGGAAGCAATTTGTGGGATGAGTTCAATAGCCGTTTTACACTTGTCATTTTCAGCCCTGCTGTATAATCCCGCATGTTTAACTTTTACGAATGAAAACGTTTATAAGCTGGTTCGTCTCCACTTTGTCTCTAGTCTTATGTTTTATATGCATCGTTTTTCCGGTCCTCTGGATTTGTCGAAAATGTTTAGCGTTTGGCTTCTTCCAAAGGACACAAGTTCTGACCAATCCAGCCACTTGTGAGTTGCATTTGGCTTGTCGATCCACCAGTATAGGACGATGAAATCAATCAGATTCTACCCTTTAAGGCAACTTGTGCAGTTCAACTCCAAGAAGACATGTCTGTCCTTCCCAAATTACGAGTTGGTTTTCAATAATTACCTGAAGCATTGGGAGAGGTTTGAATCAGATCTAGCCTTCAGCATCGCCATTCGAAATTAAGGTTACTTTGTTAGCATAACTGACAATTGGTGGCCGAATTGAAGCAGTGTACCGATTTACAACAACCCACTGATGATGTTACCTCTGCTGGCGAAGAAGCGTTCACAGAGAGTGGCCGGGCTTGCCGAATGGTGTGACTGCTAACTGGAAGAAGTGAGTTACCAATTTTCACTATTTTATGATGGCTTACAACAATTTTACATGTTGCAAAAAATGGGTCACCGCAGCAAGTTTATCGACCTAGCGTAACAAAATACCGTGGTGACCTGAAACCTTTGTAACCTTAATCGTACGCTATCCAAGGCAACATATTCACTTTAGGACTTTTCTAAAAAATGCACGTCTAAAGTATGCCCATAGCGAATGTACATTTATACGCTGGGCCTGGACCATCCCTAAAAAAAGTCATGTTCTATAAAATAAGTGATCACCAGAAGTTTTGCATTGAATTTACCTACTGTAAGAAAAGTTACTGACATCATGATTTATTGTGCTGAGAATTCTTTTGAGAGAAGGAATGAATTATAACCACCACTTGAATAGGGATTGACTGTAGATTCACATTGAAATGCTTCAAACATACACTCATAAGTGGAGGATCCCTTCGATGCAGCAGTATAGATCGTATGTATTAGGTGGGAATGTTTCATTCCGGCGTTCTGCAACACGTAGAGACTAATAAATACAGTGTTAGTTGCTGTTTAACAGAGATAGTACTGCCGGAAACCTGAGTAAGTTGGCGCCTGTTGTGGGGAACCCACTCGATTAGCTGGAAAACTTGCATTACTGCAAAACGCCATTTTGGTCAGTTTGTCCTGAAACAGACGCATCAACTGATTCATCGACGTGGCGATCGAAATAAAAGAAGTATTTTTTAAGTCGGAAAGTGAAGAGCAAACGCCAAATCAGCCCCCGCCTCAAAGTGTTGATTGCAGTGGAAATTTAAAGACCAAGGATTTTGTAACCTGATGCAAAAGACTGTCGTGTCCATAAGTTGTATATAAAACCCTGTGATAGTTGGTCCATCTTTTTCTGAACGATATTTATACTTTGTCTACCGACTTGCGCTGTTGTTGAATGAATACATAGGATCCGGATGTCTTAGGACTGTACAGGACATTTGAAGCTATCGAAATATACGCATTTGCCAATGCAGTTTCCACTTACCTCTCCAGTCTGTTCCTACTTCCCAATACCTACCGAATACCGACTGCCTATAATGCGATAGCTTCAAGTGTCCTGTAGCGTCCTGAGCTTCTCGGATTCTATACTGTCACTGAGGATGTCAGTTTGATTTCTCACCTGGAGTTCCAGGCCGACCTCTTGGGCCCGGGTAGCCAGGTTGGCCTTTCTCTCCCTTTGGTCCCAACAATAATTGTTGGGACACACCTTGCAGTGTGTAGGGTCCTCGTGGGCCAGGTTCTCCAGGTAGCCCCATCTCACCCGGTTCACCATCTTCTCCGCGAATTCCATCTTCACCTGGGGGACCTCGGGGTCCCTTGTCACCCCGCATTCCCATCGCTCCGACATTTCCGCGGATACCAGGCGAGCCCTGTTAACATAGGGGAACAAAACAGTCATCACGTGCAGATGCAGCAAGGCAAAAGTTGGTTGGAGGAACGGTACAGTAGGTAAAAAACTGGTTGTGAACTTTACTTAATGTTGGTGCGAAGCCAAAAAAGCCCACAAAGCTAATTTTGAAGGTGTACAGCGGTTTTATGTGATGAATCATGGTTTTAAAAGCAGAGTAAATGCTCAAAAACAAAGAAATGTTGATGCAGGCTACATCAGTGAAGCAAACCTATGATTCAACTAACTTACAGCAATCCCGATGCGACCAGGTGAACCTTGTGCGCCAGGTTCTCCCTTCGGTCCGGCTAGCCCTACGTAACCAGGTTCGCCTTCTGGTCCTTGAGGGCCTCGCTCCCCGACTGATCCAGGAAGTCCTGCTAGACCACGACTACCTGGCTTTCCATCACTTCCAACTTTACCATCTCTTCCTGTCGGTCCTTTTCCACCTGGGGCTCCAGGCGGTCCGCTGGCCCCCTGTTCACCGGCTGGGCCAATAGGTCCAGGTGGCCCTCGCTCACCCGAAAGACCTGGTTGTCCTTGTTGTCCAGGTGGACCGATTTTTCCACGACGTCCTCTCGTTCCCGGAGTTCCACGACTACCTTGTTCTCCAGGTGCACCCATCTCACCGCCGTCTCCAACAGTTCCTCGGTTTCCTCGTGGGCCCTATGTGACCAGAGAGTGCAGTAAGACACAGGTATACACGTTGATCAATGCTTACCACTTGTTGTGTACAACTAAGAAACTGTACTCAGTGAATAACCTTTTCAAAAAGCAGGGACATGTGAAGTTTTCAGTCAACTTACACGTCGACCATGGAAGGATAAAGCGAAAGGAACCTGGAATTTGTTCACCTGAACTGTAGTCATATGTATGCTATACTCCGCATGGTTAATCAGCACAGTGCTCCCAATTTCTAAAGCAAACTCCGTGACCAGGTCCTCTGGATTACGTGAAGGGGGAACAAAAGTGAAGCATTGTAGTAGAAAATTATTGAGGATGCTTTCCATTGGTCTGGTCAGAAAATTCTCTGCAGGTGTTCCGGAAAGGAATATATAAAGTATCAATTGCTCTATTCGTAATTCACATCCACATACCCACAACCGCAGATTCCAAATCTTGCTAAGAAACGCCTTTTCACAACGCTGTTACTGCGCTGGAGTTAACAGTTGTCCTGGGGGAAAAAGCTAGTATTTTATATCCGGGATACCTAGGGGATAATTGTTAGACAAATGGGCTGGCTGGTTGAGCTCTACGGTCGGCTCATCTAGGGCTGACATACTATGAAAATGAGTATCAGACATGGTGACTGCGTCATTGCGGTGCCGGCACTTTCGACTCACCGACAAAAGTGACAACCAGAGCAAAAGAACTAAAGGAGTGAACGATTTCCAGTACAGTGATCTCCAAACTGAACGAGTAACTCGAAATTGGTTTTCTTTAAGATGAATAGTGTCTCCAACATTTTATTTATAGTTAAGCAAACGCAACCGACCCTGCTATACAACTGTTTGGAAGCATCAACCGGAAAATGTAAGGCCAGTTTAGTTTGGAACATGAATAAGAGCAGAAGGTGACAGGATACGGTCAAAAGACAAGCTTTCTGAGCTGAGTGCAAGGAGGCTGAACTAAATAATAAGTACACATTTCTTTTGCCGGCTGTCATCCTGAGTATATCAGTCACGAGGCGGATAAAAGCTGCAAAAAATACGAATACTTACAGGTGCTCCAGAAGGTCCAGGTGGTCCGGGTGGTCCAGGAGGTCCAGCCGCACCAGTTTCACCATCATCTCCAGGTTTTCCAGGAGGACCTCGTAAACCAATACCACCTGGAAGCCCTGAAGCACCATCCATGCCCTTTTGGCCGGGATATCCCTGCGGTCCAGGTTCACCATCTTTTCCAGGAGCTCCGGGCAGTCCGGTAGGTCCTCTTAGTCCAGGTCTACCTGGTTCTCCATCTTTACCTTGATCCCCAGGTTTACCTGGCAGTCCATCCAGTCCAGGATTTCCAGGCATCCCTGGTGCACCCACCATGCCAGTGTCGCCCTTCGGTCCCCGCTCCCCCATTGGACCACGAGGACCTTGTTTGCCCATATCACCAACTGGTCCAAAAGGACCCATATCACCCATATCCCCAGGAGGACCCATGGGTCCCGGTGGTCCTGTAGGTCCCTGTGGGCCAGGAATACCTTGAGAACCTTTTGTTCCAATTGAACCTTGTGCACCAGCCCCACCCGGAGGTCCACGTATTCCTGTAGATCCGCGAGGTCCCATTGGTCCTGGGCTTCCACGTTCTCCTTTAGGTCCGGATTGTCCATCTTTTCCAGCGAAACCCTGAAATGCGAAAGATAACATAGGAGATGCGACTGACCGCGTTCTCTTCAAAGAATAATTAATTCCAGCGAACGCAAATACACCGTCTACCAGTTAGTATTTTTCGAACCATTGGGAAATTAGGAACTGAGCAGCCACTGTACATGGATACCAATCGGGGGAATGCGGCAAGTCAGACTACCTAATCCGTGCACTTCGATCGGGGGTAGCTGTGTAATTGTAGTTCGGGTGAATGAGTGAAGACAAGAATTACAGTCCATTGACCAAGGCACCCGATCTAACACCTCTCGGAAGGACAGTCTCACTTGGACCAAGTCTACTTTGTCATCTTAAATGGGAACAGCAAACGACAAAGCCAAGTGGCTACCTTAATAGTTTTTCTGCTGCCCGCAGGCATGTAGACCGCAGCCCATGTGGTTCACGCACTACCATGCATGCACCTTTTATATAAGTGTTACCTTGCTTCATTTTTCTGCACTTTTGTGATCGTAATGCTCTGAGGCTTTGTTAGGAAGTGTAGATATATCCATTGCTACTATTGTGTCAACTCATAAAGTGGAAGGATAAGGACATTCATAATGCAGAATACACAATAGCGGATGTCCATAAACGAGCCGAATGGATCAACAGTATGCGTTATACAGAAATCCTACTGTTTTTCGCTGCATTATTGTGTGAGTTCTAGTAGTGCAAAGCTGTCGTTCACGTCACCAGAAAGTTGCCTTAATCCCCAACACTGAGATAATCAGCAAATTGCTTTTTCGCTGATATCCAGAGAGTTCACCACACAAGTAGTCTTGCTATCGTGCTATGAAACAAGAACCGTGGCGCTAGTTAACTCTTTCCAATAGAGAGCATCAATGACTAACGGTTCTCATGGCGTTCAAGAATATTTTCGGTATAAAGGTCGAGGAGAACACGTTTCTTCGAAGGCGTGAGGGCCTAATAATGGTATTTGGTGTTCGTCATACAGTTGAGACTCAAAGGAGGTGAACCAGTGTTTCTACTAACCGATAAAGTGGGCTAACGGCTTGCAGTATGCATTTGTCCCATCAGTAAAAGATACGAAATCCGTTTACAATTCCATTATCTGCAAACGCTGGATGATTCAGTTGTGACATGCAATTCGTTATTTCATATAATAACCCAACAGCTGGCGAAGCTAACGAAAATGTGTGGGTGCTAATTAGGAAGCGTGACTGCCACCTACAGTCTGATGCAACTTGAATATCAAACCTTGTCGTTCTAGTTGTCGAAATAGTGAACCTAAGGCGCGTACCATATAAATACGAATCAGGCGCTATAAAATGAACTTGTAACCCACCGGGGCTCCTCGTTCGCCTGGGGGACCTGCATTCCCTTCTGGTCCAGGTTCGCCGGGATCACCGGCAGCTCCGGCAGCACCAGATGGGCCATCGTCGCCCTTCAACCCAACAGGACCCATCATTCCGGTTGATCCAGGAGGACCCTGAGGACCAGTAGGTCCCATTGGTCCAATCAGGCCATCAGGACCTTGAAAACCAGTTGGACCGACAGGGCCTTGAGGCCCAGGTAGTCCGAGGGGACCCTTTACACCAGGTTGACCCATCGGTCCAGGTATGCCAGTTTCTCCACGCTCACCCTATAAGAATAAACAGAATACATAAAATGTCTCTACACTAAACATCGGGGAAAGAGAGTTAAAGGAAATAAACACGATCACCTTTGAAGAAAGACTCAACCTAAAATCTACTTCAAATCGAGTCTGTCTCCACGAAAGCGGATTACGTTTCAAGAGTACCATACAAAACTAACTGTTTCTTTACGTTTCTATCAGTATGATCCAGTTTTTTAAGCATTCACCTCGCAACCAGCGAGTAAATTTGTCCATTTCGGGAACGATTGTTGATCAAGCAATGTTCTTGTTGACCAGAGGCCTTAAAAGAAGGCTGAGTACTCATGATGAGCTGAATGCAAAACCGCCGCTCTTCGCCTAGGCGAACCGTCGCATGAACTAAGCTAAGCTGTATCTGTTCTTCACAAGTCTGCCCAAATGATTAACGACTGAGGGCTCTCGACACTATCAGGAATTCAGTAGTGGGTTCTCACCATAAACCGGACATTGATATTGTCCGGGCAACCAAGCACAATTGGAAGAGAGACGAATTTGGGTAATAATGGGTGGGAAGACAGGTGAACACAATATAAACGAAAAGAGGGACTTGTTTGGGATTCGGTTAACAAGAGTAATCTAATTGTGCTTGAGTCTGGCGGTCCATCTGAATTTGGCAGTGCTTCTTGCAGGTGATTTAAGGTTACCCAGGAGAACTTTCACTCCCAAGCTGAACCTAGATTCCATTTTGTTTAACTAATATGTGGCTACCATATTTGCATGTAGAATACACGCCCACTGTACTACGGCCATTCCGTGAGAAGCCAGTTCGGAAGGTTCAGTGCTAGAAGTTCTGGACTACAAAGGTAACACCGTATGACTAGCTTGTGATGCTCAGGTGCCTCAGCACCACTAAAACACCCGTTTCATGAGAGGAATCAATCGGTATCCATTTATTATTGACAAAGTTTCACTATCTATCAGCTGTGACCTTGAAAAGAACGCACTAGAGAAGAACCTAAACGGTTCAAACATTGAGATTGCCCGGTGAACTTCCACACCTGCATTTGCATCCTTCCCTTTGAACCGTCCTCTTCCTGCCCGATAAAGTCATACCGATCAGTTCACAGAAGAATAGATTTATTGGTCCAGAAAGACGATCGGTCAAACGAGAATGGCGCAAAGTCGAAGTCAGCCAATCTCGCAGCTACTTTCATTGAGCTTGGTGCAAACCAACCGAGGTCATACACAACTTAAATCACAGAGATAAGATCGCTTGTTTCTCCCATGCAAACCACAGTTCCTAACGGAACTTTGTTCACTTACTTTGATCACTACAGCACTTGTACTCAGCTATTCTCGGGTAGATAATCGTTCCAGCTACACCAACCGGACTTTCTTTCCTGAAACTTCTCTGTGCTTTAGCATAGACCATCTGAATAGAATCGGCACATTCCTCTCAACCTTACTTTGCATTCAAAGTCTGGTACACCTCTCCAAGTGTTTTGACCTAATTCAGGGCGTTTTTTAAACAGTTTAGATATACGTTTGTTTGAAAGTGAGTCCGCTAGGTACATCAAAGCACTGTCTTCAAATAATTATTGTAGACTTTACTTTAGTACCATCCATGCGGTTCTTCAACGTTAGTGCGGAGAAGAGACCGTCGGGGGACTTGACGAATATAACGAGATATTGTTCAGTTCAGTTAACTCTTCCGTTTGTACATCTATCTTGCATTTCATTGTGATTACCTCAACTCTTACCTGCCAAATCGCGACCGTTGTAAGTGGCAATGTCACCTGCCTAATTAAAACGACTTTGGAAAGAAAGATAGATAGACAAATATAAATTTTTATTGATATTCACGAAACTCAAGGATTATGCCAGTCACGAGACTGCAGATGACACACTCGACTTGAGTTACAAACGAATAACACCGCTGGCTGCTGACACACACTGAGACTGGTTTGTGATTCAAGCTCATTCGTTTCTTTCTTTTTTTTATTAAGGCAGGTGTGGCCTTTGGTCATTGAAACTTCAGATTGTATCACACTACCCATGTCGCCATGTCCTTCAAAGAAAGTAAAATTAACTAAACATTCTGCACTATTCATAACGCTTCAAAATCCCACGACCGGTTTCGCTCTTCTTAGGGATCATCAGATAGGCGCAGTCCCCTGCTTTCTCTCAACCTTACGTACTACCTGAACCGAATTTGGACAGAATTCGATAAATACTTTCATTTGCACACGAATATGGTCTTCAACTTCTAACCCTAACATGGCATCAGAGCTGTAGCCGCCAATCAGATTCACCTACGGATCGGAACTTTTCTCGGGATAAAACGATTGACACGTCTCCACGTTGGAACCTCCTTAGGAACAACAGCGGCCGTGACATGTGACCTGCCTGAAAGCAGATATGTGGCAGCAAAGCCAGTGCGACAGTTGACTCTGCGAAGCCCAATCAGAAGTTTGTCAGCTTGTCTCCATCTGTGTCCCACCCTAAAAGCACTTTACTGCTTACTCGAGAAATGGTCAACCTAACTGGTGATTTCTGAGGAAAAATAGTGCAGCTCATACTCAATAAAGTTTTTTGTCCTCACATGATATACCCGGCTATTTTGAAGGAGTGTGAAAGTTTCAGTTTCTATCCTACAACACATCTGTCCACTTCTGTATGTTCGCAGGGACTGTCTGATTGCCGAAGTTCTTCTCGCATGACCCAGATGAACGTCTCCAACCTATCTTTCCAAAAAATTATCCTGGGGCAAACACAGAAAAGGTTGGATTTGGGAGGCAAATTTTGATTGGGTAGTAAATGTTTGCCCAGTACACTTAACGCCGTGGCTTTCTGTCGCTTTGAAGCAGGACAAGTATCGTTCTTGGACTACAGCCTTACTTCTAGAAGCTTTAGTCAAGCTTGCTTACCGAAGCCCCTTCTTATCAATAACCGGTTGTGTGACTTATGGTTGAGAAATTGTTATATCTTCGAATGCGCAAAATTATTCGGTATTTTCCGAAAAAAACCTGCTTTCTTCAAGTCCACTACGCCCATTCTGTTGCTTTCTATTTATATCAGTAAATTTTTTTTGAACCCGTCCATAATCGGTTACAAACATACCGTCTATCCGTTTCTCACAATACAGTTCTCAAGTCTTTTCCCGCCTCTGAACGACTTGGACAGCCTCCTAAGAGTGACACTATCATTTTCAGAGCATTACGAATGATGACCAAACCATCCTCAAATCCGTTCTCGCGAAATAATAGAGTTTATAACCAGTTTATAACCCTTTCAAGTATGAATACGTTGAATCAGTTATCAGTTTGATATAGTGGCTTTCTCTTTGTTACTTAGGGTTGATGAACCTTTCCGTTCAAAGTCACATTATGCCGGAAGTCTTTATCTCATGTGCGCTTCTAAATTGGCATGTTCCTCATCGGTCTCAAGGAGGATAGCTTTGTGTTGATAACCTGATTCACTGTGGGCCATATAGGTGCAGCGGTCTCACTACAGTCTTCGTTGCAGCAGGTAACAGTTCGGCCAATTTTGGACAGAATTCTTGAGTTCTTCAGTTTTTAAGCTAATGTTCCCGTGAAAACCTATTTTGTGATGTACCATTTTACTGTGACGTTTGTGGCATTGGGAACTGTCCATGTCCGTCTTTGAAACGAGTCTTCTTCGTCGAATCAACTAGTATCTGTATTGCTTTGTGTGGGTCGTCTTTTTGTTAGACTTTTTGGGTTCGACTTGTATTTTGAGAGGCAGAAGCGCTCGTCTGCTGGTAATTTGTCTAACTTAACTTCGACATTGTCTCTCCATCAAGTTAAATATTTCGCACCTGCAGAGTAGAAAGAGTGGAGGAAAAAGACTTACCACTGTTCCTGAAGCTCCTGAAGCTCCTTTGCTTCCCTTGGGACCAGGTGGTCCCATTGGTCCTTGCATTCCGTTTACACCGATCATCCCGATTGGTCCCAGCGGTCCACGTGGCCCCTGATTTCCTGGAAGGCCAGGGTCTCCATCCTGACCAGATTTTCCGTCAAGCCCAGGATCACCTGGTGGCCCGGGAGGTCCACGGATTCCATCACTGGCTGCTGGACCGGGTGGGCCAGGTTCTCCAATCTTTCCTGGAGGTCCAGGCGGACCAGGTGGACCTGGCAGCCCTGGTTCACCAGCGGGACCACGAGGGCCTGTGACGACTGGTGGCTGAAGAAAGGGTCCTGGTCCTTTCACACTCTGAATTGGTACATAGATAGCAAATGGAAAACGTCTTGTTGTGGCTGTAACATCATATATTTTGTACTGAAATTGACTTGGTTGAACAAGTGTTGAAACATTGCACAATACGACAAGATAATTCGTACTCATATAGATCCAAATGAAAGTTAAAGAAGCAGCCGAAATCACCAAAAGCCATTAGGTGACTTATTGATCCATCTTGAAAAGTCACTTACTGGTGCAGGTGTTCCTACTTCGTGCTCCTCATCAGCTCCCCCTACTGAAACATCTTCGGATGCAGCATCATCGTCTTGTCGTTTGACACGCACAGGCTCACCTGAAAAAGTAATTGAAAACAGTCAGCACGGTTTTTACTAGTAAACTGTAGAAAAGGTACCCAGCAGGTTAAGAACAAAGATCTATTTCACTTGCTTCAGGCTCTGCATGTTAGAACAACTTTGTCCGCAGTGTCTTTCACTTAAATTTTCGGTTCTAAAAGTTTCCAGCTCACCACCTTCTCCTACGGTTACTTTGCGCAAATCCAAGTCCTCTTTCATTCCGATGCATTAAGTCAACCTGAAAATCTGGACTGTAAAGACGGTGCATTTTCCAATAGAGTGACGTAATTTTTCACATAGTAATACTCCCCAGAATAATTGCGGCCACCTACAAAACCAGTGCCACTTAAATGAACTCACGAATACTGAAGGCTGGCGTCCCATCTAAAAAATTTTCCGAAGGTTTTGTGGAACAGTCACCACCTGTAAATGGGCATGAATATTACCAGTTTGTTGTCGAGCTTTTATAAGATATTAAAATCCAGAGGATGTGTAGGCGTGATATAGGACTTTTCGACCGGCAACACATGTAACGTTCGAGGAAGAATACGCGCATCTATTGGAGAGGCCGGATTTTGAAATCCGAAGTTCTCCATAAAGATAAAATGTATGAGATCGAAGTCATCCTGATCTACAACTGGCTAGTTGGTTTATGTGAAACCCACGCCAAGACAGCTGCTGTGTGGACACTTTAACAATGGGTTAAGATGCCCTTTATGACTAAACAATTACTCATATCACTATGCCGTTCAATTCTGTTGTAGATTTCACTGAGATTTTGCCGAACATAGAATTCTCCTTATTCGGGGGTTCCTTCTTGACGGGCTTGAGTGCACGGCTAATCATGTGCTGAATTACACCCAACTGTGAGATTTTGAGCAGTCTGATTGCCACTGGCCAGTTCCGTACATCAGGTTATTATCTCTCGCTTCTCTGTAAAACTGCACAATAAGCGCGCTCACTCACGGTCTCCAATCCGCCAAACGGTAGTCACAATTTTGCAGGACCGTAGTGTCATAATCGTGGGTCCCATCCAGTGTCCCGGAGGAGGAGGTTAAATAAAGCTGATATAACTCTTGTGGCTCACTGGCTCACTGAGTCCTTTCCACAAGTTTCGTTAAGTAACCTCAACAAACGATCCAGTCAACAATACAGGTTAAAAATCTGAATTCATTCCATTATGTTCGTCACCCATCCAAGTAACATAATAGGATCTTCCAAAGACCAAAAAGCTACCCCAAAGGTTCCAGACGATGTGCTTCGTGGTCCCATTTGGTCTGTGTTTAATGCAGCTGTTATTCATTCATTCAGGAGACCCCTCTCAACTTTCTGCATTTCAGCGATGGGGAACTTGGGACATTCTGCGGCTTTTCTGCTTTCATTCCCTGTCCAAACCTACCATCTGGTCGTGGCGGTTGGAAGCCAGTACTGCGGTGCTCGTGTGGTCTACACTGGTCGTAATTTCGTTCCTAAAAATTTGAGAGTATCACAAGAGCGAAAGATGAGAAATCTTACAGAGAGCACCAAGTATCCGGACTGTGAAAAATTGCGTCGGGCATCCTGGGATGTAACTCTATACTGTACTCTTGACAGGACTTTGAAGATAAAACGATGGTTTCCCCTGGAAACCACAATTACCCTATTTTTGGACGCAGTGACACCGCATATAGATAGGTTAGAAAACATCAACCATAATACCAAGCACCGGTGGACCATCTGTTGACTGCCAACGGATCCTAAACTAACACGACCAAAATACTTTAAAATATGCTGCTCAAAAAGCAGCTGCCGTGCACAGCAACATAAGGATTCAAGCAGTTACCCCTTACTGCCTACTTTTTCAAGCTAAGCCGGACACTAGCAGCCAAGTGAAGCAGACCTTAAAGCTGACGGCCTCTGTAAAACTGTTCAACAAAGGGAAAACCGGATGAGGGATTATGACCTGGATCAATATCCCAACAAATCAGGAACAAACAGGAGATATTTAATATTTTAGAATGGCATCAATTAGCAGTAAAAAACACAGAACAGCGGAAACACAGCAACTTTGACTCGGGAGCGTCAAAACTCCTGTCAACTAGGATGGAACCGGCTGATCCGAAGGGCGTAGTTCTTATTGCTAAGGCCCTGAAACGCCACCGTCAGCGAAACTCAGTTGAACACTCAAAGAAACACACAGGAAGCTATCTACAGGAACTACTAAACTGGGACTTAAAAAAACAGTCTAAGAGAACGCGGATACAGATTCGCAAAGGCAGATTAGTTGAATAGAGGGATTGGTAATTGATCAAGTGGATGTTGAGCTGTTCGCCGAGCTTGGCAATTGATTTGCAAACGTTTCGTCACCATTCGAAGAGACATCTTCAGTGCGCTGTTGATTGGGTAGTCCCTCTCTTCTTGCTTGCGTTTATATAGTTTACAAAGAGCAGGTTTTGCGCTGTAACCTGCTTGGCCGTTGACAATCATTGCACTTGGATTCTGGTTGGTCCGGTTATAATCTGGTGAACTCAACAGCGTCAGTGAAAGGATAATGGCTGACAAGAGGGGTTTGGACACTTTTGTCCGTGTGTTTGTTCCCAAGACGTGTTATCCAGAAACTGAGCAGGAAGAGTTGTATGGGCAGTTGTCAACTGTCATCACACTCACCTGGTCAACCGGGGGCTTTGCCCTCATCGGTAAATTCAACGCCCGAATCAATCGTGACAGATAGGCATGAGACTGTACGGCCGGGCGGATCGGAGCTGGAGACGTGAATTTTAACGGTCGATGCTATCCTGCGGTGTGTGCGACTGTGGAGCTTGTCAAATACCGTTCAGTGCTGGGAAAATATCCATTGCAGATTGGACGTACCCAATAAGTGGACAATAACAGCTAGTGAACTATATCAATACGCGACATGTGGGCTTCAATGAAAATCTTGTAAAAATGCTTATGCGTAATCCCCTCTGCGAAACCAGCAGTGTACTGATGCTTTCCGAAATGCCCCTGGAAGATCCATCTTTTCGTGGGGCGATGTAGGTGTTCCCTAAATTCAGTCAGCATCACAGGTTGTATGATACACTGAAAGATCAGTGGACCCGGACTGAGGACCTTGTCAAAACGACTGTAGTTGAGACCATTAATATCGAGAGTGCGAGAAAGACATCAAGGGCAGTTTCATGAAGTTTTATGACACACTGTATCTTCTGTGGTCAATGAACGGAGAGTACCTCTTATGAAAAAGGCTCCAGCGTTCGCCACTTACGTTAACCCCAGAGGAACTTTTCCAATCTAAGACAATCAATTAGGCAATCTCGGTAGATTGGATAATTAACGATCAGTTAATAGAAGTCAGAGGATCAAATATTGTGCGCAGACCAGTGATGTCAGGAGGAATTCTTTAGAACACTGAAGCGAATCTACGGGTCAACGGTTGATAGCTCCAGAAGGCAACGGATACCTTGACTGGCCGAAAGCCGAATATGCCCAACGATACACTGGTTCCTTGGAAGGCGAATTACTCAAATTTACTCAAAAACCTATCCAGCATTATTCAAAGCATCTTCCTTGGTTACTTGTGAGGATGAGAATTACCAGTTAACCTGCGAGGGTTGAACCTCGAAGGGCAGCAACTGGACTACAAAACGGAATGATTATCAGAGAAGACGAATAGCCTACCGAAGTGTTTAGACTGGGTTGACAAACCCTATTGCCTGATTTGTACAATCCAGGAAGCTTTTAGGCTTCAGCAACAGAATAAGTGACGATCAATGGCCGTTTCACACTGAAATAGACGTAGACCAAGCAGCTGTGCATCACTCAATTTGTGGGCTGTATCCTTGGGAGTCATATTTATGTTGCAGTAGGTATTATCCTAATCCATTACCAGGTGGTTGTTTCGGCCATCCATCCAATATGGTTTGCACATCACTCTTAATAAATGCAGTTAACTGAGTCCTAGCCCATATATATATATATATATATATATGGAAGGAGAGAGATGATGGAAGATGAGGGACGGGATAAAGGGAATGTATGCAAGAATGGCACGAAGTTATTGAGTCCAAGAACTGTTGGCGTTATGACAGATAAGGTGGTCGTCAAACGAGCTTCCTCCAAGAGGTGAATGATCAGTCAAATCAAGCGAAAGGTTATTTCCAAAACATATGTTGGTATCGGATGAAGGCCGTATCGCCTAATTTCATGGGTAGAGGACGACAAGTAGTAGGTAATGTCCTCTTGTCTATCCCATTTTACGCATTCTGATCAAGTGAATTAAACAAACGAACTATTATGGAAATGTCATGCAACACACTTGACCTAGGAGTTACCGTATTCATATATGCGACCTTCAGAGGTTTAGCTCTATGTCGTGTAGCTGCATATTAAACGATATTCCTATATTCTCGGAGGACGCCAAGTTTTCACCACAAATATGCAGCCCTGTGCTGTCGACACGCTAGTATACGTCTGAATTACCTATGCGCAAGGGAAGTGAAAATCTGGAGCAAACAAATTCCAGGCTAATTAAAACCTCAAAAGACTACATTTTCTCAAACTAATTGCAGAATGTGCCAAGAGAGGCCCACTTCTGACATACATCGCAATAGTAAACATCCTTTGCCAGCACAGAAGTGTTCTGTATGGGCATAAGAGTGTACATGTTTTTCAGTGAACTATCTGATCAAGTTCAATACGCTTGGGGGCAATGAGCGTATAGAAAACATTTAAGTAAAAAATCATAATAATAATCGTTCATCTGTAGCACCCTTTTGGTGCCTAGCTTCTATGCCACCCGAAGGAAGAACGAGGGTTGGGATACTACCAGGTTGCCCAAGCCTAGACAGGGGAAGTAGAGAGGCAGAGGTCGGGTTCGAACCACGGACCTTCCGGTCAATAAATCTGAGCACTAAACACTGAACCATCTCATCCCCATAGAAAACATTTAGCAGAATTGGAAACTATACTAAGGCCGCCAAGTTTTTTTCTAGATTTATCAGCAAGCATCATCAGTCGTGTGTATACGGTAGTTCTACAATCGTTGAAAATTTTTAACTATTGTATATGTTACTCTCAATGGATGACTCAGGTCCTCGTTGTTTGTTGAGTGCTTCATGCTGTTCAATGTCTTGCATCCTTTAAGAAGGATCATTTTATATCTTCGTCACTCTATTTCGAACAAGACTCCTACAAAACTAATCATAAGTAGTCGGAGCAAAATAGCCGGTAGGTTTCAAGCGTCTCTGTTGTTTCCCGACCGAAAATTCTAGACAGACGTCTCAGTTGATTGAAATAAGAGTCAGATTAAGGCTTCAGATCAAGCACTAAAGCGTGAACATGCTTGTCTCACCAGGATGCAAAACTTGTGAGGCATTCAACCTGTAGAAGTCTGCGCCCCTTAGTTATAGAAGTTCAAGTCCCTGTGCCGCCAAGCAAATCTACCTGAACTCAAATGAGTTCATTACTCGAATCCAGTACATCCATCCTTTGGCATGAACTAAGCAAAATAACCGCACAAGGACAACTGGAGGACTGTTCGAAGCAGGGTAGTGTGGATAAGAGTTGTACGACTTGCACAATCGCCCACGAACACTGTTGCCATTACAGGCCTAAGCCTTTCAAGAACGGAAGCTCCATGAAGAAATGATTGTGACCAGTTCCCTGAGTCTTCTCCTCAGAAGTGATAATCTGCGTTGTAACTTCAGGGTAACTCACTGGTTCCTCCTTCGAGTGAAGCGCGCAACTTCTACCGCGTTTTGAAAAGCAAACATCGCTTATCTGAGTGGTGGATAAAACAATCCTTGATTAAATATGATACGAAAGGGAAGCAGACAGGTGCCGTTGGTGGACATGATGATGAAAGGTTTATCAAATCAGTTTCCGGGATGGGTTTGATAAAGAGGTAGGCGGTCTTCAAATGAAAATCCTAGTTACTCTGCTTATGGGACGGGGTAGCGATGATAAGAGAACGAGAAAATTTAATGGGTGATTTTGTTCTCGACATCTCCTTGAGCTTGCACAGTTACAGAATGAACAAACAAGGAGAAAACAGAAGTATGTGTTCCAAAGTGTAGAAAGTATCGGTTAGGAATCCACATGGCGAAATAAGAAGGGACGGCACAGCTGGTAACACTTCTGTCAACCACGGTATTTGTCCCACAGGGGAAAGAATAAAGGAATGTACCATTGTTACCTATTGCTTGGAACGGTACCACCTCGCACAAACTTCTTTATTCCACCGTAATTATTCGCATTCACAAGCCCATCTATAAAACGAAGTTCACCCAATGAATGTATCCTTATGGCTGAGAACTGTTAGAGCTGCTGCTGTATAAATGGTGACCAATTTAAATTTTCTTTCGAATTCACTCATATGTCGTGGATATTCTCTCAGCGGCCATACATTTCATCATTTCATCGCTCATTGGGTTTCAAGTTTCGTAAATAGACAGCAGAGTTAACAGTTTATCATATCCGGCTAAAGTAACAAACAACTCAAGTCGAATAAGTGAATGTACGACGTATAGGCACTAGATCTTCATATTTTCCAACAAAATAGTTCTGCTATGTGAATACTAAGAGCAATAACAACATCTCATATGGGTAACAGATAAACACAATGAAGGTGAATGTGCTACCTATAGACATTGAAATGCGAACAGATAAAACTCACCTGTAACTGTACATGGATTGCTGAGTAGAAAGCTTAATAGAGTGAACAATAAAAATATCTGAGATTTTCGGAACCGTAATAGACTGCCAGAAACTACTTCGCTGGACTGTTGTTGCATGGTTTCTGAGCCGCGCTAAGCACGGCCACCACTGTCCACCTTACAAGGAGGACTGGCCTATTTTAATGCCACGGGCTTTCAACCAGGCACGAATCGTTTCTTCCAATTGTGGGCCGCTGCTGGATGGACATCCGGACACACCGGTGAAACAGCCGGCATGGCTGACCTACGCTGTGGACAGCATCCGATCAGGTTTGTCTACACCGTTCCCTTTCACTCAGGTTATTGATCCAAGCTGTCTGGTCATCCAGGTATCTCGAGATTGTGCAAATTTGAATCTGTCGGCCATGGGTGGATAACCAGTTACCTAGGCAACAGTCTAACAAGGGGAGCACAAACCTTACTTTCAGAAAACTGAATTTGCGAAATTCCGTTGGTTTGAAGAGATCGTGATACGAGAAGGATTATAATTTAAAAAGGTCACACGAAAAATGCGATACAATGCTCCTGGAATAAAAATTCAAGCAAATGGATGGTTTGCGAGCCTTTCACACGTTTCTGCCATTTACGATCAGCTAGACAAGTGCGGGCGTAGGTGAGAAAGCAGACCTGCACCGTCGAAAAGCAGACCTCCTGGTTAAGTTTCAGTCGAACTAATTGATTTGCAGTATTGGAGATAAAGCTCAGGCCCGGAAATTGCTATATGATACAAGGATGTGGTCAGGAAAGTGGAGAGCGGTACTCAACTAGTCCAAGTAGTTATGTGACAATTACTTTTTTCATTGCTAATGTGTGGTGTAAGCGTGCAGTAATAAAATCTGTCTGGCTTCGATACTCCGATCATAAATTATTATAAAGTCTACTTCTGAAACCCCCCATAAGATTTAACGATATTCTCTTCGTTAGCTCGGTCAGAAAGATACACTATTGTCCATCTATGGAGATACGACGTGTGGGGAGATGTCAAAAGGTATCTCTTTTGGGAAGGACATATACCGAAAACAAAGGAGCAAGGAAGAGGCATTTTGCTCTTAGGGTGATTTTCAGCAACCTTCTGAGTAGCATGTTACGTCTGTAAAATGTAGTGCGAATTTTCGAATATCGTACCAACTGAAACGCTAGGTGACCTGCTACAGCACATTTAATTGAATAACACCATAAATAAGAGATTCAGCTGGGATTCAGATGAGTCTTCCGTGAAAACCAAATGAGTGTATTTGTGGAGTACTAACACATGTTTCTGACGACTCAAGTTAGCAGAATCGAAAGTCACCAAAGATTATATTTACTTGTGCCATCAAATGGATCAAAAATTAAAATAATGATGGATTCCACTGATCTAGAAACTAAAAAGTTCACTTGACGATAGCTTTAAGAGAATCGGAAATTTTAGTGGACATTTCGTCCTGTTAGCACGGTCAAACTATGCTGAAAAGCCGAGAAACACTATACAGCTGTTTCGCCCCTTTTGGAAATCACTATCAATGAGCATCTCCTGTCTAAGTGCCAGCTAATCGCACTGCTGATCAGCCACTCGTGGGTAGTAGCCGGGAAATCACCGGTTCGTGGCTCCCTGGAGTTCCGTGAGGTGTGCACTGCTGAGCAGTCCCAATAAGGATGAAACAGCTGTACAGCGCTCCTCGACTTTTCAGCATAGATTTGCTTCACTTACAAGACGGAATCTTCATTAAATAGACCATTTTTCAACCACAAAAGAGCGTCACAACACGAAACAGGTCATGAACCGTTGTTTTAAAATATCCCAAGACGAATGAAGTGGCTTCGAAATGAGAGTAGGTATGAGAATAGGACATTGAAAGATACATCCTAATAAACCGAAATCCGGAACCTCGATAAACCAGTAAGAATGTTGAATTACAAGTGACATTGGTGTACAGTTTTTGTGGGTATTTTCACGTCCTTATAGAAAAATCAGAACCAAGCAGCGAACACCCCGGAGTATTGCATACATCATTTGGTCCCGATTCATGCAAAATGAACATCCTCGAACCTTCCCGTTTGGCTGCCACAGTCAGCCATGGCCTCTTAAATGTTACTGATAAGCATCTGTTATTTCCATCCCGACTCTCTACCCCCGTATAGATTATTCGGGTATCCTTTTTACGCTGTTACTGGATTCTGAGTGAGACTCTCAAACAGGTCAAGTATACTTCTGCCCAGACAACTGCCCTGCACGGAGGCAACACTTGTCCGCTCCCCAGGAATATGCCGATATCTTAGTTTCAGGGAGTACATAGCAGGTTTGGACTCTTTCTTCATGAGAATAAGTACTAAAATGCGTCTTCGGACGTATAAAGCATTTTTGACTTGAGTTGTCTTGAGACAGAGTAGTTAGTATTCATTCGCCATGACCAAGATCTGTGGTCCAAAGGTAAAAGTAAGATGGCAGGGTGAACAGCTAATGATCAGGCAGAAAGTTATAAGAAAAAATTGTGAAATATGAATATTCGTATTATTCCTCCAAGCCCCTTGTTTGGAACGCTGGCCGATACCATTGGAATGGATTATTTGCTAAACGCACACATTGTCTCTTACGGACGGATAAATATATTTGGCTTGCCAACTGAGCTACTGGTAACCTCATATCAATATTGGGAAAAACGTGCACAATATGCGAGAGGAATTGCTGAAATGATTAGCCCAAAAGTGTTTTTGGCAGGTGAGGGTTAACTTCCCATTTAATGTAAGTTAAAAGTGCGCAGGAAATTATTCCAGCCAAAGTATTATTACTGCCTACAGATAACTGGACTAACACAAGATAATTTCTGAGCTCCTCACATCTCCAGTCAGCTAAAATGATAAGCGCTTTTGATGAACTAGAAACAGGCATATTAACTAGTTGAGAAGACCGTGGTAGCTCATATTTTACTCATTTTCATTAGAATGACATACTACTCATAAAAAAACCACTCTGCCAGTTGTACAATGTCCGGGGAAGAAAATCCGCGGAATTGAAAATGGAGCGTCTTTGGTTATCGTACGAGTGTGGCATCTTGAGTGTTACGATAACCGGACGATGGATTGAGTGCCAAAAAGTTCACGGTATGTAAATACAGAAACAATTACCACATTTTTGTTTGGTTTCAGATTTTTCTTTTCGTTGTCACAAGTCCTGTTAACTCGACTTAGGGAACTCGTACCAGTGATCTCTACTCTCGAACATGGGTTTCAACATCTCTAGTCAACAGAATTCATTCCCCCGTGCACTCACCCTGAGGACGCACTAGCCTAAGAGTGAGCTCTGGATGACCTTCAATACCAAAAATGGCTTTGAATTGAGGCCTTCTTCTTTCACCCATGGTCAGTGTAGGGCATGGGTAACACACGCCAATTCATAAGTCCACGGGTAACCCCGAGATCGGCTGGATAACCAGTGGACAAGTCCCTGTTGACCTCTCTGATATTAAGCTGGGAGACGCTAAGAGGAGTTCAGCAGATCAAACTACAAGCCAAAAGGTCAAGACAATTCCATTCAGTAGCTAAATTGGGGAGACAGTTCTGGTGAGAAGCTTCCCTGCAAATCCCTAACAAGTAGGGGGCACCTAGTCAACATTAACTACGGTCTAGTTGTTTGGCGGATTAAAATATCAAGCGAAGGACAAACACATGCAGAACGACTTTCCGACCCATTCACGGACCCGAATTCGGTCGATTGAATGGTTGCCAACAAACCAGACCGTCCCATGCTTTTTAACTGCCTCCAATACTAACCCAGTTTCTGTGCCAAACAGCCCACAATAATTCTTCGCCGGGAGTTGGAAATCAATGGCGAACACCAATTGGCTTGATCTGATTTTCGGCCATCTACCGGCAATAATTCCCGGTACGCTTCCCAGGGGCAACATACACACCGACATCGACCAGCTGGTTGTGTAGCAGACACTTGCCCAGGCACGCAGTAGTTCAAAAGCCCCATGGCATTTTCAGATGAACGCCTAACACCAGTTATGTTGTTAGATCATACAGTTTTTTCGAGAACAGTGTATTGCACCGCTGAACGTAAGGCACAATAGCAAAGAAACGGAGAATAAGCAAACCAATTTGGGGAACAAAATGTAATTCGGGAATGTCAAACTACGTTCTACAAATAAATCGTTAATCAAGGCGTTCAACTGATCCAATTGGGAAGGAAGATGGCAGCTGACGTTTATTTCCGTTTTTCTAACGCAATACCCCCTCCCCCCTAGATGAAATGTATCCTAGAGAGGACAGCTTTGAAGGCCTACGACATTTGCCTTTAAAATCCGCTCCCAAGGATGAACGATCCTTCCCCAGAAGAACCACAGAATAAACTTTTAGTTTCCCAAAAAACTAATTTACCCTCAAGAAGAGACAACGACAGAAATAACTGATTATCGGCTGACCGTCAGTTCGCGGAGTTTGCGTGGCAAACACAATCGACACACTGACCCGTGCTGATCGTGAACTATTGTCCGATTATGTGGCAAAAGTTATGCAAACAGCAAACGCTTCACAGTTGAAATACCGACTGAATGTACTACAACTATGGGAGAGAACAAAGCAACTCCTGATAAGCCAACCTTCCTCGAGATCCCTATAACCATAAATATTTTCGTTGTTCCATGAGAATACGTCCTTGTGAGAAGTCCAGCCATGTGAAAAAAGCAGTCCCTAATGGGTTTACGATCATTAAACGCGTTCACCATGCTGCTCGCTTATATTTTTGGGTTACCAGTATGCACGAGTACTGAATAGCTGGAGCATTCGCTCCGGCTATTTGGACATCACAGATCCCGTTGCTGTCACTTCCAAACCTGTTGACCCGCGCCATCGGTACCGATGCTAAGAATGTCATGGTATCCCCAAACTCTGAATACTGTGGCACTGGTTGTTGCCGTGGCGCTCATTGCGTTTAGCTCTCACAACTCCTTCCTATGACCTAAAGCTGTCCCACACTCCCGCATTTTTGCACTAACTAATCTCTCCGTGTTAACTGTAAGTGCCTTCATCGCACCAGGAGAAGTTCATGTGGACGTAATAGGTGCGGCATCCTTCGAGTTCAGACTAGAGGCTGCACTTGACTTTGAAAACACGCGTTCTTGTTCAAAGCCTCCTGGCTTACTGACATTCGTCCTCCTCCAAGGCGTACCCTCGGATTCAAACATCTGGTGGGCAAAGTACCACTTTGTCTAGGATACAAGTGAAAATACACTATGTGCAGATAGCATGCAACGGCGTTCCTATTGGCTAACTTCCCATGAGGAGAAGGCACATCCGATAAACTGTGTTGAAATCCTATGCAGATGTTTTCTCAAAGTATTGTATTTCCTACTGTTCAAAACCCCGCGGAAATATGTTCCAACTAGTAACCACACATGATTAGAGTGGCACACACATATAGAAGGTGTTTACTACCAAAAACATACGTCCTTGTGTAATAGCTCCGATTGAACACCCAAAATTGCAGATTCGGTGCGGGTCAAGCACAGACAGTGACGAAACTTTTGTGAAGCACAGCCCTAAATAGACCGCTGACGGACCTGATCTGAAGCAAACAATCCAGGTGAAAACCGAAGATGGAGTTACAGTCTGACTTTTGGTCGTAAGTGAAGGCGCATTTGGACTGTTTTGCCTACTCTTCAATTATTTCAAAAGTAGCCATGCAACTGATATGTTGGAACGCATCTCTGGATGCTGCTACTAAGAGCCACAAAAACTTGCCCGGACCGATCAATGCGGTCACGACAAAGGGACGACCACTAAGAGGAATACACTGTAGACAGGCCTTGCTGTGTTTGAATTAACGGAATGGTAATCTTATTTTTTACTTTCGGATGAACACCATCGGGAACAGGATCCTCTAGATAGCGAACTCTTACTGTACGTCAGAGACATTAGTGATCAAATACTTTCAGCTCGGATTGCCTCTGCTCGTGGTGTTCATGTTTCGCAGGACCAGATGGAAGGCTGCGTTGAAGAACTGGATTTTTTTGCATAAACTAGTCTGTTCTTCCCAAAAAAAGAAAGCTCAGTTATGCTGGATTTCTTCTTTAGCCTAGCATTGGGTAAAATGGTGGAACCAAGGCATCCGAAGTCGGCTATCTGCTGGATTACTTTTGAGAGGATCTGTTAGGTATGCCCATGCAGGTGAAGAACTTGGCCTTCGACGTGTCGATTATCAATCCCACGAGTTCTGCATAATGAGATAGATTACTAAGCACATGCTTGGGTTCTTCGAGGTCAACACTCAACAGAACGATATCATCAGCGTACTCCAGGTCATCTATTGGGTTTTGGGAACCTAAGTGGACGCCAGAGGAACCCTCCAATTCAAGTCTAAGTGATAAATCGATGGTGGAGTTATGGTACCGATGAAACTGAGCAGCATTCTCGTACGTAAGACTCAATGTAGAACTCTTCGATCGATCATCATTTACCGGGACTCGAGCCGTCACTGACCAGTTACAGAACCTACCAGCTTCGCGGCGACACCGCCAGCTAACAGGACTGTGCCGAATGACTCACGGAACCCTCCTTGGCTTGGCCTGGTGCGTATAGACTGCGTTCGGAAACAGGTTGTAGCAGAAAAGATGATAATTATCACAGACAGTTCTGTCGCCTATTTTGGGGATCAGTAGTAACATTGAGGAAACCCAACCCAGCGAAACGGAATCAGTTACCCAGGCTGAACAAAACAGCTTGTGGGGTGGCTTGAGAAGTGCAAAGATACAGGATTTATAGACCTCCGCACGGAGGCATTTCTGTTCCTCAGTTGTCTCAATCGCGGCGACCTCCGGTTTATTTGGCTCCCCACACGTGACATCATATGGTATTCAGGCTAGACCAGTTTCAAGTTTTGACTGACGGGCGGCTTAACAGTTTGAAGTACTCGGTTCACCAGTCAATCCTCCCGTCATAGTTGTTTAGGACCACATCGCAAAAACTGTTGGGGCCAAAAGTCTCCCGAAGCTGATTAGGAGAAGTGAAGTCTATCAGCCCGTAACCGTTTCAAACCGACCAAGTATGTGGTGTATGTTGTAGTCCACCACCTCGAGCGCTCCACTTATCCGCAACTATCAAGAACTCACGTCTGGAGGTCCTGTTGACCACGTTCTTGTTTACGGTTGGGTCCGAAATATACGTGGGGACGCAAACAGCTGTCTGCATAAAGGCAATCTTTTCTATGCTGTCTATTGTTCTCAACTCCTTTCCTTCATGTGTTCCTGGCTTTACCTAACTCATGTAACTGTCAGGACGCGCAAAAAGCACGTGCAGAGAACGGCGCGTCACCATCGGTCACACGTTCCGGATGCAGCACACGACCAGCGGAGTGGGTGTGAAATTGTTCACTGCAGCAACGTCGCCATTAGCTGGACAGAACGAACAAGCGAACGACTATAATTGGCCATTTAGCCATCCTATATATTTACGCAGAAGCTCTGTATATTTGAACTGACCTGACCTGAATTGACAATGCAGCCGTGTCCCGATTTCTTTGTCTTCTCCCTATCGCTCAGTCTGGCAGGCTCAGTTCAGGCGTAATCAACTAGACGGCCACCCACGTTAAACAGTAGCGCAGGAAAAAGCTTGTAGTGGATCAAAATACTTAAATTCTAAAACAATTACGGTAGTATATGAAAACATTCACTCCATAAAGTGCAAAATGGAATTATTGCAAAAAATACAACGCTGTTCGGACATCTGTGGGGCACAGCCAAAGAACAAAAGGTTCAGAAAAAAGGCGCATACGAACAAATGTCACAATCCACACTACCATAGCTCAAAGCTCATCCCGTCTGGTAGTCAGTTTTGGTCCGCGGTGTACTTTACGTCTGTCCCTCCTGGTTTCCCTCCGAAGCCGTTCTGCTTCCGCCTTTTCGCGCATCAATCGCTGAACAGAAAACAAAACACAGTGTAAGAGGTCATAACAAAATGCAGTTGGAAATTGCCGGGACATTGGAAGAGTTCTGGTTCTCAACTAAATGAGGAAAAACAATCGAGCAATTTGTAACTGTCACCATTTGATAGATACGACATGGGCAAGCATCAGTATCACTACAGTCAACGTAATTAGGCGCGTTTCCGTTCATAATGAGTCAAAATGGACTCATGCCACATGATTAACCGTTCAAACCGACAAGACAGAGAGGTACAGTGCCCATAAATAAGGTAGTGCGCCACTTAAAGAACCCCCGTGGCATTAAGTAGGCAAGAGGCCAACAGACGATACGCAGTGAATCAGTTTTACTCCCGGACTTCTCACCGGGTGAAATCAAACCATTCTGAAAAGCTCAGAGGAAGAACCTCCCCTCTGGACACTATATCAATCTGTTATTGCTGGTTGATCAGAAGTTTGGTGAACAAGAAAGTTGACAGGATATAAAAGACATTCACTCACTCCCCGCAGAGATAAGGTTCAGGTGAACTCGTGTTTAAAGAAGAGATTCTGAAGTTTCGATTGTGGGCTTCAGCCCTTTTTGTGAGTCCGAATAAGGAAGAAACAGCTGTGTTCTCAGCTTTTCAGCACGTGTTAGTCATGACTTACGGACTGGCATAAGAGATGAAATTCCAAAAGTTTTTCAGCGATTTGGTTGCAACCAAACCGTCTAGCTCAGCAACTGCGCCATGAGCTAACAGCATTCTCCTCAGCTGCTCTCGGGGGTATTCCTAAATGTGCCTTGTACATGTACTTACCAGCTCTGTAACATCACAGTGACACCTATGGAGGTTTGTTGGGAGAAGATATGATCATAATTTCCAGCTGTAAGAACCGCGTACTTGTCGTACAGTGGTTACAGCTGGCACAGTTTCGTTCACCAATGATTTGGAGAGGTGAGGGAGGTAGCTGTGCATTGAAGCCGGGAGCTGATAAGTTGGTGCATGAATACAGGATTGGGAAGGGAGCTATGCATTGAAGGCAGTAGCTTGGATGCACGAGTGTCATTGAGAGCGCGACTGGATCATGTTTGACAACCATTGATGTGGCCTGTCTCGGAGTCCCCATCCAGGAAGACGGCAATGACCAGTGCAGCTGAGTTTGCTGGTAATGACTTCACACTTCGCTGCCAAGTCATTGTTTGACCGCTACTGGCTCATTTCCACCCTTCGCGTGGTTCTGCAAAAAGAACCCTTTGAGGAAGTCGGTCGACTGGCATACGAAGCCCACGGCCAACCCAGCGCAACCTATGCAATGTGATCAGTTCATCTATCTAGGGTGAGTTATTTCTTCCGAATACCATTCGACGTACTTCAGCATTGCCGATACGCTGTTTCCACCAGATTCGGGCAATCCTCCGAAGACATCGACACTGAAAGTATTTTGACGTTCTCGGCGCAGCGGCTGTTCAGCAATGTGGATCTCACCGCAGCATTGTAAACTCGATCCTTGACGGGTAAACTGATGTCACGCCTACGCCACAGGTGACGCAGGTTCACGAAAGCTGCTCTGTCCTTCCCAATCTGGATGGAAATATCATCTTTCGCGAGACCACCAGGATTGATACAGCTGCCCCGGTAGACAAACCTGTCTACTACCTCACGCGGCTCGTCCACAAGCATGAGCTAACTGTTTGACCCTACCCAGTATTGCAGTAGCACTTTACACTTTGCAGGTGTGAAGCGCATGCCAAACTGTGAGGCAGGATTGTTTAGATTATTTAATACTGTTTGCATTACCACATCAGATCCAAGAAGATCTACATCGTTCGCGTACTCAATATCTGTGGGCGGACACCCCGGTAGAACTTCGACCCCACAGACACTAGAGGCTTATAGTGAGTCTTCCATGATCGTATCAGTGGCAAAGTTGAATATGAATGGTGAAAGAGGATAGCATTGTCTGACACCACTTGATGTGGTGAACTCAGGCGTGAGCTTCCCGAACACGATCGCACGGCCGCGGGAGTTGGCGTACAGCGCCTGAATGAGGGCCAAGAATTAATGGGGAACACCTTTGCTTCACAGACACTGTCATAGTGCCTGACGGTCCACAGAGTCAAGCGCAGCTTTCAGATCAAGGAAGAGAACCATTGTTGGTTGCTGGAAGGAGTGTCGCTGTTCCAGAATCTGTCGGAGGGTGAAAATGTGATCGATGCATCCTCTTGCAGAACGAAACCGAGCTTGGTTCTCACGGATCCACCTTCCAAGGATAAGACCAGATAGGACCTTCGATGCCATGGCTACCAGAGTGATGCCACGGTGGTTATCATACAGCTTCCGCGTACCCTATTGAAGATAGGGATAGCTGTCGACATGCTCCATTCTGCGGGCACTTTCTCTTCACCCCATATCGCACCAATTAGTTTTGTTAGATTGGTCATCAGGGATTCTCCGCCTTCTTTGAAGAGGACTGAATACAGACGGTCTGGTGCCTTCTCACGTTTTAGTACGGATATTTCGTACTTTATTTCTTCTTCCGATGGGCGATCACGGTTTACATTCCATCCGCCCGTATGCACTATCTCCACAGGCTGGGTTGCAGCAAGCCAGCTAAACTGTTCTTCGAAGTGTTCGGCCCATCTTTCCAGTCGGCGTTTTTGCGAGTGAATTATTGAGCCGCTATTTTCACTTATCGTTTCACTGGGCCAGTTCCTAGGGCCAGTCGATCGTATCACCTGGTATAGGGTACGGCTGTTTCTGGTAGCAAAAGCCTTCTCCATCTCCCGAGCTTTCGATGTCCACCAGACCACTCGGTCTTTCCTTAGACTCTTCACTATTTGGCATTTGAGGGATTTGCGTGAGCCGTCGTACTCGTTGCCTGCGGGTATGGATTTCCTGACAGCAATCATGGATAGTGGTCTCGATGACATCCAGTGGTCTTTTGGTCGAATCGGAGAAGTCGGACAGACAGCACTGAACACCGCTAACATAGCTCCTTTCACATTTTGCCACACTTCATCCACGTGCTCACTTCCAGTACAGTATTGGTTTACTGTGGAGAGTCGCTGGGCTAGCCCAGATCGATACTGTTGAACTATGGTAGTTCTGCGAAGATAGTGGATTGGCATGCTGCTTGCTGACTTGCGAGGGCCTGAGGGGAAACAAACTGTCAGGCGTGCACGCACCATGGCGTGATCGGAATCAAGTGGTGTGCCCCAGAAGGAATTGTAGCTCTCCACCGGCGGTCGATGGCCACGTGATCCAACTGGGTCCACGGTTGACTTGCAGTTGATGGCCGCCAGGTTACGCGATTCGAACGTTTATGCTGAAAGTTCACACTTGCCAGAAACAGTTGATGATCAACACACAATTGGAAGAGTCACTCTCCGTTGTCTGTGCGACGAGCATCGAATCCGGATCGACCGCCCAAATGTGATTCCAAGGAGCTCAGACGACCGACTTGAGCATTCATATCGCTCGCAAGTATCACAATGTCAGCGCTTCTTGCTTAACGAATGAGCCTGGATAACTCCTTCTTAGCGTCAGAACTGCAGTCCGTTGGGGCATAAGCCGACACTACAAACAGGCACCACTTTTTATGTCGAGAGGCATTGAGCTTGATTGAGCTAGCTAACCGCACAGCGCAAAGACGACTGTTCACTGAGATCCGATCCAGCAAAGCGCTTGAGCTCTGGGGCTGAGTACAAATCCCACGCCATATATTCCACGAGTCATCGCTTCTGGATCACCGGACACACGGAGGGAGAAATGTGAAAGACCTGAGTTCGTCCTTGGCGTTTTGAGAGACATAACCACACTTGGGTCTTGTATGCGTGTTTCCGGGACACAGCATACATCAAGTTTAAGGGGTACAAGGTTTCAGCAAGCATGGCTGCACCTTGTGGAACGACGCTCCAGCCAGTGTAGCCTGCGGGATCGCTGCAGCACCCAAGCCCAACCACCATGTCAAGGTGGCAGCCTTAGGTCGGGATAAAACAGGATGATAGTTGTTCAAAATAGGTTTACACTGTTCGACTGTATCCCCCGACAAGGGATTAAAGACATTTTACGTAGTCAGATGAATACTATCCGTCAACCAGCTGTGACTAGATCAACCCGCTTAGCAGAAACATGTGGATATAGTAGTACTGAAGAAGTGTTCTAAAGATCACTACCTGATGGGCTGAGGCCGGATTCACATAATCACTAGGTCGTGGGAGGAGGTTTAGTTCTTGACGTCCGCGGAGGAATAATTGTTCTTCGGCAGCAGGAATCACTCCGGAGTGCATTGTGATGTTAACAGCCCACTGAAGAACGTCCATAGAGTCCTTGCCGTGCAGTACGTGGTGAACCACATCCGGATAGTGGAGTGATAGTTCTAACAGGAGAGGCACGTTTTCAATTATGGAAACCAATGCTGTGGGGTTTGGCATAAACACAGAGAAGTGTGAAGGAATGGCTAAATAGTTAGCATTGTACGCCAACAACAAAACAGGATTGTTGTCCGATGGAGCCAAAGCGCATAGGATTTGTTCGAACATATCGAATAGAAGAATGCCAAAATAACACTCAGCATACACACAAAATATGACAAGAATGATATTCCACTGAAATAAGCGATGTGTGATCGGAATTAATGCGAAAATCACTCACTATTATGGAAACAAACTTTCCCAGGATTCCCAGACGAATTATTGGGGCTGTGGAATGCGTGCCAAATGAGCTGACACAAATGGAAATGAACATCGATAGAGCACTTGCTCTTGAAGGAAAGCGCACGTACGTTATAGCCAGGCTGAAAATCTCTGCGATATCCTAATTTATTTACACGGGTACACTGCGTGGATACCATGACTGCCCTTGACAGTGACAGAAATGGTCTAGGTCCAGTACTCACATGCGAGGTGAGCTAATTTCAAAAGGTTCAATCCTAACCTATACTTGATAGAGCAGCTCCAAGGCCTGGTAGTCACGTCATCCTTCGTCATCATGTACACAATTGATCACGAATACTGTGCGTCAGCTAGTTGCACCCAGTTCGTCGGCAACAGACAAATTGTGTTGTTTCATTGCACAGCTCCCTGTGAAAGCCCAGCGGTCAATTTGAAATTTGAAGTAGAAGTGCTCAAAGCAGTAGGCATTTAGCCCTTAGCGTTTCCCTGTACACACATGAAACTGATCCGATATAGAACGAGTGCGGCTACTTGCATTTGGTGGACATCAAGGCCTTCGGGTGATTTGGCAAACTAAGCTCGGAGACGTCGACACTCTGACTAGCTTTGCTGTTTTTTAAGATGCTTCGCCAATGGTAACGCCATGCACAGTTCGAGAACCTCCAGTAAGTTCGCTCCCTCATTTCCAAGGAATCCACGGCCACCTGCCCTCAAAAACGCCACATTAACGATCCATTATTGTCCGCTGAGTTATCGTTGTCAAAACGAGGCACCAACAGAAAACGAAGCATTAACTTAAAAGTTCACACTCGGCATTTTATCCAGTCACGGTAAACATTCTAATAAAGACCTCACGGTACGGAGAACACAAAAGAATTATTATATTATAATTTTGGACTGTATGAATACGAGCGGTATAGGCGGGCATCAACTCAAGCCTGTTGGAAAAACAAATGTAGAATTAGGTACAGATCAAGTAGGTAAACGTAGATGGAGGGATTATGAGAAACTCACCGGCCGCCGTGTGCTCCTTCATTGGCTCTTCATCCAGATCAACAGACTGGAGAGCACCGTACGCGGTATGAAGAACCTGAACTCAGAAGAGGAAGTAAAAACGCGTACAGACAAAGCTGGAAAGTGCGAAAGACAGCAGATATAAAAAGGCGACAGACTGTACCCATGGGGACAAAATGAGATCTAATTAAGAACGATTGAAAGTGTAGTATGGAAAGACAGGTGGAAATTCACAAACTACCGGTTTCCCCCTATCTCAGATTCACTGGAGAGGTGCTGTCCAAAACTTCAATAATTCTCTTAGGAACCTATATGACAGATTCGTTCAAAGCTCGTTTGAATATCACGTTAACGCTAATCTGGTAGGCAAATGAGCGTTTCAGGCAGTACATTTACAGCTTGTTCAAATAAGACGAAATGATGATTGAAATTCAGATATTCCTATCTAATGAACTCCAGCAGGATTGTCAGTGTGTTTCGACCAACCTTCACATATTTCTTATGAAGAACAGTACTGCAATAGTTTTAATGCTGGCCTGATTGAACCATGAGACGGCTTTCGTGCTACCTATTCGGTTGAAAACATGACAAACTCAAGATTCGCGGGAAGCTCAACCGGATCTCAGGTTAACAGCAGTTTAGTAGCAAATGAATGGATGGAAACTTAGAGAGTACGGTGAACGTGAAGGGGATAAATGAAGTCAAAGTGAATGATCTTTTTCTGGACAAACCGGAAGGGCGTAATAGCAAAGTAAAGCAAACACCGAAAATGTGTCTCAGAAACAGCTTTCCCGATTCATGTCAGACAGACCTATTCTTACGGGTTAGAGACGGGTACCGATGCAAATGCAGGCCTGATCGACACTTTGCAGTGAATGCGGACCGTCTATAAATAACAAACTGGGTTATAAGCAGTGAGAAACTAGGTGCCATATTTCTTAGTGGTGCGGCATGTTGATGTAGACCACTAGAGTTAGCATTTTTCAAATATAAAACTAGAACTCCCAGAGGAGTCAAATATCCCAAACCACAGTTCGCAAAGTTGGGTGCTGCATCAACAGCATCCGACTAACAGACTAGCCAGTGATTTCCCTAGATCAGCATGAAGTGAACAGAGGGTTAATTCAACCCAGAAATATTTGGATGCCTATTGCGGGCTACCTTGAGGACTAGAACTCCGCATTACTGGGTGGGAAATCTTTTGACCGTTCCCTGAACATTTTCGCACCCCAAATAATCGAGTTCGTGAATGGCTTACTTAGGCAGTACTAGATGCACGCGTAGGACAGACCAGAGGACCACTGACATGCATTGGCTCCGACCGATTAAGAGTCTACCGAAAATAATAACTATCACGAATCTTTAGACGCGTTGCTAGTGAGGACCGGCAGTCTACAAGCTGAGCACTCGGGTACTCAAACGGCATCAAGTGTGGGGAAAGGTTAGTCCCATATTATTGACAAGGACGGCTTACGTAAAAAAAACTGGTCGCAAGTATTCCGAAAGTTCTGTCTACTTGTCCGGGACGAAAATGATGAAGTCCTATAACTTCTGCTCAAAATGCACCTTGTGCAAAGTATTACTCAGATCCAAGTCTCCACAAACTACTGAATGTGCCTCGGAATAAGGGTCCTGCGCAAAGACAAGCTAGCAGTCTTCGAGTCCTCCATGAGCATTTCGCCCTGTAAGCGAAGCAAATCTACGTTGAAAAGCAGAGGAGCTGTTTCACCATTATTGGGAATCATTTGCAGTGTACATCTTACGAAGCTCCAAGGAAAATCCCGAAATCGGTTCCTATTACCAACAGTCTTCGAATCGTTGACTCGAGGTGAGGCCTATGTAGGAAATCCTACCATCACCTCGAAGGTCTGACCACTAACTCAGGGACTCCCCAAACATCGATTCTTCCGAGACAATCGCTAAGGAAAAATGTGGTTCAGTGGAACGACAATTTATAACTACGACATCACAGTTTACAACCAGCACACAGGACACAAGAATTTCCCTAGACATAACTGACAATGATATGTGGGGAAGGCGAATTGCACTCGATGAGAAAAGACTCGGAGGATTCGATATGAAGCTGAAAACTAACCGATATAAGCCTGGTAAGACAAGGAAAACCTTTGAATAGATCATACTTTGGATGGCAGACTCCAAAGACGGAGTATGGAACGGGATTTGCCGTTAACTATTACATATTACATGGGCAAACCTAAATTTCTGTAGATGGGTGGTTTCTGATTTCAGACCGAACATAACGAGACGGTGCGCGGGGACGGTCCTACATGGGGTCTTTTTAGGGGGGAGGGAAGAATTTTGCTGTGGGAAAAGTGCAACAACTCTATACGGTTAATTTTATCCAACAACGAGCTTGTCGATTTCACGTAAATTTGCATTAGTGCTTACTCCGTGAATACCTTGATAACAGCACGACAGAACGACTTCTCCTTACTGTTTAGACGTCGGTGGTCGATGCAGGGTGAACAGGATAAAAGCTTGCTTCAAAAGATTTGGTGTCAGTAAGACGTACGATATCTCTTTAATACAATGACTGGTTTAGGTATGAGCTGGACTTCCTGAGTGGAGGTACAGCGGCATGTGACGTTTAGTGCGTGTAACATTTACCTACTTATGAGTAGTTTGAAAATAACCATTTCAACCGTGACAGGTTTTTCACCTTAGTGTCCGAGGTGGCGCGTAGCGTGGCCGCTGGCGAAAGCATCACGATTCCCTCAACACTAGCCATAGTCCTAGGGAAGGAATTCTGAAAGCGCATGGCGTGTCGCACAATCACAGTGTAGGCTGTAAACCACAAGTGACTCCCCACAAGAGTTACGGTCGTGAGCTATCATTTCGAAGTGGATTCGACTAGTCATGTCTCCCCATACATTTGTAGTCGTTTCTCGTTTGGATAGCAAGCGTTATCTCGGAAATTAAAATGAATGTAGAAACAATCGAACTCTGGGACAGCCTTTGTGTAGCACATCTGGCTGGAGAGCGTCGAAGCGGAAGGTTCGGTTGGTTCTCAGATAAAACCCAATTTCGCATCTCGTGCTGGTAGGAACAGAAGAACAATCGCCAAGTAGACTTAGTTGAGAATCTATGAATGTATTGGGTCGAATGGATGGACACAGACTGAGTTCCGAACTTTCATACGCTTGGATAGTTCCTTGAATCAGATTAAGTCTCCATAATTTCTACCTACGCTTCAACACTAACCGGTTAGTTTTTGTAAATCTGCTTTGCAGTTTTCTGCACAAGTATCATCGTTATCTTTTACATCTCCGAGCAGTGAAAAGCCCTTACATATCGCTTGGAGAACTAGATAGACTCTATCGTAGTTTGACCTCGTTCGAGAAGTTTGAAAGCCAGTCCTTTGTCCCTTGAGGATTATTTCATAATGCGCGGTCCGGAGGACGGTGACCTGCATTCAGAGGAGCAAACGCAAACTTTGGGAATTAACGTGTTGTCTCCAAGCAAAAGCGTTGAACTGGAAAAGTACCGGGTTTTATCCCGGTTTAAAACGACAAAACTCTTGGACCAACCCATACTCACGTTGTTTAGAGTGGAGCAGACCTCTTGCACAATTCTCAATGCTTTATCATGAGGATGGGATAGCAACTTGGCAAGCAGCGCACGATGCTGTTCGCGTTTCAACTGATAGGTTATAGGCTTATCTGAGAGTCGGAGCTAAGGAAGTCATACAGAAAATACGATAACTGAAGGGAGAGGAAGCAGCTGGGAAGAGAGGTGTAGATGTACTCAACATGATAGCTGATGGAGCTGGCTGATCTTAAAAGAGGCCGCAGCTCTAGGTACGCGAAACACAAGTCTCAGTTGTGCACTAAAACAGAACGAACAGTCTGTTCACCAGTTCTATCAGTAGGTTGGAATTGTTCTATAGTCACTTGGGCGTCGTCGACTGTGAAGCGCCACGTATGAAAAATGTTTTGAAAATATACTCAGTGTAATTGGTTACTAGGACAGTGACTAATATTGAGCAGTCAAGCTACCGACAGTTAGGAGCAGGAGCGCCATATCAGTTTTATAACATTACAGGCGAAATTGAACGTTTGACACCTATCGAATTCTTCATGAGCGCCAACCAAGTTCACGAAAAGCCACTGGTGTGCAACTAATTCGAGACAAATTTGTTGCATCGACTGGGTCAACACACCACTCGGACTTATCAATAATTCCTTAAACCTGCACAGACAGGGACTTCAATTCAAATTCCGAAAATGCTTTTACAAGCAGTCAATCAATGAACCCTTTCGTTGCCTAGATGCCTTGCCACCTGAAGGAGGTTCCAGGGTTCAGACACTGCCAGTTAGCCGAAGACTAGACAGGTGCAGTTGAGATGCCGAGGTTGGGTTTGGACTACGGTCAGTAGGTTGGCGCCTTAACCACTGAGCTATCTCGAGCTCAACAAACAGTCAATTTGCTAACAGACCTCAAACTGAACCAAAACAACTGGTTATGGTCCAAGCCCCTCCCATGTACACTGCACGTGTTGATTTATGAACATCAGAATCATGTAGCCAAAAGTACACCCCCCACTTCAAATTAAAATTACTTATTGATCTTAGCTGGCACCTAACCGAAGCCATTGTGGAGGTATAACATGAGGGGAGACAAGGACGACCAACATGCAACGATAGTTCTGTGGGAAAACCGACGGCTTCAAAAGTCTCGAACACGTTGAAACGGCTCGGTTTCTGATCGGATTAATAGAAAGATGCTGGTTGACCATGTAAACTTTTGCGATTTCTGCAAAGTTGCATCCCAATCGCTGGACTAGTGGCCGAGTCCTTCTGAAGGTAAATAAACTCAGGACTTACAAACCTGAGTAGAAAAGGTAAATTTTCCAGGCGCCTTGCAAGAAACATTTGCAACTGAGTGTTGTGTGGATTGCCGCTGATTTGGTTTCCGAGCCGAGCAACTCGGTTGCAAATGATTCATCATCTCAGTCGGTCAAGAAATTTTCGAGACAAAACTACCCAGCTTTCCGAAGAGCTCAGGGCATCGCTAGAATATTTTTGTCTGAGCAGGTAAAAGAACCCGACTCGATGAGGAGTTGCCGAACACCAGCATCAGCTGCTGACATAGGTAACCGAAAAGGATACAATCAGGAATATTTAAACTCCCACTTGTAACGTGCACTGCGCAAACCATCACGAAGAAAGACCAAGCCCAGTAATCCATGGGCAGGCTAAAAAAGATGCACGGAAAGGTTAGGCCAACTTCATGTTGGATGGTTCAGAATTGAGTAACAGCACAATTATGGAAAAGTAACAAACCAAATAAAATGGTAAACCAAACAAGGAAAACGGGATACACGCTGACGTACCTGAGGTAAGTAATTTCACTCGGGAATCAGATTGAGAAGTGAGTACAGTTGTCCCAAGCAGAAGGGACTAGTTAAAGGAACCGACTAAGAGTGTCATTCTCTGACACATCATGGGATGGAGACTGTAACCCATAATGACTATCAGAGTATGCCATTAGCTAGATTGGGACCGATAAAACTAACCGACAAACCCATCTCGAGGATTATACTTTATGTTGCAGATAATGACGGAGCTCCGCAAAAACGTTTCAAAGAACATGGGATGCAAAACGGGCCAACAGTTCTTTTTGTTGAGGGGATGGGGGATTTCACTTGAACTACCGATCCCAGGAGTAATTTCATTATTACGTCAGTAAGGTTGCGTTGCAACGAGTATGCGCTGAGCAAACTTCAATATCTCCTGTAGAAGACTCAAGCCTCAAGCGATCCCAAGCTAACAGAGTTGTCCTCCTCTGCGTGGTCTCTTGAAGCTTGTACTGAATGTCACGACCCTCGAAGGGGCATCTCATCTCGCAGCATGGACATTTTCCTGAGACATATATTGGCACAAATCCTTAAGAAGATACACGAAAGTCGCTCGTTTCGCCTTTTAGGTGTCCGTGTTCTTCTGAAGCACATTCACTTCGAGTTCGACGGGTACTTATTTGGTACTGTACTTTGGAGACTTGTGCAGTTATTTTTGCTTAAGGTGGCCAGATAGGAGTATGAAAACGTCCAAACAGAAAATGAGGTACATGGATGGGTGTGTGTGTGTGTGGTGGGGGGGGGGTGACGAGTCAAGTCTCTGGTTGCAATCGGTACTCTACTGCTTATGACCTTATCAATATATATATGTGGCCGTTTGTGCTGATCGAGCTTAAATCCTCCCATACGTTCGGCTTGAAATTAGTCTTTGATGTGAGGTGCAAACAATGCTCAGATTAACTTGAACTGTCACTGAATCTCCATTGCTGCGCCGCAGTTACTATGGTCAATTAGCCTGGTTTACGCCTCAGTGCTTCAGCTATGCACAAATAGTAACCGATTTCATTTATGAAGAGCTTGGAGCTTATATCCTGATAGTCGTAAAAATCACAAGACAACGAAGACGTCCGAGTATTTTGCATATTTCAACAAAAGTACTGGGATGTCCAAACAAAGTTGATGTCCAGAAGAAAATCTAAGGGTGAGTTGATGTGAAGGTAAGGTGCCTTGAGGGGTGGGAATGCAACGTCTAGGTTTTGATACAACAATGTGAACCGGTTCGCAGAATATCTTCACCTCACATCTGTCAGTACCTCATTTCATCGGCACACGCTACGATTGTCGTCGGACCATCTCAAGAACTTTACCGAGACGATTCCAGAAAAAATGCAGAGATTTCTTAATGGGAAAAAATATAGCGCCAAGCCTGATCTTGCAGTCCAGTACGTAGATCAGAGCAAAAACCTTCGCTGATTTCAGGCTGAAAAAAATTCGCGAAACATATAAGGTATATTATGAACATTCAATAACACTAGCATGCGAGACGAACAAGTAAACAACTAGGAAATTCAGACAACAGCTCAACCAGTAGTGGAAGAACGATTGAATTCACACTTCATGAACCGTTTGAACAGTGCGGTTAACAGGAACACCAACTGGGGCCGGAAATGGATGGAACACAAAGAGAAGCAGATAAACTGATGGACCGACTGGTGTACAGGTCAGAGAAATTCTATCCTTCTTGGATTACACGTCATTGAGTATGCAAGTCTACCGCAAGCTGTGATACGCCGTACAATTCTTGGCCAAGCTCATCATGGCATAAAACTATCAAAGATTGGGATTATATGGCAGAGTTAACTGTCAGACCAAGCTGTGATTTTCTGGAGGCTAGCTAAGCAGTTGCTATTTCAATGAAGCTTCCAAAAAGTCTGAAGCGCGGACTTCATTGCTCACGCCTACAGAAAATGTCCAATCGAATGACATCCAGTAAGAAGATATGTTTACACTAAAATAGGTATTTTGTTAACGCCAAACCTAGAGAGCGACTTCAAATGCACCTACGTAGATCCTTCAGTATGAGTGGCTATTTTATAATACATCCGAACCAGGTAGATCAGCCTCCATGTGTGCACCAGATTTGGTCAAAAACAAGCATCATTTCAAGAAATACACTCATTTGCAAATCAATTTGGTTTTGCGAGAGACTCACCTGAAACCCAGCTGAATCACTCGTTCGTGATGTTTCCATGCAACTGAATGTGCTGCACCAGGCCGCCTCATGTTCCAGTTGCTACGATATTCAAGATATCGCGATGCATGTAATTTTACGCAATGTACTACTCATAAGGTTGCTGAAAATTCTCCGACAGCCCACGACCGGTTTCGCCCTTTTTGGGGCTCATCAGGCAGGCTCAGTCCCCGAGTTTTCGTCAACCTTATGTTCTACTTGAACCCAAATTGGACTGTTTTCAATAAATACACTCATTTGCAAATCAATTTGGTTTTGAGAGAGACTCACCTGGAACCCAGCTGAATCTCTCGTTTGTGATGTTTCCATGCTGTCGAAGAATTTTCAGCAACCTTATGAGAAGCATCATTTCAGTTTAACTTTGTAACAACTAACCATGTACATGTGCATGCTGGTTCGGGTTACCACAACACTTGAAGGTCAGTAATGCCAGGTGAAAAAGAGGATTAATTGAGGCCCATTAAGTACGACTGAAAAGCACAAACCAAATAGTGGGTCACGGGGTGAGATACAACACGGCGAGTTTCTAGCCACTGAAGGGGCAGGTTTCTGGTATACCATATAAATCAACCTGTCGTTAGGCCTTTCACGCTTCACCTACATGGAACGCTTTGTTACAGCAGGCTCCAGTAAACAGGGCACCACGAAGTTGTCGACCAGCTGTCTTACGGAACGGCGCACCAATTTCAGCCGCATCACATTAGTTACTGAGCGCTTGATTTGTTGCCGTAGGGCATGTCGCGGCTCAGCATTGCTAACACAGCGATCTTACGATCTACGTGTAGTGCTTCGAAGGCACCACCGGTCAAAAGTGGACAGTTTCCTTTTACCTTCAACGCGCAACGGTCATATTTCATGGCTATAAAGCGGCAGTGCATTGGTGTAGACGATAGGCCTCACTGACAAGACAGTGTCACGTCGTCATCACGAAGGTTCGAGCTGAACGAAGGTGGAGCGGGTTACGTAAAGCCTGGAAGGCACTCTGCTAGCAATATTATCGTTAGAATAGATCACTGAAGTCATCAACCACTACTAGTGGCCCCGACGCCGTTACCAGGTTCGCTGTCCTGTCCATCCAGTACCGGAGTAGCGCTTTGTACTCTGAAGGTGCAAAACACGTGGCAAGACTTCTTAGATTATTTCTTATATCTTGTATCTGTTCGCAGCCCAATCCCAGTAGCGCGTTATCACTTACATAGTCTAGGTAACAGAAGCCTAACCGCGGAGGAATTAAATACGACAAAGGTTTTTTCTATAACTGAAAATTTGAACGGGAAAGATGATGGTGATCAATGTGACAAACATTTTGTGGTAAACCTAGGAGAATATCCGCCGTAGAATTTCACGTTACAATAAACTTTCGAATATATGGGTTGAGTGGAGGCCAAGCGGGACGGTCGACCGAGTTTCAGGCTGCTTGTAGTCCTCAGGCTAAGAGAGCTATCAGGAAAGTGTACGAAGTGTAGGGACTAAAAGGTGGTCGATACGTCCGCGACCTGTACAGGATCTCATTTAACTTTCACAATCCCACTGACGAGCGCTGCTGGGCTCCGGCAGGATGATACCTGGCAGCATCATGGTAGCGGTGGTCACCAAACTAATACCCCGACGGTTCATCAGTTTGTGTCTATTTGAATCGGAACGACGGTAAAAACATTGCGCATGCAACAAAACCAATAGTTCATCTACTTTCAAGGCATAGTCAAGTCGATAAACACTCCCGCAGCTCATTGCAATATCTGCAACAGCAACATAAACGGATCAGTTCTCGTATGTTTTGAGCAGCTTGTTGTTCGATGAAAATAATTGTACACTCTCAATTAATAGAATCATTTTGAAGGCGCTGTTTCGCCAAAGATCCTTTGGCAGATATCATGCCCCACAAAAATTTAAGAGAACGATTTGGCCCGAAAATCACTTCAGCATAATGCACATCCTTTCACGTTTACACATCAAAGACACGAAGCATTCTATCGAATCGTCATCAGTGAACCAACTACAGGTAGCAAACAGCACCGATTTTCACTCCAGGGGTTTAACCAACACAGCGTTTGCAACACAAACGGAATCACTGAGCTTGAAATAGAACGACTCTAAACACTGTCAAAATCTGTGGTTGACGGCACATCAGCTAGCTTTGCTCCTCTTGTCACCCGTTTCGGTGGGCCATTTGTGCAAACACCCACCCACATTACTTTGTGCAACGAAAGGAGCAAACAATTCCGTACTTTCTGCGTGCCCTCGGCCATGTTATGGTCGGCGGTCGCGGCAAGCGACGACTATGTCGGATTTGCACTTAACGACCGGGAAAACAAACCAATTTGTTTGTAATCGAGTTGTACGGGACTGCAACTTTAGCGGCAATGCGTCAGAAGTAGAAGAGGGCAACAAGGTAGTTTGGCCGTCCAAGTGGCATGACTCAGGGGTAAATAGGCTCAATGATGCCATAGCAGCAAAATCACCGGGCCGATCTGGATAACATTTAAGGTGGGAATGAGTATCATGGGGAGAAAATCCTTCATTGAACAAGTCAATAGCTCATCTGCAAAAAAAGTACTAGCATGGTAAAAAAAATTCCCATGGGAATCTGAGTTTTAAGGGAGATACTCCACATCCTCGACTGAATATATCAGCGGGGTGCATCTGAGTAATTCCAGATGAACCAGTGAACATTATCGATCGTGACTGATGCACGTAACCGACCCTAAGACCCAAATAAGTATCTTGGTTTCTCCGATTGACAGTCCACTTATGAAGACTTCTCGATCAAGTGGCACCACAAACGGTTGGCGCTGGAAGCAGTAGTGAAAACTTGTGACGTGGACACACAAATCCAACAGCCCTCCAAACGCAAATACAGTTGTACTCTATGCTGTACGGTACGTGCCACTGCCAAAGAATAAACGAGGTTGTACGACCCAACAGAGGGATGATCATGACAACACAAGCGCTACGTTTTATCGTGTAAAGCTTGACGGATAATACAGCAGAACAACCTAAATATGTTCACGTGAAGGGTAGATGGTACCAAGAAAGCAAACATCGAAGCGACCAGGATAGAGTAAACAAAGGGTTACCGATCATAACGGTGCAAGCTGTAGGGCACGCTACAGTAAACGTAACGATAACCAATAACCAGGTGTTTTGACGAGTTAACTGACGGGCAATGCACAGCTAGCACTACTACACCAAGGTGGTTAAAACCTGATGTCTGGTGTGTTATTTCAAGTCATGTGAATGCATCTTGGTTAAACAGGTCACATAGGCCTGAGCAACAGTGGGGTGCAAAGTACCCACGCGTACGGTCTTGAGGATAACGGAGTCGAAAATGCAGCTCACGATGGTCTAGCCATTCGTAAAGCATCTTGGTCTCACATTCGTCCACGTGTCCACCACTAGGCATATACAGTCAATTGTGAGTATCTGCAATCCATGGCAATCGAGCAGCCAGCCAATCCTGTCACAAGACTCAACCACAGTATGGCTAACAGCGACACTTAACCGAAAGTAAAAATGCTGAGGAAATTCGTTTACCCTAATCAGGACACCAAAAGTAAGTAGTTAAACAAGGACATAACAGATAAACGCTTTTCAAGGGAGCAACAGAGCGCAGAGAGACGGAGGGGTACAATGAGAGCGACGGAGGTGTGTTTACTTGTGTATTTGTGATACACTGACACTGATGTTCCGTTTGGTAAAATACCAATCCGAATCACAGCGAGTCCACCGTCATTACCTTATCACGCATACATCGTTTACGGACCGTAGTTATTACATATGCGTGAACATACCGAGGAAATCCGAGCTCGGCGGCTACTACAAGAATTATGCTGCTGTCAACAGACGTCCCGTTTCACAGCAGACGTTTTGGTGTGTGCACATATGTCCCTGTAGTCAGTGTTGACTCGCAAGGTAGACTTTATCATGGAACTTGTTAGCTCAGGGAGAGCTGACAAAACAGTTCTGCCAAAAAACAGCCGAATGGTGTAAGTAATAAAACGCCACAAGACCGCTGGTTGTATAATGAAATACGTGGGCCTTATCGCGAATTCAAGGAATAAACAAATATTTGCTTATCGTTTTCAAAACAGTGCTCAGCCGAGGTTTCCAAATTTCCGTGCTTGCGTTACCTCACACTTTTGCCATCTGCATGATACATCTACGCCGATATCTTTCTATCAAAACGGCCCACGACGCTGACCATTATTCGTGTGTACACCCGAAGGCAGACCACCCCAAAGAAAGGTGGAGTGGAGCCCCTACTGGGTGCTTCGCTCTTCGGAGAGGTTCCGCTGCACATAACTGTATAACTGCTCACATTATTCTATGATACAAAGTGTTATGTTTCGAATGCTCTTGTAGTGCAGATAAAAAGGGAGAGGAGGTAATGGCACCATAAACAGGGAGTTAGAGAGGCGATGGGCTTGAAGTCTAGCTAGACCACTACGATAATCGCCATTGATCAGAACCCAAAGAGTTAAAGAGTATGGATTCCACGGGTTGTGCTACGCCGACCCGACTTTAAAGCCGAACGATTTGATTGTGCTTGCATTGTGTCCCGTGACTTCACTTTACAGAAAAGCCCTTTAGAGGAGACATCCGCACGAGAAAAGTAATGTATATTGCGAGCTGTTTTGACCAGCCGCATTGGCCAGGTAACTGATATTTGGCAATAATAAGCAGGCAAAAAGTGTAGTTTGAAACCGTTGTGAGGGTTGCAACTTCCATTATCATTTCAACTCAGACTGCTAGCATGTCATGTTATTGATGCATGCTCGTAACGACGATCTCATTCGCCTTTTAGCTGAACACTAATTGTTTCCCGGTTGGTGTCTAGGTTCTTGTAATCAAGCGTATTCCAGAAACAGGGAATGCCAGACACACACCAGTGATTGTTTCGCCACCCAGCAAGTCAGGCTACAACAGCAGCTTATGAGAAATGGATCCGAACAAAAATTTTGGAATTTGTTTATCAGGTACAGGAAAAATAGTTGAGAAGCAAAATCGCATTTAGAATGTAAAATAAACGTCGACCTGAGTATCAACGAGTCAGGTGCAGTCTCCGATCTGCAGCTAACTGTGTTTGTCCCCAAGAATCAAATTATCGTTCAGAAACCTAGGATACAGTTGTCTCAAGCTTCCAAATGTTGCGTCACCACCTGTGGACTTTGTGCTAAGGCCTTGACCACCTCCAAAGTCTTCTTATTGACAGATGCAAAGAGAGAGTAGTTCATTCGACCATTCACGTTATTGATTGGGGTTTTGTTCACTCTGCCTACACGTATCAATCAACCGTGACGTCCCCACCAGTGAGATACCCTCTAGGACGTTCTAAAAGGCCCATTTGTCGCCATTTTACATATTTTGTTATAAGTGATAATGGTTGGAAGGGGAAAACAACACAACCACCTAGGGAACTGACGTACGCGGTTGTAATGTGACTGACGCATGACCCAAACCAAGCACAACATGAATCAATAGCACGTAATGGGTAAAGTCAAGCACTAACACGATAGGCGCGGGTAATATAAAGCATCGTGTGTACATAGAGAAACACAGAAACACAGGTGTTTCACTCATCACTGTAAGTCTCCGCTACACTCCGCACTGCTTTACTAAATTCAGCATACGGACAGTTCCATCTTGTGCGGCTGAAAAACAAATGTGTTGTTTCATTGCTATGTGGACAAATAACAGCAGTCAAGAAGTGCTTGAAATTCCATGCGCTCGTACAAGTGAACAGTAACTACAATATGGAGCGACCTGACCGGGACTTTATCACTGATGTAGCAACCAAAGCTATTCGATACAGTAGAACGTTCGAAATCAGTTCACCTTGGAGAATGAAGAGCGTATGCAAGTAAAAAAGAGCGCTAAAGTATGGGAAGGATTAACTAATGGGATGGTTTTCCTCACTGATTTTACTTCGGTGCATAGTGCGTAACTCTTTTCCCTCGGAATACGTAGGCGTTGACGGGGTCACGTTGAGTCTCCAGGTTGGAATATTTTGTAGACTGGTCAGGAATGCCCCCAACATTAGGCGATTTAGATATACCCTTTGTTTTCAATACTGGAATAATTATAGTGAGGACAGGGTGTTGAACCAACTAAAACTTCGGGTACGTGCTTCGGATGGCGGACGGGTAAAATAGGGCTCCATAAAAGTAGTAACCAGCAAAAGTGCTGCTACGTATCTGGATTGCTGAATTTTACATAGAGACACCATATACCATCGCATCTCACACGAGTATCTAATCCATATAGAAAGGAGAACCCGTCACACGCTCGTGTTTTGTGTTTCTGAAAACGTGGTCAACTAGTTCTACTGTTTACGATTTGGAGCAGCAAAGTACATCTGCCAACACAATCCTACCATCATTCGATAACCGGCATACTAGCGTAGAACATGAGCATCTATACGGTTCTCCCTATTCGGACGTATTACCTTCCTACCGTATGTAGCTTAGTGATCAACGTGCGAAGGCTACTTACCTAAAGTTTCACGGCTAAGGCAGGACTGACAGCTGCCACCTTGAATTGGTGGTCAGGTGAGCTACATCATCTATCATCATCATTATCAGCTGTAAGGAACCGCGTACTTGTCGCACAGTGGTTGTAGCTGCCACAGTTTCGTTCACCGATGAATTGGGGAGGGTAGGTAGCAGCGCATTGAAGGCGGGAGCTGATAAATTGGTGCGTAAATACAGCACTGTCAGTGGACTGTTAAGTGGGGGGATTGGGAAGGGAGCTATGCATTGAAGACAATAGCTTGGATGCACGGGCTCCATTAAGGGCGCGACTGGACTACATTGATTGGAACTTCGTTTCTCACGGTGCACTTATACCAAAAAGACTTAAGGAGCTGTCAGACTGAGTGTGATCTAACTTAGTGAGGGCACTCGTATTTTGAGGCAGCCAGGAGGAATTCGTACTGCTAACCCGGTGATAAGTTTGAAGGCAGAAGGCATTTCTTTCGGGGGACAAGTGCTTTCATGCTTATGAAAGCACTGATGCTGCTCAACTCTGGTAAATGATGGATTGCAAAAGACCAGCTGCAAACTCTGATCATTCAAAGGTTAACCGCGATCGCTAAAAAAATCATTCAGCTGTAGCGCCCTTCGGTGCCTAACTGCCATGCCACCCGAAGGAGGCACGAGGGCGGAGATACTGTCAGGTTGCCCAAGCCCATACAGGGGAAGTCCAGAGGCAGAGGTGGGGTTCGAACCACGGACCTTCCGGTCATTAAATTCGCGCTCTAACCGCTGAGCTATCTCGCCGCGATCACTGGCAAATTATGCAATAAGGCCGAAGGGTCCAACGCGTCTTCAAAGGCATCTTCTGTGTATATCAGTATCAGAAGCCACACATCTATGACTCACTCACTGAGTCATCGGGATAGGTAAGTCTCCAACTGCCAGATGGGCCAGACTGTTGAGTCGTTTGCTCCGGCAAGGTTCTCACATAAAGCCCTGGTAATCCATGCATTAGAGGTAAGACTGCTGGGCCAGAGGTTAGGATTGGGGCTCCAGAAATTAAACTCTTCATCGTACCGTTGCTCTGTGGGTCAGATTCGTGAGTCAAAAGCTCAGGGTGGGGTCCATCAAACAAAAAACCATTATCGGACTGGGTAACCTTGGAGTATCAGTTGTCCCCGCTGCACTGGTAAGGCCGATTTTACTTCACTCACCCCTCTCAAATAACTCCTCTCGTAATTCTTGTTCTCCAACCACTAGCCTTCAAAAAAGCATGCGCCGTTGACGCCTAGTTACCCGTTCCACATATCAGCAATCAAGGTCCGCAAGCTACCAGATCCGCATAGCTTACGCTCTGTCTTCCGTAAAAAAGTGACGTGTCTTCCATTAGGAACACTCCTGTAAGACCCCGCAACGATCATCATCACCGACAGTATGACATCAGTGCTTAACACCGATGCTTTGCTGCCATGCAAGCATGATTTATTTGAAAGCCTTATTGTGAATAAAAGTGGAAGGGGAAGAGACTTAGTGCTAGCTTACTACAATCATTCCGAGGTGCATACACCTCCGGACACTCATTCAGGCAATCTGGATAGAAACTGACAACAGAAACGCCACTGACATCGGTTGGCAGCCATATGTTGCAGCGTTTCCAACCAGGCGCAGTGGGGATCACGCGGTCCCCATCCTGGAAGGCAAGTCGCAACGACATCATCCGGACTTTCCGTAATCTTTTATACATCTCTATCAGATCAAAGGTTGGCCACCTGTCTGCTTCCGCCATTCTAAATTGGGCACGGAAAACAGCACTCCCTTCGGCAAACGACGGTTTTGCATGCGCAATACATGGCCTGACTAAGACACTCGGGTGTTAGACACATTCTTCAATGGAAGTTCCCGTGGCACAACCAAAAACTCGCTTCCTAATTGCCCCCTTACGGATTCGCTGACACCAACCTACACAGGCCGAGTTTCATACAACAAAACAGCCCGTACTGTAGCCTGCCACAAACGTCCCTTGAGATTCAGAGGTGTTTCGCTCTGGCGCCATAAGTGCCTCAAATTAGCAAACGCGGCCCAAACCTTGCAGATCCGTGCATTGTCCTCATCTGTCACACTACAATTGGAGATAATACAACTCCAAGATAAGTAAAACGTTCCACAAGTTCGAGTGCCTCTCCTTAGATTGTAAGTGGCATGTTGAGTGACTGCATGTCCAGGGGCATGATCTAACATTTTGTTGGTGCAAAGCGTATGCCAAAAGACGGGATGACTTCGGTCAGTTCATTCAAAAACACCTGCACCTTCTTCTCCTCTTGGAGGACCAGAACGATGCAGTCTGTATATCCCAGATCGATAAGGTTTTCGTCAGAGGCCATTTAAACATCAGAGTTTTGAAGATTTTCCAGCGCTCGTCTCATTATCTCATCGATCACGAAATTAAATAGGAATGGAGAGAGTGAGCATTCCTGACGGACGCTGCTTTGTGTACGGAAGCTTTCGGAGAGCTTTCCATATACTCTCACATGCCCGGAAGTGAGAATACAAAGAACTCATTATGTTCATCAACTTCCGGGGCACTACTTGATGAACAAGGGTATAAAGGGTAATATACCGGTCAACCGAGTCAAATGCGCCATGGAAATCCAAGAATACCGAAATTGTGGCTCGTTAATACGTATGGCGTTGTTTTAGCCCCTGACGGAGTGAGGATTTGGTCAACGCTACCCTTACCAGTCCGTACTCCCGCTTGGTGCCCTTGAGTCAGTGTTTCACAAGCCACCATAAGGCGACGAAGCACAAGTGACGCCAACAGTATCGTTACGACCGGGACTAAGCTGATACTCTTGTGGTTACCACATTCACTACGAGTCCCTTTTTTTAAATGGACAATATCACCGACTCGCTCCAGTTGTCTGGGACAGCCTCCTTTTCCCAAATGCATGCAAACAGATCAGACTAGGGCTGACTGAGGACTTCACCCCCATCTTTGAACAATGCGGGTGGGAGGTCATCCGGACAAGAAGCTCGGTGGTGCTTGGGAGAACGTATACAGATATAAACCTCTGAGACAATGGGGGGCTGGTGGCAACTGCTGGCCACGATAATTGATGTTCGAAGTATTTGGCCCACCAGTCGATGCGTTCTTCATTGTTCAAAGTGTTGGCTCCATTCTGATCCTTGGTGGTTTCGCTCACAGGAGGTTTTTGGGGCGGCCCGCATGGACCAACTGGAATAATCTTCAGACATTGCCGGCTTCCTGGGCCTCTTCCATTTCCTAAGCTTTCCAAGTCCATCAAACTTCACGGTCGGCTCGCACCCTCACTTTCACTTGATGTCTGATAATTCGTCAGGCCAAATTATGTTCGGCGCTGGCGGATACCTTCCTCCGAGATTTAAGCAATGCCACTATTCGATCTGATATCCAGTGCTCTAATGGTCCTGGTAGCACCGTGCCCCAGGCAAAACTCCCAACACTGCAAAGAGGTGGAGACCTCGTTCTAGCACGAATTCTTATCTGGTGGTGAAGCATTTGGAAGAGACTTCAGAAGACTGTGCCAAGACTTCATGGGGTGGGGACAAGGGGAAGAAAAAGTATGTGAAAGAGAAAGAGAGGCGTCAGCGGTAGCCTGTTTTCGCTTACCCGCCCTTCTCTATGGAGCAAACAAGGTGAAACAGGCGATGGCACCACGCGACGGCCGATGTAGCATGCGTTTGTGTGTGCAATACATGGTTGTACATGTGCTGGAATACTGCCAGGGCGCCCACAAGTAGACAGGAGGACGACTGAGGTCCTCAACCAAAGCCTTTGGCTCAAAAACCTGACCACAAGTCAGGAAATGCAAGTGCATTCCAATTCTACAGAACAAACTGACACGCGTTTTAACCCCCAACCTGGAGGGCCAGGAGACTGTGTTCATCAGACCTCTAACCATTGACCAACCTGGTGTAAAAGACTGCGAATGTCACACGGACACGTAGTATAGCTCAAAGGGTCAGGGGGTACACAAATCGTCACACCACGGTAAGGTACAGTCTCTTCGGGGCGGATCCCACGACGATGATGTGTCTGCAGATGAGTCGGACGGATCCCAACTGTTCACTTTATGTTCTTTGGGAATCTGATGATCCTGGACGGGAGTTCCCTGGTGTGGGCTACATGACAGTCATCTCACGATTGAAGGCCGAAGATGTTACGCGGCAGGCAGGTTGTGCGCTGAAGCCGGCCGAAACACTCAAAGTTCCCCTAAAGTGGACAAAAATGCGCGAAATATTCGTGGTTTCCGTGTACGCTACAATGAACTGCGGGATCGATGCCAGTAAATAGGAGTTGTGAGGCGAAACTTCCGATCTTCCCCGACAGGTAAAGAGCACACGCAATTCTAGATGGTTTCCGGAAGAGTCCAACTAATTATCATCATCATCGTCATCGTCATCTCCAGTTGTAATAACGTGTACACGTTTTACAGTGGTTAAAGCTTCCATAGTTTCGTTCGCCGATAAGTTGAGGAGGTGGGATACATAGAACGCATTGGAGGCGGTGGTTGATATAATTGATGCACGAATAAAGGGGTGTCAGTGAACTTTTCATTGGGGAGATCGGAAGGGGAGCTATGTAGTGAAGGCAACAGGTTGGATGCACACGCGCGGTTGAGGGCGCGAGTGGGCCATGCCTAACAATGTCTTTAACCATTGATGTATTATGTCTCGGTGTCCCCATTCAAGGAGACGGAAATGAACGGCGCAACTGAGTTTGCAGCCAAGTCATTGTTTGGCCTCCCATGGCTCGTCTCCACCCTTCGCGTTGTTGTGCGGAAAGGGCCCTGCGAAGAAGTCCGTCAACTAGCATACGGAGCACGTGACCAAGTCAGCGCAACCGATGGAGTGTGAAGCACGTGCGTGCTTCAGCACTACTGACTAGGGTAATGCTCTGAAGATATCGGTGGTAGAACACTGGAAATCTTTTACCGTCTCCAGCTCGCAGCGGCCAGGTTTCTGACCCGTAGAATAATATGAAGAGCATTGCAGCATTGTAAACTCGATCCCTGATAGATGAAATGATGTCAAGCATGCGTCATAGGTAATGTAGGCTGACAAAAGCTGCACTGGCCTTCCGAATTCGGATTGAACATCGTATTTGACTGGACCACCAGGACTGATACAGCCACCCAGATAGACGAATTATTTTACTACCTCCGCAAGCATGAGGTTAGAGTTTGAGCCCACCCAGTCTTGCAGCAGCACTTTAAACTTTGCAGGTGTGAAGCGCACACCAAACCGTGAGACATAATTATCTAAACCAATTAACGCTATCTGCATTATGATGGCGTCAGATCCAAAGAGTTATGTCGTCTGCGTACTCGGTATCTATGAGCATTTCGATCCCACATGCATTAGAGGCTGGGAGTAGGTCTTCGGTGACTATATCAATTAACCTGAATAGGAAAGTTGAAAGCGGATAGCCTTGCCTGACACCATTTGATGAAGTGAACTCGGACATGTGCCTCCTGTAAATCAAGCATCCGCGAGCGTTGGCGTACAGTGCATTGAGGGCCAGGGATTTTTGAGGGACACCTTTGCTCCATAAACAACGCCATAGTGGCTGACGGTCCGTGGGGGAAAACGCAGCTTTCAAGTCAAATAAGACCATCGCCGTTGGTTGTTGTCTTCCAAACGCTCAAACAATTATACAACGAAATGGAGTTAATGAAGATACGGTCGCCCAAGACCAGTATAAACTTCCATAGCAGCTAGAGAATGGCCGGGGCTGATTGGTGAAGCCCAGGTCCAACTCACCTTCAAGATGCAGGATGTGCAGCCAATCCCAAGGAAAATGTAGGTCGATACCCATAGGTTGTCCACAATGTGGGGGAGGCAAGAATCAAAACACGGACAAATAGGGCTGACATCTCCGTTGCAGCACCGTACCGTAGCGTTCAGATAGCAACAGTCAACCTAGTGAGACTGGTCAGAATGTTCGTAGAGTTACCAATGTGGAAGCACAGAGTTCAAAGTCATTAGGTATGGGATAGTTCAAGATCGGCTTCAGTCCACAGCACTTGTATTGCAACATAAATTCACTGCGTGACTGTGGATCCCGACGTTGCCAAGACAGGGTAGCAATCACCTCCATTTTCTCTTTGTTCAACAGCAACACTGACAGTAAAGAGGCGACCTCGACAAACAGTAGTATACGAAGAACAGACATTATCTGATTGAATGAGAGTGCTGAGCGAAGATCTCCGCTTACCAATAACAGAATAGCCACTGTGAACCTTGATGTGAGAAGAAAGGTTACCATGCTGGTAATGGCTGTCATGGCATCACATACGATGCGCTCACGTGCCTGGATGGGTATGACCTCCAAAACAAACTCGTTCCACGTGTATGTGAACAGGAATGAGAGGATCGCAAACAGCTGTGTAATTTCAAATTCATCAATACGAAACCCAAAATGTACCAGTTGGAGACCCGCAAGGAACAACACGACAAAACCAACCGACGGCTTGCAGTGGGACATAGTGTATTTTGGGCAAGTATCAGAGAATGCCAAATGTGGTGACAGATAGGACTAAGTCGATCCGAAGACCTTTCAGTAAAGTGTCGGGATGCTGGATGAAAAAAATCGATAAAAAGCGGGTGAGATATCTGGAAAATAATGGGGTAGCAAAATTATTAAGGTGAACAACAAGCAACAAAATAAAACCCTGCCTACTTCTGCCAAGAGGCCGTTTACGTCAAAATTATGAAACAAGCTGCCGTTACCAAAACTGGGGCACGCAATTTATATTTCTGTTGCATCTAATCCTGGAGGATGAGGATGTGGAATTCAAACAAGAGAATTGTGCCTCTTACACAGTCATACCCGTGCGGAGAAACCATCTTAGGGGACCGGTCAAAAGCGGTCCCCTATGAGGAGACAAGCCGAAGACAGTCTATACTGGTGGTAGTACATCCAAAGATTGGCAACTGCATCTAGAAAAAACTCAATAGGATAAGAACCATCATTTGTCTCTCGCCCTGCCAGTTGGTAGTCACGAGAGGTGCCGGTTTTAATGAGCAGGCATTTTTGAGCAATTTACATGGGCAGGATTAATAGGTACCTTGACATCAAACTGAGAGAGCGGGCGCATTTTTAGGTCCGGGATTATCCTTTTCGAAATACCGGATCAACTAGTGGGCGCGAAACACCACACTACAGACAAACTTCTCCAAGTCAGTTCAAAGTTGCCAAAAATTTAGGTTACATCACCTCGGGCAATATACACCGAACCTCCACAATTAAGTGTCAGAATGGCGATTCCCCGTCCTCCAAAAAATTTCCCAGTTGCTTTCTAGCGGATGAGAAAAACCGCAGTCTTTCACCGATTCACAAATTAACCCAGTTGTAACGGGAAACTCGAACATCAGCCGAGCTTCTTGTACATACTAAGCCCCAACTCAATGTGCTCATGAAGACCGCCTCATTCTCCACCCCAAAGACATTCATGACATCAAATTATTTTGTTTCACAACACCATATTAGTTTGACGAAAACTTTTCGAGGGTCCACTGTCGGCTTCACCCTTCTTGAGACTCGACAGCTAGACCTAGTATCCGAGTTGACACTTGTTTCCCACTTGAACATCAATTAGTACGTAAGTGGAGTTATACACTGATTGACGAATTAAGTTGATGTTACGGCAGGCTTGACTGAAAATATCAATAAACGAAGCAGCTGACAACTGAGTCTTCGGCTAACACCAATTTAAAGTGTAAATCAGTGAATGACCCCACCAAGGTACAGACTGTCTTCAAGGAGGAAATAAGACTGACGGAAACTCGGGAAGGCAGAAGGACGAAACCAAAAGTGAGCTGTCGAAGAGTCTTCATCAACTCTATGTCGTGTTGAGTGAGGAAAAAACGACCAGTCCCCATCACTGGATTGATAGGTAACGTCCGTGTTGCGTCACTGAATGGACCAAGTAATCTGTCTCTCAAGTAGTCAAAAAGAGTGGTGAAGTAAGCCCACATCGGTTTAGACACACATAATGGGCATACATCGTGCACACATTCTACACATGGGAGTTTGTAGCTGTTAGGCTTGTGCCCCGCGAAGTCATGGCAAGCGTTCATATCGATTTACACTGCGTAGCAATGACCAGCTCAATCACCACTAGCGTCTCAGGAAAGAAAATATTTCACCGCTACTGCAGCACTCCGTGGGTGGTTGTGCAGGCGCAGGCATATAAAAGCGTTCGACGCACACACGCTTATCAATAAAGTGTTGGTACGAGATCTTTGGTCAAGACAAGACCTATGTTTTGTGCCCAACGGCCGGAAAGTCCAGCAGGCACAATGGGTGCACTCGCAGTGTACGTTTTGAACAGACGTCAAGGTGGGTGGCTGAGCCAGTCAGCCATTCTCAGGGCTGCCCTAATTCCGTCTACTCCCTGGGACGCACACTCGTGCTCTACAGCGGCTGGACAAAAACTTGTCAAAAGCTGAGGAAAATCGTGATGATGTCGACATAGTCACGGCAACTGCGACACTGTTGTCTCGCAAAATCATTTTACGCTCCCATACCACTACATCCACCGGTGGATTTTAATGATCGTTAGTGGATTTTGATGGACTTTCTGTTAACTCGTCCAACATCCCCGAAATCCGTTATATGAAATGTATTTCATGTATTTCAATGCCACGTGGAAGGTCGACCTTCCGACCAGTAAATTCGCGCCCTAACCACTGAGCCATCTCGTCCATCCCGAAGGATAGTGCCCAGACAAAACACACCAGATCCTACAAAGCTCCCGTACACTAGTATGATTTCACTCCTTAAAATTCCATGAAGAGGTGGATACTTCATTTGGGTGAACAGCCTCCGCAGCCAGACTAGAGCTTTAATTGCCTTGTCAGGAGCCGGGACCCTCGGAGCAAGTGAGCAAAACGTTGGTTGGACAGGATCAGAGGTTCTCCTGATTGGTCAGAATATGAGATGATCATGAATCGATGTCGGAAATTCTGTGGGTGCTCTGTAAATAAGGTCACCTATTCTTGCTTGAACTCCACAAGGATTCTCTTCTGATAAGGTACGATGAGCGAAACAACAGACCAGGGACTAGGACTGTCTACCCACTGTAAACTAATGCCTACATGGTCGAGAGTCCGGTCTGACGCAATATACAGTCGTACGAAAATCACTCGTTTGTTAAGAGAAGGTATTAACGAGGGGACTAGGTCACTTTGCCATGCTTGAGTGGATAGGTGGGCTTTACCACACACTCGCAATCAGCATGTATACCTACCTCGATGCTTCTCTATGGCTCGAAATCATCGCGTTATAAAGGGTCGGCTGGTAGAATTCGGTTTGGTATAGCTAATAAATACTCAACATCAGGCCTCTGAAAAAGACATGGATGAGCCATAGGGCTTGTGATACACACTAGAGCAAATAAAGTAAAGCTTTCATATGAAACCCACCACAAATCCGCTACAAGCTTCCCCCTCACAAACGATCCCCGAACAAGAAATGACTACTGGTTGTGGTGTTTTGCATCTTTCCTTTGCTTTCATTATAACTTACGTATTTCGTCGATTGCATAAACGTTTTTTGTTTGAATACGCAAAACCACAAAAACGCGCATTTGTACAATTTACATACAATACATGCGTGCTCACATGCTCCGACTTTCTCCTCTCATTTCGCTTGCGCTTACAGCGGTCAGTCGCGGGCTTTATGTGCTAACTCTGGTATCAAAACATTTCAGACTGTCTTCGGAGTTTATTGTGTGAGCGCTTCCCGGAAAGAAGACCCCTGGACATCCACGATCGGATTATTATTCATCCACTGACCTGGGCCAACGGCGAACTCTTTTAAGGGGAACAATTCTTAGTGAGTCTGTTCCATTCGACCCTTTTTATTATTGTGTACTCAATTCAGAGTAATTATATTTAGTTCTTTGCCACACATTCCTCCTAAAGTAGCTTTTTGGGTACCCAGACCACTACAAACTTGGTGAGCCCGAGTCTTTCGAGATATTGTTTTGAACTTTTCCTTTCAAGTCGTCGTAGTTTTTTTGTTTTGCCC
>SJOL01000240.1:1650348-1721664 GCA_004794785.1 Opisthorchis felineus
CTGAAACGGTAGGCTTTTCGTTTTTGCAGCATTGGGTGAGTAACTTTGGCATACCTTCCTCCGTTACTACCGACCGCGGTTCACAATTTCAATGTAACCTCTTCCGTGAGTTTTCTACTCTATTTGGTTTTCATCACATTTCGACAACCGCGTATCACCCCTGTTCCAACGGTCTGGTTGAACGTTTCCATCGCTACCTCAAAGCTGCATTGACTGCCCAAATGAACCCATCTTCATGATCTTCTTCTTTACCCTTCATTTTGCTTGCTATTCGTTCCACTATTAAGGAGGATCTTCATTGTTCACCAGCCGAACTAGTATATGGTACAACTTTACGTTTACCTGGTGAACTGGTTTCCCCTTCAGGCGCAGAGCACATTTCACACATCACCTTCGTCAGCCGCCTGAAACAACACATGTCTGAACTTCGTGCGACGCCGACAAGACGATCAACACGAAAAGAGCACATCTCAATCGATCCCTCTTCTACATCATTTGTACTTGTCCGACATGACGCAACAAAGAAGCCACTTCAACCTTGTTATGATGGCCCCTTCAAGGTCATCGAACTCCACTCTAAATACTTCGTTTTAGAGAGGGCCGGAAAGCATGATACAGTCTCCATTGATCGTCTGAAGCCTGCCTTCATCGAAGCACCCACGACCAAGTTCAGCAATCCTGCAAGCCCACCAGCACCTGCACCTACTCCAGATACCCCTACCGCCAACCCAACTCCTTCCACTAGTCGTTCTGGACGACGTGTCCGTTTCCATCAGCACTTAAATGATTACGAAACGTGAAGTGAGCAACTTTTTTTGATTCATTATTTTCATTATTCGAGCGTTTTCCCCTTTCATGGCCGACGCTCTAGTGGGAGAGTAGTGTGGTATTTTGTACCTTTCTTTTACTTTCATTATAACGTTACGAATTTCGTCACCTCTATAAACGTTTTTATTTTGAATACGCAAAACCACAAAAACGCGCATTTGTACAATTTACATACAATACAGGCGTGCTCACATGCTCCGACTTTGTCTTCTCATTTCGTTCGCACTTACAGCGGTCATTCGCGAGCTTCATGTGCTGACTCTGGTATCAAAACATTTCAGACTATCTTCGGAGTTTATTGTATGTGAGAGCTTCCGGGAAAGAAGACCCCTGGACATCCACGGTCGGAGTATTATTTATTCAGTGACCTAGACCAACGACGAACCATTTTAAAGAGAACATTTCTTTGTGAGCCTGTTCCATTTGGCCCTCTCTATTGTTGTATACTCAATATAGCGTTATTATATTTATCTCTTTGCCACACACTCCTGGTGAATCTGCTTTTCGGGTAGCCAGACCACTACACGGTCACTTAACGGTTAGTGAATTCCGCATCACTTGTTTTACCCTTTCGCTGATCTATATTTTAGGCCGATTGGCAAAAAGTGTTGTCATACAAACGGATCGTATTTCACTTGGTCCGACCGAACAGTTGTCACACACGAACGGATCTCCTGTTCAGTTGCCTTAATCAACGGAACACTGAGAGACCAGACCAGCCATGCGAACACTTGCTGGTGGCTGATCATATGACCGTTGATCTGTTCACCGAGCTTGGCAATTGGCCTGCAAACGTTTCGTCCGTCGTTGAGCCAATTGTCAAGCTAGGCAAACAGGTCAATTGCCATCTGATCAACCACCAGTAAACACACTTGAGCTACCAATATTCATGCATGTCATCTGTCCGAGTGAAACCGCAGCTGGAGGCGTCTAGCCTTATTTTTGTTACAAAGAACGACCGGGAGATCCAATTTTGCCGCAGAATGGATTTCGCTAAGCGGAATGCAGTTTGTGGGAGATTTATAGCGTCCTATAGGGGGCTTGCAAGTTTAATCCCGTTTTGCGTGAGCACCGTACAAACAAAGGAATCCGATCAACCTTTCTGCACCATTCAAAATGTCACGAAGACAGGCCAACTAAAAATAAATACTTTTGCTTCCTGTCTGACAACTTACCATCAAGCATCTTTATTATTACTGAGGGACATGTTCTTTTGAGAGTAACCTGAAGTTTTTGATGCACTTCAAGGGCGACTGTACCTACAAATCTCCCTCGTAAGTCATCGTATAACACAGGGTGACAAGACGTGTTTCCTGGACATAAAGCACCAGACTATAGGTTTGTCGAGAGCCCTTGGAGGGCAGGTGACGAAGCGTGGTACATTTTGGGAAGCAAAAATTTCTGAAAGGTTATTATGAGTTTTTTGCTCACCCAAATGCTAAGCGCCAAGACAGCAAAGCTAAGGAGTTCCGCCACTGTTCGTCATGCTATGTTGCAGCACTTCAGCAATACTAACCTTGCAAAAATTCCTAATGATTTGCATGCCTTGCGGACCTGCTCACTTATCCGTGGATGGGCCACCTCCATGTTTAATGCCCGCTTGGTAACAGTTTCTCACATTTATCAAGATGTCCAACAATTTGACAGTTCGTGCTGTTTTCTCTCGATGTTCTTAAGTTGATTTGGTGTTCATCAGTCTGGTTGGGCACGTATGCAGTCTTCCGTTCAAAATTCTCCAAGAGCATGAACTGATCATCAACCGGAGTGGAACGGTGCGGCATGCACTCCTGCAAAAGTGTAGTGAAAGATTTTGTGGTTGAAAGTTCACTCAGGATCAGGCCTGCAATGTTCTCATGTTTCGACGCTTTGCCATCAAGACATAAGTGATTTCCAAATCGACCTCTCATCGTTTTACGTTTTACTGGGTTTCCTCGCGATGTCCGGCGTTAAGTCTACTGTATTATTCTCACGAAGAGCGTACGAAAATCAACGGTACCTCTTTTCTTTCCGCATAAAATGCCTTTTATAGCATCTTTTGGTTTTTGACGAGCCCTATGATTCGCCCATCAGACCGTGGAAGCAGTAATGCAAGTTATCGCTATGCACCGTACTTCCCTTTTGTGGTGGTTCATGACACACAGTTCAAGCAAGAAGGCTGACGCAGGTTTGGAATTTACCTCATCACCCAAGGAAATGCAATTCATTTGTACCTGTGCAACTCACAGGAGAATGAAAGACTAATAAACCAAATATTCCATCAAATATCTTCGTTCATTGCATGCTGTTTCTATTATGCGTCATTGTGCGCGTTTCCTCGTAAGCATAAGCGGATTATCATTGAAATGTCGCGTTTAATTATGCACCAGTGAATTGTGCCCCGTTTCACTGGGGGACACCCATCTAGAACGGAATTTCCTCATACTCACCAGGGCGCATCTGGGTGCGGTCGCGTTTCCAGGATATTTGAAAGCACATGCGAGGAGTCCCAATTCATCAGGGACAAGCATCGTTGGCGTGCTTATCTTCAGAGCCGAACACAATGACAGCGCGGAACGTCTTCTGCAACTTTGCGCTGAGAGTTTCTCCTACAAGTTGTGAAATAAACCTTGTATTGTTATCTAAAATGCACAAAGTTTGCATGTGATCGAGCCCCTCGAGCTACGAGGCGCGGTCCTATCGCTGAGCAGACTTGTAGTCAAATGTAGTCCATGTGTGGACAGAGAAACGTGATATAATCATAAATTTCAAGACGCCGAGGAGACCAGTGTGTATGGAAATGCGAGCGGGCGAATCAGGGCCCAAAAGACCCTCCCTAAGTAACTTGGATAAAGATACTTTTGAAAGCCTGGTATATAATAAAAACCAGTGTCTAGATTGCTGGATGGAATATTTACAATAACAGTTTATTTGACCTTCTGTTCCCGCACCTGAGCCTTTGTTTAACCCACTCATCTAAGGCCGTGTCCCGTGAATTTAGCGCACTTCTCAGTGCATTAAGCACTTGTCCTGAAACACCACACTGCCGCTGGGCCGTATGAGCTCCTGCCAGCGTCGTTCAAGCGTTACTGGAAACATTGCATTTTGAGTTGTTTAAGTTGCTTGTAAGTACTTGGCGACAAGAAAGCTTTTTGGAAGACCGGGACCAATGGTAGGCTACACCCGCGTGCAAAGAAGACACCTGAACAAATAGTTCCAGGTATGGTCGTCTATGCTACACGCATGAGGTAACGCAAAGACTGGCTTTCACTGCGAGTAGAGATGACAGTTTCCGAATGACAGGCAAGAAGTTGACTTGGCGGATGGCGCAGTGATCATATGATTATATTAAGTCAAGCGCTCTAGCAGCACCACATGCACCGTCCACCATCAGTCGGGGTTTTTCGACTTAAACTAGGCCTCCAAGTAGGCAGATAGGTCGGCACTTCTAAGCATTATTGTCCTGGGAGATTCTCCGGAGTTCGCAAACGCTTTATGCCCTCTATTCGCATACCTACGGTTGCACTGGGTTGGAAAATGTACTGTTCAATAATGTCGTCGGCGCTGTCATCGAATTTACACCTCAGAGAAAACTGAATCAGGGTACGAAAATAACATATTGAGATAGGTAAATCTACTTGAACAGCGTGGAGGATACGGTCCGATTGTTTGACCAGTTTGACCGCCAAATGCATCCGAAAAGAGATACCGGAAGTGGTTCGAATGCGTTTGACACCTTCAGATGTTGACGACTTACTCCAGAGTTTCCCGTTCACTAATACTCCTAGAAACCCTTACATACCCAACCCGCTACATAAGCTGTGGCTGTACCATTACAAATGAAGTCAGTTAGCGGGCAAGCAGCTTTCTGCATTCATGTCGTCAGAAAGTAAATCCACTCACGCCAGTATTCGTATACGCGAGGCAACTGTAGAAGAAGGCCTACTTTGGTTGTGAGACTTGATTCCTCCGATCCAAGTGTGGTAGGCGTCTCCAAGCTTCTGACCGCCAGTGCCCTCGTAACTTAGCCAGAGTTAGTAAGCTGCAGCAAGCACGCAACGAAATTATCATTAACCGGACCGTTGGTGCGAAATAGGCATCATCGCAACGGCGGACTTAACTCACTAGGCATGCGCTGCAAATGAACAAGCACTGCATATTCACTAAGGCGTTTCTGTGTTCCAAACCGTTGTTCGTGCAAAGGTTGCGGGGTAAAAGATGTGGTCTAGAAACATAAAACGAAAGGTCGCTTTTGAAAAACTGATCACCGTTGTATCTTAACGCCCCAGGGCTGAGATAAGCGTGAATCTGCTTGCTAGTGGTTGGAAGCCTTGCAGGACATCACACGTGACTAATGTTGGTGGTTTATATACTGTCACTCCCCGGCCGGACTGCCCAGGTAGTTGTCGAATATTCGTGAGCGCAGGGCTTAATTGAAGTGATTGTAAAAAGGACGCACGGTCGATCTCTCTGACGAAAACTTAACTAAATATTTTGTCCGGTTTTTTAATATTGTTCAAGGATGCAGGCACCTTACGCTTGCTTGTTTCCCTTAAGTGCTTTGGCGTGCTTTACCCTAATTCCCTACCCATCCACTTGTTTTTCATTTTTGTACCACTGGTGTGTCGCTGCCCCTGTCGATGGTTATGCTGACGCCTGCAACAAACACAAATCAGTTACACTGGGTCACTGCAACACTGCACACTATAAACCAGGACATGCCACGCCTGTGAGCATGGAAATCGCATGATTCATCGCAGTGCATGCCATTAAGCTCGAAAAGCAGCAGTAAAGACCACAATTATGTAAAGTAGGAGAAGTCCGCTGGAAGGCACGTGAACTGCATTGTGCTCCATTCACTTAAATTTCTCGTGACAGGGTCGCGTACGAAAATTTAGTTCAACTCCTGGTGTGTTGACGATAAATTGGAAATAACCTTGCCTGAATCCTTATGGGGTGGCAAGAAGATAAATGTTTGAAACAAAATTTATGGTCCCCCGGAATATAGTTGAGGATAGCTTTTAGCGGGCGGCTGTTCTGGTGGCTGCAGGCCGCAAATCCGTTGATTGTGAAACGCTTCTCGAGGTGCATGCACCTTTCTTCTTAGGTTACGGTCACCTGTGTGGGGTATCTAATACTTATTTATGCCTCGTTTGAACAATGTTTGGCCGATACGTCTTTCACCGCTGACCAACACAATACATGCGGGGACCTATCAAAAAGTTTTTCAAGCTCAGTGCACACGCTATCATTGAGCAACAGTTCACCTCATTTCGGGCGGTTGGTGCGTGGATTTACCCTCATCCGACCGCTTTTAAGGCTGCATCTAGGATAATTGTATGTGAGTTCTCGCGTTGCCAAACCTGCTGCTCTGAAATGAGAGCCTGAATAGGGTTCCTGTGCTTTCGGGTGTAAATAAGCCGCTGAACGAAGGCCGAACCCAACCCGAGATGCTTTGACGGAAGCCTCCATTCAGTGTGCTAAACTGTAGATCCGTTGATTTTGTGCTTAACAATGCAACCGCACGTTTTTGAACGAACTTTCCAACACACCATTTTGGTTAAGAATGGCTCGCTAAGTTTGGGCATGACGTCAAAGAATAGAGGATGGCCAGGTACCCGTTTGAGGACCTCCTCTCCCCGAGGCACGTAGCAGTAAGTTACACCAGAAAACCCGTCAACTTCATTGGCGATACTTTGTGGTCTTTTCGGGATTAACATCCAAAATTTGAAAACCGCCGATCTCCTACGATTTGGTTACTGCCACGCAGCATACTCATGAAGCTGTGAGCCTAATCTGCATGTTGTTGGATTCGAGGTTAACGGCGGTAGGAACAACAGAAGCCTTCTTGTTAGACGAAGAGGAGAGGCTATGACCGACACACCTACTGCTTAGGGTCACGGCGATGGGAGATTTAGGCCCGTGCTGTACTATTCCATACATCGTAGTGTGTTAGCGATTCAAACATCCGAATGGAGTTCTCAGTTTCATATAGAATAACGCATGCTTCACTGCACCATATCGTCCTTTCTAATTTCAATTCGAGGGTCTTCTGTACTTATCTTAGGAAGCCGGATTTAACCATCCAGAAATCATAGAATTTGGCCCTCCCCGTACTGCCCCACAATGCACCACCCAAATGTAGAGCAGCCTACTGCACCGCGCTCTCTATTTGGTCGTAGGTGTACCAAGTTTTTTTGTAAACGCTATCAAGCTGCACGGCTCAGTAATTTTTTCCATAGGTGACAGCCAGGCTCCCTGCTAAACGACCGGCAGAGAAGTGCATGAATTTACGTTAACCCGTGATACTGTCGGACCTGAACCTCCTCAGTGATGATGTCTGTGGCGTCTCGGTCTCAAATTTTTTGCTATTCTCGGGCTGCCTGTTGAAGCTTTCAATTGCATGCATCCTCCTCTATCAAAATCACCAATTTGAACAAAAAAATTGTTTAGGCATCCCACTCGGTAAACTTATTTGGAAAGTAGTAGGGCTGCCGGTTTAGTTCGCTCTGCTTCCCAGGTTGGGAGGAATCTTACAGCAGGAAACATTCTCCGACAATGCTCTGGGTATAAATTCTGGAAGCGATTGCTACGTTTCACACGAGATCAAGATTTTTGGCTACGTGTGTAAGAACCAGTACACACCACAAGATTCTCTTCGTCCACTGTCTAACCATAACTCTACTCAGGCGAGAAACTGAAGCACATTTTGTCATAATATCGTATACTAAAGGAAAATTTGATGTTTTCAACTGCCCGATTTCCTGTATATCGAGAACTTGGCTCCAATAATCTACCAGCGAGTGTACTAAAATATCTTTGGCGTAATTTGACGTGTGCAACAACGACGACGCAATGCCCTGAAAAGCCCAACCGAGGTTTCTGCGGACCTGTAGTAAAAACAAATCGCAAATGAGGTTCACGTTGTCGAACCATCGCACTTCGAGCAAGATTAAGTGCGTTCGCAGCTCATTTAGAGGAGGCTCAGGCAGTGTACATGGAGTGCAATGGGGGTTTCAGTGTGGAGAAGCTGGGAGTTCAGAAAAAATGTAACCTTGGAGGACGGTTTATCACATCCCATGACTTTACCAGATTATGAAGCGGGCACTGCCATTCGTTCTGCCAAATGACGAATTGTAAGACTTTTCGTGGTGAACATTGGGCCCAAATTTAAGATTTGCTAATGATTAGGAGAAATCGGACTGGAAAATAATTTCGACCGCACCCTGCGGTACGAAGCGTCCACGCCGGAAATAAATGCTGGCTAAAAACGCCGGATAAGTACCGGCGTATGCATATTCTGAAGCAATTTCTGTCTGGATTTCGCCTTTTACTTGGCAGCTTTGCGCTCAGCACAACTCGGCTGAGGTTCGACAAACAACTAAAAAACTTGGCTTAGAAAATGAGGCCTGTGCACAGGGACGAAAGGGCATTGAAGTAAAGTGAGCGTTTTCTTCGGACGGCAACTTCTATCTGTTCTGACGGGTTACCCTGAAATAGAGTTTTATCTTCAGCTGCTGTCAACAAAGCAAGTCCACTCTAATTGTTCAATACGCGTAGAATTTCAAGCGAATTTGCGTGGAAAACAGCCTTCAAGAGTGGAGCGTAAAGGTGCGGCTCTACACCGGTGCAGTACAGATACAGCTTCGACCCATCTGGGAATAACACCGACAAGTAAACCATTGCAGTCACGTCGATCGGGCACAATGGCAACGGAATCGATGCGTGTCTGCGGTGCAAATGTTGAATCAGCGATATCTCCGAACCGATTGACTTCACTGCCTTCGTTGCATCATTCAAAATTCAATCGGAGCAGTTTAACAATCAGGATAAACCTGAGTTGCCGTCTGGAATGAAAACGTCTGTCATTTGTTTAAATACACCAAAGTCGTTGTCAAAATTTTTGTGGTTCATTCGAGGGAAACAACCTTTGTCGGCGGAGGACCCATTCGGTAGTATGATTGGCTGAAATACAGACCTCATTATTTTCCGAAAGCCCAGTAATCCATGGACGATTGCATTTATTTTCACAACGGCCCGATGGCAAACGCATTTCCATTGAGAAAACAACAAAAAGAACCTACCTTGCTAAGGGATCTTCTGATAAACATGTTTGGGAGCAGAGGATGGATATGCGCAATATTCCGAGGCAAATGATGAGCACCTGACGCCATATTTAGCGTAAATGTGGCCCTATGTCTAAGGAGCCTTTACAAAGCGGCTTTAAACTGACAGTAAACGCAAGGTTTCTTCTAGCGTGCACTACCTTGCAACCGCGATTGACACCCCATAATCCGATTGGCCAATCAGCTACCGTAGTCTTTCTGGGTTCCGGTTCTGCATCGGCTTAGTGCAGGGTGCGACGTCCCTATTCGGGCTGTGATTGTGCAGGCCAGTACAATGGCTCGGTCGCTGTCGACCACATGGTCTCTCTGACAACCGATCGAAAAATCCAGTGGTCCGACTGAAGTATTAGGTCACTCCTGTGGCTTGATTGGTCGAGTCTTTGATATAGTCCATTTTCCGATCCATGTTGTCATTTTTGTTTTCAGGTGTCCGGGGATTGGTACTTTGGATCGAAGTATTTGCCCAAGGTTCACGCTCTGGTGATGCTCAGTTGACTTCGGTTCATCTCAAAATTATCTGTGGAAAATAGGTGTAGTGCTGGTCCTTATAGTTCCAGCTATGGACAGCAGGAAGTTCCGTAGTTCGAACCCGACCTCTGTCTCTCGACTTCCCCTGTCTTTGCTTGGGCAACCTGGCAATATCCTAGCCCTCATGCTTCCTTCGGGTGGCATGGCAGTTGGGCACCGAAAGGGTGTTACAGCTGAACGGTTTTTCGTGGACAGCAGGCTACCAGTGACCATCGTCACTGGTGCCTCGAGTCGTATGGTGAGGCGTCTGAACTTAGTTTGAATTCGATCGTTGATGTGTCGTTGAGCATATGTGTAATCAGGTTTACTCCACACACTAACTTCCTGAAATGTGAAAAGGTACCCCTAGGGTCTCTCGGACAGTGTTGCGTTTTCCTTGAGTCCTCTGCAGACAACTAGTGCATCGGAAGTGTCGTTGATTTTGATTGGGAAATGAACTGCCCCAATGACAAATCATGAGGAAAGCGGTGGACATCGTTGTGAAAAATAGTGGGTTGACACAACCGCGGTGTTACGACCTAAGGAAAAGATTTGATCCAGCAAAAAATTCCCATTCGAATCCAACAGGCATCAAAAAGAACGAGCGGCATTTTTATCCCTCCCCTGGTTCAAGAACTGACGGGATCAAACAGTATTTCAATTTTGTTTCCAACCGAAAACCTGTTCCCAACCTGTGGTCTCGGAATTTTCTCCGCTTCATAGACGCTATGTTGCTCTGTTCTCATTCTGGAATGGTGGCTTCCGGATTGTACGTCGTATTTGTGGACTCATCGACTGTTGTCCAGTCTGTTGCCATTGTAACCACTTGTTCCTATGTCTCTACACTGATGGGTTCTGGCGCGCAACCTCCATCGTGTGGGGTACTTCAGTACTCAAAATTTATTGATTGTAGGCACCGCGATCCCCCGTTTGCGCTCCTGCGTCTTATGTTTTTGTGGTGTCTGAATTTTAGATACATTTGTGACGCCTTATTTTCTTCAGATGTCAATCCGATTTGATCCTAAATCGTCACCATCACGCCAGTTGTTGTGGGATTCCATACGATATTGGCTAGACGAAACAACGTGTTTTCGGTGGACATCCTGTGCCTCTTGTTCACGCGCTGTTAAGCTATGCTCCCTTCTGGTATTATCCGTACGAGAACCTAAGAGTTCCTGAAGTTCTTGACCCATGCTGCAGTGGAGGATCTTTTTGACAGTGATGAGATCATTTCTGGGACTGCACAGCAGCTTGAGAGCAAGGGTCGGTCCTCATAGGATGCATCTCATCCCTTTGGACACTCTGGTGGCAGCTGCACGCCACACCTTTCCAATTTTTGGGCATAGGTACATTGAAGATCCTTCATATTCGAGGTGTGTGATGCTTAGTTACGAGCGTCTTTGGTGAAAGTTTGTGGAACGACTTGCCGATAGCTACTAGCATTCTTTAAACAGTGCACAGAAAGTTTCTGTGTTTTACGAACTGCAGACTGCTCAGCAGTTTAGGTGCAGTTTTCACGGGATAGTCCGTGGTATGAACCCAACTCTGGCTTCCTGGTTGCCCCGGTGTAGTCTTGGGCAGTCTGGCTGTATCTCAGTCCCCGTGCCTCCTTCGAGCTGCACAAATACTATGTAACGTTATTGTGTTGTATCATGTTTTATGCATGGTCTATTATCTTTCCTGAGTCTTCTGCATACAGAGATGCTTGGTTTGCTTCGCTATTGGTGTAGTCCCTTTGAGGTTTTTTATCCAGTGTATAAGTGCACACGTTTTGACATGCCAATTAGCAGTTGCTAGATCCCATCCTACTCCTTCAATTCAGAGTAATCTTGAAACATTCCGAGACTGAGCTGATATTTGGTATATTAGCGCTTCAAGTTGCATTGTTGACCGCGGTTCTTTGTTGATTTTCCAAATATTGGAACGTTTGTTCTCATTGTTCGTCTAGTGTCTTTCTCGTTTCCATCAGAATGTAAGCACAATGTGACCACTTTTTCCAATGGGTGACAGATGATTGGTGCTACACATGTTTGATTCAAGGAGCTGAAGCAGGAACATTTTTGATCCTCGTATGTTCGTGCACATGTTGGAGAAGTGACACTATGGGGCATGTCTTTATCAGCTCTGTGTAAGCAGCCCCTTGCCTACACATTTATTGGGGCAAATCAACCAACGGCGTTTTGAAATCATCTGGTAAACTTATCTAATTCACTTAGATGCTCTGTGTGGGCTCCTGCTGCTCGGCATATAACGCCAGCCCTTTTGACTCCTTGAAAGGTTTTCGCATTCCTGGATTGGGATCACACAGATAGAAGACACAAAGTGCAAGATGGAACTACTTCATATAGCCTCGTCAATCACAACACAGAAAAACAGCATTGAACAGGCGCGGTCAATCACACTGCTCATAAGTCGGGCACGATACTGATTAGTTTCCACTCATTCACGTAAGCCATGGTGCGCCAAGCACCCTTGGACGCAAAGTAGTTACTCCTGGTGGGTTGGCAATAATGCTTCGACGAAATTCATTGTGTATCACTGTGTATCAAAACAGAAATTGTTGCGTTCATATCAACGGAATTACCAGTTTCGAGGACGTGTCTACAAATCTGCGATGATGAAGTTTGACCGGTTGTCCGTCTAGTCTAGCTGGCAACCAAAAGTGGAGCTCCCCCCGAGCCTTGTCCGCTTGCCCCCAATAAAATTCATCGCAGCCGCAGGTGAGCTAGTTGAATTAGTGTGTAGTTGAGACGACGTCATCCTCAGGGACAGCAACATCAGTCTTGACACTGATGCTCCACTGCCGTACAACAGCAAAGTTTATCTCATATTTGATGGCTTACAATGAAAGGAAGAGAAGAGATTGGATGTTGGAGGGGGCCTTGTGCTGGCCTATGTCAAGCATTCTGAGGTACCTATACCTCTAAGGGCTCCGTCAGACAATCTAGAAAGAAAATGATAACATGAACGCCATTGACTCCAATCAGTCACCATTTCTTGCTATATCTCGGGGAAACCACCCTAGGAGGCGGATCTCACCGATAACGCCTAAATTCTTGGAAACCTTCCAATTAAGTAGCGAGTTGTCTACCTCGCAGTTTGCGCTATTCGGAAGCAGTCGTGGAGCAAACCACTTGTTTTGGTAGACGATGTAGTCGAGCCACCGCAGCTGATGCCGCTGGTTGTTTTCCACGATTGACGTAGTTGCTGCACAGCCAACTACCCGTTTTCTAATTGCATTTTTGTCAAATAGATAGTTCTGCTGTAACACTTTCGGTGCCTAGCTGCCATATCACACGAGGAATAGGAGGGTCTTTGTATTTTATTTATGTTGCTACGCTTGGGAGCAAGAGAGAAGAGCGTGTGTGTTAGGTTTGCCGACGAAGTGGGTTTGGTCTAGTGCACCCTCGACTGAGACGATGGTGGCAACAGCTTTGCAGGTCGATGTAAATCATGGGCTTTGCAATGGTATCTTCGGGCCGGGGACGAGATGGCTCAGTGGTTAGAGTGCGAATTTACTGACCGGAAGGTCTGTGGTTCGAATCCGACCTCTGCCTCTCGACTTCCCCTGTCTGGGCGTGGGCAACCAGGCTGTATCCCAGCCCTCGTGCTTCCTTTGGGTGGCATGGCAGCTAGGCACCGAAAGAGTGTTACAGCTGAACGATTATTATTTTTATTATATCACACGAGGGCTGAGGTACTGTCAGGTTGCCTAGGCTCCGACAGAAACAATCGAGGCACAGAGCTTGGATTCGAACCACGGACCTTCCTTTCAGTGAGTTGGCTCCTTAACTGTTGAGCTGTTTTGCGTTCCATAGCTAATACAACTACCGAGGTATGTAAACTTCGCCGCAACATTCAGTGCTTCTTTTTGAAATTCAATTCTCAGAAGCGAAAAGTCTTGAAAGCACGACCTTGCATATTGTAAGTGGAAGGCGCACGCCGGTAGATGGTGTGATGATGGTCAGTTTATTCGGCAGTGCCTGTGCTTGGCTTTCGTCTTCAAAGATGAGGACGATATCGTCTGCGTACTCCAGATCGAGAAGGCTCTCACCAGCATAGAACACTGGGATTTTGAAGGGGCTGGGGTCACGAAAAGACTGAACCTTCCCCTGGTGTGACGGTTTGTGTACCTCGGCGACCCATTGAGCTATCCTGGGTGGTGTCCGTAAGATACTCACAGGTTCTCATACCAAGTTGGTAATGTTTATTTGTCCTACCAACGCAGTCTCATAATCCTCCAGACTGGGGTTGAAACATGTGTGGTGACTTGCTGTTTTAAAATACAGAATGCCGTGACATTCCCCGCTGCCTTGTGGCTATGCTTCTGAGCCAAGTGCTTTGGTTGAGGACCCTAATCGCCCTCCTGTCTAGGTTTGGGTGTCTTGGCACTATCCTAGCCCTTTATCCCAACCATGATTTCTACAACTAACAGTACTGTTATGCCACTTCGGTGGGTGGGCGAAAATGGTTTACTCCTGACGCATCCTTTCTTTTATACTTTTTCTTCCCCCTCCCCCCACTCCATTGACAACTGTCCCTGTAGGCTACGGACCCCGTTCGTCTCTTATCGGTCTTGGACACAACAGCTGTGCGTCAGCCAGCGGCAGCACTCTCAGACATCTCGAGATTAATCTGTTGTATGGCAGCGAAGCATCAGTGTTTGAACACTGATGTGCTGCCGATGATGATGCTGATGTTTTGAAGGTCTGTCAGCGTTCGCCTCAATAGTTCGTTGAATTTGGACAAAAATGGAGAGAGTGGACACCCTTTCCGGACACTGATTATATGATGTTGGTGCGGAGGTGGTGAATTGAGCGACTCGACAGTGATTTACGTCCTCAGAAAGAGCACAAGAACGTCATGTGAGAACCATCGAGAACCACCAGCCTGGTATCCATTGCATCTAAGGTGCTCTCTAACCGTATTTTGCACAGGTTGATCGATTATCTGTAGAGAAACACGTTAGAAGCAAACTAGGTTCCGCCCCGACCGAGGATGCATTTACTACATCCTTATCTTGAGACAAGTTCTTTAGCAGCACCAATTTTCCAAACGTCTCACATCAATCGTTTTTCTGGATCTGAAGCCTGGTTTTGACTCTGAAGACCGTCAGGAACTTATGCGGTGTTTGACAATCAAATGTAACCCTTCCAAATTTATATCCGTTGTGAGAGTAGTTGTATAAGTTCCGGGGGACCGTCAGGAGACTATATTAATTCTCAGATTGGGGAGGCCAGGACAGCTTTTTCCATCGCTTGACATATATGTTGTCGACGTGATGCCGTTTGTTTGTCAAAGGCAGAGTATACATCGCGGCAGTGCAGTCCGTACTGCTTTATGGATCAGAAACATGGCCCCTGTACCGCAGTCTTTGACCATCGGTGCCTTTGGAGCATTGGTCGGGTGTAGTGGGAACTTCGCATTAGTAATCCTGGAACTCCCGTCGAAATTCGCAGCTGTAACCAACGTACCCTGGGCACATTGTTTATAGCTGATAAACCAACCGATTACCGAGTTCAATTCCATGCGGTTGTTGGTCTAAGTAATCTAAGTAAGAAAGATCTTGGTCGTCAAGCTTTCTTGTTGTGACATCTTAACGCCGACGTTTTCTACAGCGCTTTGCACGGCGTTTTTCTCCTGGAGAAAAATGCATCGGCTCAAAGAATATCCCGAATAGCCGCTGACTACGAAGCACAATAAGCAGCAATGTCGGAGCACAAATTCATTACTTGACTCCATAGGCCAGCTACAGACCCAGTAGTTGAACGTGGGCCTTATCTGTTGGGAGTCAGATTCTCATTTTCCTCTAGTGTGGCAGTGCCATCGTGAGCAGGGTGGTGGCGAGAGAGAGGGAGAGAGTTTGAACAGTACGGAATCTTGTTTGTAGATGACGTGCCCAAAACACCAGTTTGCGTCGCTTGGTCAATTTAGAGAGGCGTAGCATATTATAACAGTGATCCTTCACACCATCGTTGGCTACTATGTCGTTTCAACGTACTTTTGGCATTCACCTTAGGTACGAATGCTCAAATACTTCGAGTCTGCCGAGATCGCCCGTTCGGATAGGCCAGGTCTCACAGGTGTATGCCATACAGATCGAACGATCGAATTGTTCACATGGAAATTTGTTCGCTGTTTTCTGAGTGTTTTCATGGAGCAATGGGAATCTGTATGAAGGTCTTCCCGGAGTTATCAATGTAGACATCTATTTACGAGTTTGGCCACTTGGGAAAATTGTGGAGCCAAAATGCTTGAAGGAGTTGATTTGGTTTATTGATTCTCCTTTGATACTTAGTGTGTACGACTGGACTGCCACGCTTATAGCGAAGAATTAGGTCATTTCCGTGGAGTATATTGGCCGATGCAACCAAGGATAGGCTGCATTTCTATCGGTTGTTCGCTCAGGACGACGACATTGTTGCTCCATAGCTCAGCAGAAACGTCTCGGTAGTTTGTGGTGTAGTCTCCTGAGTTTCATTGGGTTTCTCGAAATTGTCCACGAATCATTTCACTTGTCTGTTGGATTGTGGGTAGAATGGTGATATTCGGATGTCATCTACACCGGTCTGCTTACAAGGTGCCGAAAAATGTGTGGAGATGAATGCAGATGAAGAGGAATGACGTTGAATAAATGGCTGAAGTTGACTGTCAGGAGTAGGCAGTGATCAGCATGTCCGGTGGAAATCGACCACCTGAAGTAAAAATTCACGCCTTGTAGCGTCAGGGAGCGTAGCAAAAGGGACTGGAATTGCTTAATTTGCGTTGATAGCACTGAACTTCTGGCCCTGCCGTTAACGATGCGACGACTGCGCTGAGAATCCACCATCATTTCCAGAGCGTCAGCCTGATCTATGTTAGAGAAATCATAGCCTTAAAGCATGGTTGCTCACCATTGCAAACGACAGGCCGTATAAACTGGGATGCCTTTCTCAGGTCCAAAAACACTAATGAGAGGTTGGTGGTGGGCGACGGGGTGCAAAATTACATCCCTACAGCATTTTGCGAGACTTTGATGGTGAACACAGTTGCCACGGCTTCCTTTTTCATTTGATCATAGGTTGGCGCTAGGTGTATGGCTGCGTGACCAATGGGTTTTTCACTTCCATCGTAGAAAATGTGGGAAATGACTGTTTCAATGTGATAGTTGGATGCTTCTGACGACAATGCTATCTATAATTAGATTGAAATGGGTGGAGATTAGGTCAGAACTGAGTAGCACTGTTACCCTGTCAAGTGCAGATTGACACTCGTGCGATCAGCCCCGCGACACATCCTTCCTTGGAAGACGTTTCAGTAGGTGGTAGATAAGATGTTTCTTGCAGAAATGACCTGCAATGGTTTTCCAGGCCAAGAATAAACATTAACCTGAAAGCTCTATCGAGACTGGTATCTGTCGCATTTCTGACATATTTTCTGGGTCAGAATGACAACCGTTTTTGTCAAAAATAGACCCGAGTTATTGTATGGTGAGAAAACACGCACCTTTATCGTAAATTCGATCGCGGGCGCAAGTTAAACCACATCGAACCGGTACCAATAATGCCATCCAAGTAAGCCGGAAATCCACTTGAGCCGATCAACATAGCATCCATTTCCTGGTGGAGTTCGACTGGTACTGACACGCGGTTCAGTTGAAATAAGTCGCGGTATGTGTTGCTTATCAACAGCTCTTTAGGATCATTTGTGACTTTATTTGAGAGTAAGCATGAGAAAAGTCAAGCTTTGCAAAACGTGTTCAACCCTTGAGTTTCCCGGTTAAACTGGGCACCATAAATGGATGGTGATGTGAATCTAGCAAAGCATTGAGTCCAATGGACTAGTCGGCGCAAACGCGACTTTTACCATTCTACCTTTCGAGGCAATGGTAGGAGCGACTCATGGTAAGTAGTTGACAGGTTAGATAACTCCGGATTGTTGAGGGTGTTTTCATTCTGTCTCTTCGCGAGGTCAGCGTGCGATACGAGACGTTGACTGAGGAAGGTATAAGTTCGTCAGGGCCAGCATCACGGCGTCCTTTGGGGGGGGGGTGCATTAAGGTATCTCCAAAGCTGTCGAAGCTTCCAAGTTCAGTGTCGATCGCCTTGTTACGTGTCAGGAATCAGACTGGACAACAGAAGGTGAGCAATCGAGGTTTTCATAGTTTTCAGGCTAATGACTTAGGTATTCTCTTATGAAGACGAGCTCGCCATTTTTATTATCGATCGTTTTTCTCACCAACTGCCTTCTGGAACCTTTTGTCTCTCTGAGTTGGAACAGTTTTTGCACATTCTTGGTGCTCTCTTCTCTTCCATTTTACCAACCTTCGGGACGCTGTAAACTTCTTACTCAGCACCGCTGCCCCTCTTCACTCATCACCTGGTAATTTTTCGAATCGTGTTGTATCAACGATCAGCAAGAATATGTCGAAACCTCGGATAACGTAAAAGTCTTGTCTGAGATCCATCGCTTAGATGTTTGCACACGCAGAGTGCCCAGCATCTTATAGGTTTACGGGTTGTCACTAGGTGGATTAGCTGCGAGCAACTGCACTAATGGTTTTGATAATTTTGCTTCACACTAGGTTCACGGATTTCTCAATCAAGCGAAGTGTGCACACCTTACATATCTCTGAGAAGCGCAAAAACAAGCATCAACTTACACACGCGTGGTCGGAATCTACAAGGATGTTCCAGACTGAACAGCAGTCATCATTTAGTTCTTTCCGCCTGTAACTGATGGCAATGTGCTTTATTCGCAAGTGACGTTGGGTCATATGTGAGGGGCGCCATGTAGCCAAGCGGTTTCGTCTGTTTCGGAGGTCAATGCCACGGTGCTACATGCGGCTGCTTTTCATTATTGTCAGCGGACCTTGAATCCAGTCCACGACAATCATCGACTTTAGTCTCAGCAGCGTGAATTTGCCAGTGACCATAACAATGTCTGGGTTTTAGCTAGCTGTAATAAGACACTCGAGGCGTCGTAAAAGCTGTTTTTGAGAGTATCAGAGGTATTTACGGGAGCGTAAGTGGGCATGACGAACAGGTGGCAATCATGAGTGCACTTAACGGATGCTTCCACGGAAGTCGCACAACGAACCACACACAAGCGACTGACTGGTAACCTGTATGCAAGCTGGCAGATCCGCTGCTCCACTACTCAGGGCAATACTAACTTTCGCAGAACTAGTGACCTCTGGATCACCAGGGATGTGCAACCGGAACCGCAAACGAAGAGAAAGTTTAGCCCAACAACCTGCTTAGGTTATGGAAGTTGTTCTCAGATAGGTGGCCCACATTAACAGAAAGCGAGTTCAGATGAGTCTGGAAGTGGTCATGTGTGGGTGTTGCACCTAACAGCAACGGGGATCAAACGTGGCTACTACTTCTTGAGGGTAGGCCTACGACTTGATCATACACTCACACACCATAAATGTATGGATGTAAAGGTCGGATTATGTTCGCGAACTTGGGAAGCGTCTGCTTTTGGGCGAACGTCTGAAGAACTGACCGGTCGACAGAATCAAACATACTCTCGTAGAGTGTGTCTTGTCTGTACGATGGTCGCCGTTGTGAAGGTCGTAGCGTAGCCCCCACCCGGTTGAAATTCCACTTGTCGCTCACGCGTCAAGGTTACGCCAGCCTCAGAAAGGCGGCAACGAATCGGATCATCATCATCGACAGCATGAGATCAATGTTCAACACCGATGCTTCACTGTCGTACAACCATAATTTATTTGAAGGCCTTATTGTGAAGAAAAGAATAAAGATGGACGGGGGAATGGACTAAGTGCTAGCTTACTACAATCATTCCAAGGTGCCTACACCTCCACACACTCATTCAGGCAATCTGGATAGAAACTGACAACAAGAACGCCACTGACATCGGTTGGCAGCCATATCTTGCAGTGTCTCCAACCAGGCTCAGTGGGGATCACGCGGTCCCCACCCTGGAAGTCGAGTAGCACCGACAGAACCCAAACGTTCAATAATCTCCTTCATACCCCTCTGCCAGGTCAAGGGCTGGCCACCTCTCCGCTTCCGCCCCTCTGAATTGGGCACGGAAAACAGCACGCTCTTCGGCAAACGACGGTTTTGCATGCGTAATACATGCCTCAACCAACGCAGCTTCTGGTGCTGGACACATTCTTCAATGGAAGAATCGGGTACGCCAGAGATCTTGATATAATCAGACTGATACCTTCGTGGTTACCACATTCGCTGCCTTTTTAAAGATGGGTACTATTGTCCCTTCGGGTCAGTCGTCCCGAATATTCTCTCTCTCGAAGCCAGATGCGAATACGTCGGCTAGGTGCTGATTGAGAAGTTAGCCCTGTCCTTAAACAACAAGTGGAAGGTTGTCGGGACCAGACGCTCAATGAAGCTTGAGTAGGGAGAATGGATAGGGTTGCATATGGATAGGACATGTTGACGTCACAGGCCGGAAGCCCTGCTGGAATGTAGCGGGTGACCAACTCAGTTTTGGCTCGAAGTATTCTGCCCAACCGTACGGAAGTTCTATGCTGGTTGTCAGAGAGCCTGGGTTGTTTTACTGACAAGATGCTTCCACGGACCTGTTGCGTGAATCAAGTGAAAAGTCTGGATCGTTTTATGCTGTTATTGCCTTGGTTTTCTGAACACGCCGGGCTTCCGAGTCTTCGCGCACACGTAGTTTTACCTCGCGTTGGATGATAAGTCATGTAGGATTGTGGTTTCGGTCTGAGGGTATCCGTTTCTGGGTCTTCAGCAAAGCCACAGTCTTAGCCGTTCAGCACTGGTCGGATAGTATCGCAGACCCTACCAAGAAAACTTGGGGAAGACAACTATCAGTAGGTATCCAGTCAATTATGGATGCACCCCTCCATGGCGTAACACAATACAGACCCCGGCCTCTGTCTGACCAGAGGTGCGCAGTCGCCCATCAGCCCTGCTGTATTCTGTATCCAGCTGACGGCGCTACGCCACGATCACTAACATGGCGGTATTATTTGACTGTAAATTTCATCACTGTGCGCTGTCTGAGCTACTACCAGGCTGTCCAAACAGGGCTGGGAGGACCTCGATCGAAGCTCATGGCTCGAAAGTCTGATCATAAGATAGGTGGTGACTGGTGGCGTACTACCACAGTAGTGTGAGGTTTTAAGGAACAAATCACAGTGCACGTTTCATCCGCGCCCGCCACACAGTGCTTGTTAGACCTCTATCTGTTTACTAGTTTGATATGAGAGGCTCGAGCTCGAGGTAGCTCACTGATTAAGGCGCCAACTTACTGACCGAAAGATCTGTGGTCCGAGCCCAGCCTCAGCATCTCGACTTCTATCTGAGCTTAGGCAACCTAGCAGTATCTCACTCCTCGAGCCTCCTTCGGGTGGCATGGTAGCTAGGCGCTGAAACGGTGTTACAGCTGAGCAATTGTTGTCGTTATCAGAGGCTGTATGTGTATCAAAGCGTACCCCCAACTATGGCCCAGTGGGTCGCCAAGGCGCATAAACCATCACACCACTCTAAGATACAATTTTTTCGTAGCTTTGAATGCCATTTTGTGGTGCCATTTTATTGACCTTGGCGTGGTTGTACGGCAGTGAAGCATCTGTGTCCGGAGGCTAACCACCCCTGAAGCTACCGTGCCTTTTGATATACCATAGTGGGCGGAGCAGGAAGCCAAGGACCGATATAGAGTTGCACGGCCGTTCAGCAAGTCATAACAATCTGTGTTAAACCTGATGTTGCTATCTCATGATGATGATGATGTGTAGGTTTACAATACTCTCTTCCCACACCTGCACCTAGTAACAATAATAATACTGATAATAATGATCGTTCCGCTGTAACACCCTTTCGGTGCCTAGCTGCCATGCCACCCGAAAGAAGCACGAGGACTGAGATACTGCCAGGTTGCCCAAGCCTAGACAGGGGAAGTCGAGATGCAGAGGTCGGGTTCGAACCACGGACCTTCCGGTCAGTAAATTCACGCTCTAACCACTGAGCCATTTCGTCCCTGAATCCAGGTAGTCTGGTCATCTTATAACCTGACAGCAATTCGTGAAATCAGTGGCCAGTAAACTTGCCCGCTCTGGCAAATGCGATCAACCAAATGGTGGTCGCTGGACGAAATATCCCTGTGTTGTCCATTTGGTAGGTTTGATCCAGTCACGCAGTTCATGGAACTCGTGCATCAAAGCTATTCTCACTCTATCAGAAAAAACTGAAGGTAGTTTGGATATTGTTTGCCTGTCTCTGCCATTATCCTTACATCATGTAGTAGCTCAATCTAGGTCACCCTTTGCATATGATTTAAAGCTGACAACGAGAACCCAGTCTTATTTTTCAAAGGAGACGGGCACTTCGCAAACAACATAAGACAGTAATTTGGTCATCTGAACTGTACTTTTGTACGGTCCGTGTACGAGTCCTATTCTCTTGATTTGAACCAGTTGTCTTAATACTATTCCACAGCGGGTGTGTGATTCCGTCATCAACATTCTTTTGTGCTTATCTTGTTATTCATACCCAATGGAATAGGGTTTGGAAAAGCTTGCACTGGTTTGTCCTACGTGCTTCATTTCAGTCCTAGCAACATTGCGAATGATGACTTGTGCATTAGCGCGTATCCTTGCGCACTGGATGTACACTCATTGCACCGATCACTTGTACATTTTCTGCTCGATTTGGTTACAGGTGCCGCATTCATTTTTTATTCACACGCACACAAACACACGATTCCTCTTTTTGACCATTGTTTTTCTACACGGTACATATTCGCGTCAACAGTCGATCGAATTTAGTTTCGCTTATCTTACCTATTGTATGTGCATGTGTCTACTATGCCCACTGTTACGCACGTACTACTACGAATACCCCTGCATGTACGTACCACAAAATGTTTTTATTTGAACTGCGTCTGTATTCATGCTTGCACATGCCGTGCAGTTAAAGTTCGGTGTTATCCCTCTGAATGCGTGTGAGGTTTATTGTTTTGTGTCTGCTTGGCCCCGCGACACAGTTCCACACTTGTTGGACCAGCTTTTTGTGAATTTACAGTTGATTAGTGTGGGAGGACGATCCAGGCCGCTCTGATTCTAGCTTCTTCCCGACTCCAATCTCTGGTCAGTGGCCTGGTTTCAAGTCTCGTTGTTCCATTTGTGTGCGCTTCTGTGCGCGACCCGGTTGTTCATTTGGCTTGTCCACCGGTAAAATCAAATTATCGGTTGTTATCGAACTCGTTTACGTATCGTGTACGTTGTCTTTAAAAAGAGAATAGCATGTGTCTGTATTTAAAAACTGTTTGTTCGTATGCCTTTTCAACCAAATGCTATAATTGTCCTTCACCTTACTTCATGTGACGTTTATCGATCATCTGTATGCGCTGACGGTGAGAGTGTGAAGAGACTGGTCAAAATTCATTAAAAAACAACTACCAGTCAGGAAAGAAAAACCTCGTTTAAATATGTTACCTAACGCAACTTTTTACTCCTTTTTAGCTATATGGCAGGCCTCAAATTGGAGGATCCCACGGTTGATGTGGGTGACGTCGAGAAGTACCGGTTGGCCTTCTTAATGCAATTCTTTGTCCAACACAAGCGACGGTTTCGATTTCCGCGCTTGCGTCTACAAGTGAGTGCTTTTTCTCCGGGCTGGCTCAGTTCTGTAATAGGTGGATAGTGATATAGTTAGTTTCATTCGATGTTATTTTTACCTCAACTTATGGCTGAGTATGTTTTTTTACTGGAACGAATTGCCTACCTCGGAACTCATGATTTCCTGTCCCATCTGTGGTTTTTCATATTTGAAGAATACGTCCTGACACATAATCTCTGTCATCTGATGGAAATCTATATCACCCACTTCATCTCACAAAAACCTGACACCTGTATTTTCCTGAGGAGAGATGGTCAAACGAATGGAACCACTTCCCTATCTTTCCTGTGTACGTTTACGCGGAACTTCACAGAAGCGTATTGTCAGGTGATGAGTGGTCCCTGCTTAGTATTTTCGGTGTATCCTCATGGAGCCGTCCTAATCGCTCTCCGGCCTGAGCTTTCCCGTAGTAATAGTGTCTTCAGTTGCCTTCCGTCTTATTCACACACGCGGTCTTAAGTGAATTATTTGTTGCTCTCCTTCCACATCCCCTTGATATTCTCAATTTCACTATCTTCACCTATCTTCACCCGAAAACGCAGTAACTTGGCCTTTTGGAAGAATTAAAGGAAGACGCTATCTCCCCTCATAGTAAAAGCCTTTGCTAGATTTTTTTTTGTAGGCTCGGCTCTTCGATACTGCATAATTGGTGGTGAAAGTTATGTGGTCGGCAGATGACCATGAAGTCAGAACGCAAGGTCATCGCCATTTAATCCATAAACAGTGTCTTACATCCTGTGATTGCGCTTTGTCTCTACGTTTTTTTAATTGCTTTTCGTTTTCCATATTTTGTCATCTCTGTCCTATATTTCAAGGATTTGTATCAGCGTGTTGTAAAGGATACCGATGCAACTGCATTTTGCGATTTGGTTGCCCGTATCTTGCGATTCTTAAATCATGGAGACCCTGACGTTTCGATCGACACGGTCGATCAGGCCCTAGATCGCTTCACCGTGGACAAGCGAACGTCATATCGAATCAATGTGCAGCGTTATCGGAACGGGAAACCAGTGCATCAGCTCGGGGCGATGGCACGAGCTGCCCTGTTGGATAATTTGATAGAATCTGTGTACGATGAGCAGCCGGACTTCAACTTCACATCCGGATTTAACAGTTCGAATCCAGTAACTGGCTTGTCGAATGGGATACGGCCCACGAATGGCTCGACTGTCATAGATTCAGGAGATCCTGAAGGAACCTCTAGTCTCTTCAACGGCTCGGATTTAACAACATCGGATGCTGGTGAGTTCACTGAACCGGAAGATGTCAATGTTCTTATCAAGGCTGGTCAAGATGCACAAGGTTGCAGCTACTACTACATGGACGGTAAGTGGTTGTTCATTTTATCCCAATTTGGTTACCCGTTTGTCCGTTCTACTTACGAATTTTTCGTACGTGATGCGAGCACCCATCGGCTCTCGCAAACATGACCTAGTGAATCCTTCTCAACGGTTTCTTACGTAATTGATGTTGGTAGTATGAGGAGATTTGGGAATTTCAGTGGAGATTTCGTCCTGTAAGTGAAGCCAGTCTATGCTGAAAATCTGAGAAGCACTGGACAGCTGTTTCATCCTTATTGGGAATCATCAGCAGTGCGCATCTCACGAAACTCCAGAGAATCTCGAATCCACGACCTCCCGGCTACAAGTTTGTAATCAACCGTTCAGCCACGAGCGAACGTAATTGATGGAAATCACATTACAAGAGTAATCACTAAGTGAGGATCAAAATATCAGTTTGAAGAAACATTTTCCATCCTAACCTTACTTTTTGCGAGAGCTCCTCGGAGGTTTTTCTGTTCCGGGGCCATAGCACTGGAAAAATTGATATGCTGCAGCTTGATAAAAGAATATGTGGCGAGGGAAAAGAAGCGGTCGGGTGTATCGTCCCAAAATTAGTAATCAGACTTTCGGCGTTATTTCTTATTTCTGTTATTGAAGGGAGAAGTTCAAGTACACGTAGCGTGAACTATGACAAAGCCCGATTACAAAACGGGTGCTGGGCGCCACGCTTATGCACTTGAGCTTCACACACCGCTACCGGACGGAGTGGTGGCAGAAATCTGTCGTTGTCATCACCGATATTGTCCAGATACCAACAGAGCTTTTGGAAATAACGTATCTCTCCATTCATGCTGCGTTCATCTGGACTCACCAAAATGATTGCGCCATGACAGGAGGACGACTGTTTAAACGAGTGACGTCAGCGTGCATTCTACAAAATCCCGCAGCCACCCACAACATATATATATATATATATATATATATATATATATCCGACCGCACCAAGAAAATACTCTACGCGGAAGCGCGTGGCACCAATCTACGTCTTGCTTCTCTGCATCTGACATCGACAGGCCGAATTTACGTGACTGATTATTACGTACGCTCCAACAGTATGCTTAGCAGACGACTGCAAAGGCAACTTCCACACCCAAAAAATAATGCTTTGCTTTAGTAAGTTTCGAAAACTGCTAAGATCTTCCTGCTAGGAGAGTTGATGGCACTTGTCGTTTGAGGTCATTCTCTCTGGCCAGGCCTTCTCGGATGCCATTGTTTCAGGACTGTAAACGCCAACAGTGACGGACCTCTCAGACTTCGCGCTATCCACGCGCTTGTTATCAGCAACACGAAATTTAGTCTCAAACAACGACATCACCACAGACACTCATCCAACGGCATTTGTCATCTCGAATGTTTTGTCTTTCGCATACAAGACCTTGAAGAGGCATGCATCACACGATTGACCCGACGAGCCGACTGTGGAGCAGACCACCAGCTTGTTAGAACAACGGTAATAAATAAATAGTAGTGATAGTTCAGCTCTAACACCCTTTCGGTGCCTAACTGCCATGCCGCTCAAAGGAAGCACGAGGGCTGAGATACTGCCAGGTTGCCCAAGCCTAGACAGAAGAAGTCGAGATGCAGAGGTCGGGTTCAAACCACGGACCTTCCGGGCAGTAAATTCACGCTCCAACCACTGAGCTATCTCGCCCCCTTAGAACGACGGTGCTGGCGTGAAGTTTTAGTATCGGCTTGATGGACATTTTGGTGCGAGAACTTTACTCCACTCGGCCAAGGTCCGTATTCCCATTTTTGCGGACGACTGTATTGTTCGCGCATACACAGTATAAACTACAATGCCTAACTGAGAAGTTTGCAACTGCCACTGTGCAGTTTAGCCCGAGCTTCAACGCGTAGAAGAACTTCGTTCTGCACCAATCTGTACCAGCTGGACGTCTCAACACTCCTCCGGGCATCAAGACTGGGATGGAGTTCGTGAGCTACTACACGGACTTGTGCTACTTCAGATGCACATTGTATACTTACTGGAACATCGACTGTGAGCTTCAGATGGCTCAGTGGTTAAGGCGCGAACTTACTGACCGGAAGGTCCGTTGCTCGAAACCAACCTCAGCATCTTGACTCCTGTCCAGGCAGTGTCTCAGCCCTTGTGCCTCCTTTGGGTGGCATGGCAACTAGGCACCGAAAGCTGAACGATCGATCGTGAGCTGAGATCCCTTGTTGCCAAGGTTAGTGTGAATTTTTGCGGACTGGAGAAACGGCTGTGGAGGAATCGGAGGCTGTGAACGGAGACCAAGCTGCATGTCTACAGGAGGATGGCTCTATCTGTACGGCACTGAGACACTAACCATGTACTAGTGTAGCCTCTACTTGAGTAGCTTTCAAAGGCACTGCGTGTGGAGGATTCTTGATATTCTCTGGACTGAACGAGTGCAAATACGGGCGATCCTCCAACCGTGCGTTGTTCTTGATTAGAGGACACGATCGCATTCAATCGTCTGCGGTGGCTGGCACATGTTTACCGAATGGATGGGAAAAGAAGTAAATTCTATATTATCAGCACGAAGAAACGGGCTCCTGACAGACAAAATCTCCGGTGTCCGGCTACTTTGGTCGAAAGTCTAGTAGCTTCTGGCGTGGATCGCGTGAAGTGGCAGGAAGCTTCGAGCCAGAGAGCTGAAGCGTGCAAGACGCAATAGTATAATCGGAGTTGTCGGACCTGTAGATCGGACAAGATAGATCTAGAGCCACTGCGATCGTGTTTATGTTGGCCGCATTTAATCGGCCGACCACCAATGGACCCACAGTGACCAGTCAGCTAAACGTCGGCGGATAAAGTGAGTTTACCAGATCCGCTTTAGCTTTCTGGGATAGCTTAGCCTGCGACCACGGTAAAAGTGGCTTTCTGTGACTATCGTCGTGCAGACCGAGACCTACGAATATTCTTTAGCGCACTGTGCAGGTCGTTGTGCTAAACCCGTGATAGTTCTGGAATTTTCCCGCAGTGCTCATCATCGTGTAGACGGAATCAAGTCGAGTCAGATATGACTACAGAACGCCATGCGGATGCATTTTAAATTTGGCTTTTTAATAATTCAGCCCCCTAGTCTATCCAAAGCGGACGCCATTTGGTTCCATGGCTAGGCCCTTTCCAACAAGAAGAAATTGTGGCCCAACGATTGCTGGCGTTGCTGTTGTTGTTTATTGCTCTCACTGTTTTCGACCACTGCTGTGTCCCGTGTTCCATCTGGTCAGCTAAGTGACTCATTCACCTTTGGGCAGACTGGCTATTAGTAACTTCGCCTCATGGGTTCTAACGCTGGGCAGCGGATTTTGTCCAGATTTTGTTCCTATTCCAACCAGCGCAACATTCCGTGCTGGTGCTTGTTGTTTCCGCTGGACCAATCGTACGAGCGCGATACGTCTGTCGCTGCCTTGGCGGCGTCCCTCTTCCCATGTGGAGGGTGGTGATGATGACAACGAGGAAATAGTTTCATGTGCTTAAGTCGCTGTCGCTAGTGTCGGTGCCTTACCAGCTTGAGATCCAATTGGAGACAGCTGTTCAATTGTGCATTTCAAGTTTGTGTGTGTGTGGTGCTTCGACCGTATCCTAGCCGTCTGGATGTTTGTCATCTAAGAAACAACTGGTCGTTCAACCTGTAGATCAAACTTCCTTTGGGACCATCTTTCCTGTCTCTTTATTTCGGGTTTGAACTGACCACTATTATTCCGAATCACAATCGCACTGTTACCCGAGAACAACACTCAAAATTTCAATAATCTTCCCACTCCTCAGGTAGATTCTCCGTCTGGGCTGAGTATGCTCTTTTCTGACTGGCTATATGGATTTTTTTGTGATTGTTTATTTTCACATCTGCCTGTCACAAGCTCCTAGAAGCTGATAAGTTTTGCACTCTGTAGGCTACTTGATCTTCATATTTAGTTTTGCCACAGACCTTGGCTGTTGACGTAGTCTGAAATCTTTTTGTAAACAGACCTTTTGTTTTTGCTTTCAAACTGTTTCAGACTTGCGGCTGTATCGTGAACGACCACAAAGCGGCATATCTTCGCACTGGGATGTGGCTGTTGGACCTACTGGTGCTCAATGGCAGGCATTTATTTTGTCTCTGAGCCGAAATGAGAAGGAGTACGACCTGTACTGTTTTCTCAAACAAGATCTTTTCGAACTAGTCAAGCATAGTCTAGATAGCTACGAACTTCACTCCACTAACAGTGAATTGGATTCCAACTTTTTGCGTGCCAAGGAGGCGAGTGAACTGGCAGAATTGCGCCGCCGGAAGGGTTTGGTCTCATCCAGGCTCGGTGGTGATGGTGTGGATGGCGCTAAATTGACATTCACCACTGCATCTAATCTGGCCACAAACGGGCCAAAAAGCGCCTCACCTGCTTTCTCTGGTGGCCATGGTGCTTGCGGCATTGGAAATTCAAGCAACACTTCCTCGGGAGCACCGCTCACACCAAGTTCCGCACGCACCCCAACGTCCGCCCCACCTGCAACTGCTTCAGGATATTGCTTACCCTCGTTGGGTGCGGCGGATCTATCTGATTTACTTCCAACATCGAAGACCGATCACATGCGTAAGTACCGGTCTAACTCGCTACTCACTCTTTTCATCTCACTGGAGTATCTGTTCCTTTTCTATGATTTACCTTTACTACGCCATCGTGTTGCAGCTGGTGCATATGAGACCGTATCAGCTGACAATGCTAAAAACTTACCAACCTTGCATTCTGACGTTTGGTCACGTGAACCTGCATTGTTATGGGTATCTTAAACTGTATTAGCTTGTATTGAATCCACTTTGTAGTTGAATTATGGTCTCGTGAAAAGTGACAGTATATTGAGAGATATTTGTTGTTCGACACAACTCCTCGTAGTCCCATGCCATTTCGTGGCCGTAGCTTGCTGTGCTTAGCACGTGTCATACTCTCACGTGACTCTGCTGCGTATTTTGAAAAAAAAACTTGTGAGGGTTGTTTGCCTGAATCGGTTTAATTTCTCATATATTGCGTGCTATGTTTTCTCTCCACTCCATCGCCTCCGCTCATCCTCGACATTCGCAACCTTCAATTGTTTCTATTTCTCTCTCTCAGCCGCAGAAGGTTTGATGTGCGCAATGCCATTAGTTTGACACAATTCAAGCTTAATGCATTTGAACTGTTAATATTGAATGCGCGAACCTTTAGGATTGTCACGGAACCTGCACAGAACAGACAAAAAGTTAAGGCGATATTGTAGGTACGGTATTTTTCCATGAGTATTGCGAATGAACTAGTTCTTTTTAAACAGTGATTTTCAAGGTCATGTGTACCCTGTACTGATTCCTCGATTTGAGCTAATCGGTAGCTCACTGAACCAGTCTAAGTCTGGCAAGTGGTTCTTGGGGTTTGGCCAAAGCAAACACTGACGTAAGGAGACATGGGAATGGATGACAGACAGATTGCGACCTAACTCAATGGGTTGATGACAGTAGTCCTTACGTCCATCGTCAATCTATCAGTATATTGTTTGAGAAAATCAGAGGGAATCCGAAGGAAGCTGCCCAGCAATGCAGAGAAACGACTACTAAAGACTGAATCTGATCAGATAATGCGTGGAACTTAAAAAAGTTCTCTCAATCTCAATATAAGTGTTGGGCAAGTTGAGAAAACTACTTCAAACTGATTCGCGTTTAAAATGCGTGAAATTGATGAAGGCACCTTGTCTGAACATAACATGTTGGCAGGGTATCACGTCACTTGAAAGTACGCTTAGGGAAAATGGTGTTAAGTGATGAGAAAAAATCAATCCGGACGATACCGATGGTTTAGTGTGCTACCGACATGAAGTCATGGCAGAACTAGTAGTTTTGAATGGATTAATTACCATAGCGGTTCTTTGGTGGTTTTTTTTAAAAAGAAAGAAACGCTCGACCATGCTGACCGAGCAGCAGACGGTTGACTCCTCCTTTGCGACTGCGTAGCTAGTTCCCTATGATTAGGACTAGCAATTCCGGTGAGGAACTAAGTTTTCGGTGTTCTAGCGCATCCGTGCACAACGTCCCTTTCCTGTACTGTTGGTTACTATGCTGGATCGGCCCCTAGTGAGCAACTGAGGAATTGTGGCCGGATTACTGTATGAAGCCAATCACAAAGTAATAGCAGAAACTGGATATGAACTCTACCTTGGATTGGATTTGTTAGCATGTCTGTCAAAATGATGTCTTTCAGCAATTAAGAATGAGTGGTTTTCATTATCTGTTGAAGTAGTCAGTTCTACACTCAACTGACATGTTCCGGCATCTTCTGTGACATATCTACGGGTTTGCGTGTTTAATCTCAACATTTCAAGTTTGGTTGTAAGTGTTTTGCGGAGCTTGCAAAGTTCCAGTTCACATCACTCGCGTTTGAACAGTCGTCCTCCTGTCCTGTTGAGTCCACACCAAAGTTTACTTTGTAGCTATCTGGGTTCGGATAGACTTCAAGTTTAAAGGCGGAGATATATGTAGTGTAGTTGCTGTGAGCTTCGGAAGCACCACACTTGCATGATTCCATTTGATTTTTGGGGTGACTAAACAGCTTGAATCAATAAGGTATGCCATCGTTTGTCAGGTTGTCCATTTCTTTTATGAACGGACAGAAGGCTTGAAGGGTGTCTCCTGTTGTTGTATTGCCTTAATGGGTTGATTCCTTGCCTATTCGTTTACTGTATGTGCACCATTTACTTCACCCTCCGAAATTACACCGTTGATGACGTGAATAATCATTCCCGTCAGTCAAAAATTACTCATGCTGAATATGGTTTGCTTCAGTTACTTGTCTTAACCATATTGGACCCTTGGACTCCTCCGTCTCTGATATGGCTTGTTTATTCGAGCCAAATAAGTTTGGATCATGATGTGCTTACACTGCTCCACTGCTGTGCTTGATTTACCTACAGAGTCATCCCAGTGTACTAATCGTTCTCAGTCCATGTGTGACGTACTACCGAAACTGAACAGTGCGGATGTAAGCGATTCCTCAGCCTCTCACAAAGGTCCTGGATTGTGCGTCACTCAACCCAATGGTTTGCATACAGAAACTACCTCTTGCCCCGCTGTCAAAAGTGAATCATCGGAACAGTTGGTCGGTACACCAAGGCATGCGGATACTAGCACTTGGTCTTGTACAGTTGAAGCAGATATCACAACATCGGGAATCCCCACCACTTTTAACGATCTACCGTCTGCAAATGATACATCCTGGTCATCCCCAAACCACTGCGGTGGAAAACCGTTAGCCGGACTGCGACAGCCTTCTCAAACTGGTAGGATTATGAGACATCTATGTATGCTTATCTTTTTTTGTTGACATTCAACACACAGAATTCTTAGTCACGCAATGCTGATTGCATGCAAGAGACTGAGTTTTTTTCAGATCCTTATTCATATCATGCACTGATAGGCGGTTCTTTCGCCGGCTACAGCGCAGTTAGCTTCGATCAAAAAGTGCAGTTCTCGGAGCTCGAACCTATCGCCAGCCGGAAACATATGGTCAGACAGAGCTACGCTCGGTTGGTCGCTCACGAGACCCAAAATTAGTTCCACCGGGATAGCCTAATGCGAATCGCCATAGACCTTAATCGGTCTAATGAACTCATGGAAAACAGCTGTACGAACTCAATGGTAGTCTTGACTACCAGCCTTCTAACGAAGCATTGTGTATGACTCCATGTTTTTCTGTTTCTTCTGGCAATTGCAATTTCTGGGTGTCATGATCTGAGAGCACCGTCTACCCAGAATCAGTATTCTCCGGAACTTATTGAACTGTTTGCTTCTCTGAAGCATCGTTATCAAGAGGTATCCACATTTTGTCGGCATTCCTCCCTGTGACCGACCCGTTTAGCCCCACCACCTTTTCGGACTTTTTGTTGTCAAGTAGTTTCCACGCCATTACTGTTACTCCCGCAAACAGCAATGGGTTGATACCCTGTCTGATTGTTTCAACACACTAGTGCCCAACACCGAGTCCACCGATTGTATTCCGCAGCAAAGACAAGTATCCTTGTTCTTGCAAAGGAAGCTCATACTCAGTGTGCTTACTAAACCACTAGCAGACTACCTCACCGATCATTTAGTGTGAGGTTTGATCTAGCTGTAGGTTTTCCTTGTAATCTTAGGTTGCAATGCTTCAGTATACCGTCGCCACAATCGATGACCCTTAATGTTAGCGTTTTTCCGATGCCGCAGACAAAAGCTATCGAGCAACCGCTTTTCTTCGCCTCGACCCGATAATACTGATGGCTTCCAACTCCTGTCATTTTCTCGATCGCATTCGTTTTAGAGGTCGAGGATCTGCTTAAGAGGTCTGTTTACTGCAGCCACGAAGAATTGCAAGCAATCCCACCGGTAATCGCATGGCGAGTACGATAAAGAGGCAGTTATGTTTTGACATCCTTAGTTTCCACTTTGTGTAAGAATATGGAAGTGGTCACATTTGGCCAGTCTGTAAGCTTATGTATCTACATGGCTCGTAAATGTCCCAGATACCAACTACTTACAAGGAATCATCTTTACAAAGATCTCTCCCTGAAATAATTTGATCAACGCAGTTTATCTCGTCATCATGGTCACCATCATCGTGAACTGTAACACTAAGTCGGTCAATTTGGATAGAAACTGACACGTCGGAACTCGTTAACGTTCGCTGTGAGCCATATCTTTCAGTGCGTTCAGCCAAGCGTAGGGGGAGTGACGCAAACCTCATCTGGAATGGTGGGTCGCACCGACGGTACCGAGACCTTCTGTAACATCCGTCGTTCCCTTTTACGAGGTTGTATTTTGGCCGCCTGTAGGCTGTGGCCACTCCACACTAGGCGAAGAAAACGACGTTCTCGTTAGACGATGATTCGGTATGTCTAGCACACGGTCAAGCCATAGCAACTTTTCATGTTAAGTGAATCCCTCAAGCGAAGTGTCTGCTGGTTTGCTAAATACCCGTTTCCCGATCACCCGGTTGCGAATACGTTTGTTCCAATATATTCCAGCCATAGTTGTGAGAAATCGACGACAAAATACTACCTCCCGGAAAAATCAAATCTAGCAGCCGCATAACAACTTGTACTGTAGTTTGATACCACTGGCCTACAAGGAGGACAAATTGACAGACTTCTTCTGTCGTGTTACCACCAGACCTGATGCAACGTCCGAGATCCTCGGATCGTTACACAATCTCCTGCCCTCTCCTGCATTAGTAAGTCGGTTCGTTAAGACTGTCCTGCAGCGTGACTTCCAAATTCGTATGCCTTGGTGAGCAGACTGCTCTCTTCGCTGAAACAGTTTTTGGGAGTTGTCTTATCTGATCAACTGCTCTTAATAGAATAACAAAATGAATATTTTTTATCTTTTCCATTCTCTTTTCCCTCGCTTTCGACTGTCTGCTAGGATACCTTTTCCTCATATTCGTATGGCAGTAAAACATCAATGTTTACTGATGGCATATTGCCGTCGATGATGATGATGACAGAAATTGACATTTGCTTGTAGGCCAGACGGATAAATTCTGCTCTCATACTGAAGTGGTTATTCGGTTATTGTACACTTCGGGCTGGCGGCGTCCACCCATCAGCTTTTTAAACCTAAACTGACGCTTACTAGCCCTCCCGGCTGTTTTCAGCCAGTTTAGCATTCTTCATGATTTCTCTGTCCCCTAGTCAAAACAACTCAACCTAACTTGAGTGGTGTTCACTAATTATGTTCTCTTTCTCCCACTCAGCCGAAGCTGCTTACTTTATTAACTGTTGCTGTCCGAAAAGCCCGTACCTTTTTCTAAGAAGGCCGAGTTTTCCATATGGATACTTGAACCTTTTCACTTTACTGCAATATGATAAATGATTCTGTATTTAATAGTGAAAATTCCCATCTATATTGTAGAGAATTGTAGCACTGAACTCTGACTGGACGCTACAACTCACATTCTGTCAAACTGTTGACCGGAAAAGAGCGGTTATCCTATGAGCCATCTATTTCTTGTATTACATAAACATGGGAACCAGACCATTTGATAGACTCCTTTAGGGGTTCGCTACTGAGAGGCATCACTCGTGTATATTTTGAATATCTCAACCGCTAATATACTTTTATGCAGGCATCCTGTATCGAGTCCGTAGTGTGGTGTCATACGGACCTGTTAAGGCGATGGCAACACTATAGTTTCCATTTATCATAGCTTTGTAATAGCTGCTTTTCGTTGCCTTGTACCACCAAGGACCATTCTGCACTTGGTTTTAATTGTGCGTCAGACCAACTTGTAATATATTGATGCTGTGTGACTGACGTTCCGTTCGTTTATCTCATAAGAGTCTTATCCCTCTGAGAAAAGACAAGGAGATTCTTTATTCTTCACTGGTAGCGGGGTTTCAGTGAGTGAGTAGCCTCTTTTTCATGTATTTTATGAAAACTAACCTTAAATTTCCCCTTTTAACTTGTTTTACTTTCTACCCCTGCCCTTAGGCTCAGATGCACGGATCAACACTTCCGCCAAAAAAGTTCCCATAGCTTCTTCGAATGACACATGTAATCTACCGGCTTCACCAGGTCCCGTTTCTGTCAACATAAACCCAATACAGACGCAACCGTGCTTATCTGTTTCCACAACTTCACAACCTATTGCCACCAAACAGCAGGTATATACGGTTGACCAGTCCCCGAACAAGGACGGCCAGCCAATACCCGAGTGTAACAACGGACGAACCATTTCCGGCCCTCTGCGACCTGTGCCCGGTGACCCTGTGGACTCTCTGGGTCTTGGGGACCGCCAGGTGCCACCCGGATCCAAACCCCCAATGGGTCCGGCCACTGCACTCGTCCCTCCTATGGTTGGTATGCCCGATGGTGGCCCAGCCTTGACTCAGGAACAGTGGGAAAATCGCAAAAGCAAGATTGCACAGTTGGAAAAAATACACTCTACCCTCAGCAAAAGTAAGAGCGCTTCAACACCCGGTGCCGTAGCGGCAGCTGCAGGTGTTGTACTTCAACAACAACAGCGCCTGCCTCACAATGGTCCTGCGATGCCAACTGAGTTTGCTCAACTTCCTCCGTCAATAACGCATCAGTCAACCGGTAAGCCAACACTCGGCAAGCTTGTGCGCGTAGTCCCGAGAGGGAGTATCTTCTTCGAAGGTATAGACTATTCGTCGCTTATCAGTTAGTTCATTTTTTTGTTTCCAATTTTTGTAGTCCACTAATAGAGACAAGAAACCCATGTAGCGTCGCGTTACGACTACACAGTGGATGTAGCTTCCTAGAAGAAGTCCAGCGTGTTAGTACAACTTCGGTGAGGTGTTCATTGCTTCCTTAGATTATTGTCATCGATCAGCTTCCGGGAGAATAACTTTGTCTCTAGGCGGACATCAGTATGCAATGTATTTTCTGTTGCACGGGAAGTTAGAAGCCGGTAAAGAACAAAAGCACATCGTGCTTCGGATTCTCTGTTCCCTGGTTTTGAAGTAGACCGTCGCACCACTTACTTTGCTTTTGGAAGACAACATCCCGAGACAGAATTAGTCGACTTCAGAAATGTGTCGGATACATGCTGCCCAGACATGGCGATCGGCCGCCAGAGCCACACAGAATACCATCTAGTGTGGTCTGCAGTGACGTGCTCTGTAGACCATGTGGAGAGCGAGTTGTTCCGTGCCGCTGTTGACCGTACTGCGCAGCATGTTCAGTTATCCTCCGTGATTTCAGCGTCATTCTTGTCAGAAACCATTGCAGATGCCGTCGTTCAACTTGTGCTACATGTTATAGATCATGACAGCGTTTTCGGATCTCATCATTGGATATCTTTTCTAGATAACAAAATCTCACTGTACGTCGGAGGCACCGATGGTCAAATACCTCTATCTTTCGGATATCCTCCTCTCGTTGACGCCATGTTTCGCAGGCATAAATCAGAACCAGACAGATGGCTGCGTTGAAGACCCGGATTAAACTAGTGTGCTCGCTTTCGCAGGACCGAGTACGCCAAATGAAGGCTTGCCGAACACTCGATGAGTCGTCGGATTTCTTCTTTAGCCAGTCTGTTGGGTACAATCGTGAAAACAAGTCGGCAACTTGGGTTAGTTCACCGCTTATGTTGAGAGGCTGGGCAGGCACGTCCATGTATGTGCAACCCATAAGGCTGCAAGAAACATGCAGCGAAGCAGGTGATCAGTAACACGAGCATGACCATTTGATCCAGAAAGTAATCTCGTTCGCCTAATTCACCGTAGCTGATTTATGTTCTCACCTTTGTTGGTTTAGAATCAGGATTTAGCTGGCTCCCTCAGATAGATAACCAATGGACCGTCAACCAGGTTAAAGCGTCTGACCCCCTCTTTCGACCTTTCAGTTTGGAGAAAGCACCTCCAGAATGCAGTAAATTGGACCTTCTCAGCGGAGGCTACATGGTGGCGGGTAATATGGGAGCATTTCAGTAGGGCGCAAAGGATAACATTACTCGTTCCCGAAGACATCCACCCCCGACCATACTGATGCATTAAAGTTACTAGCTCAACAGTCATCAAACATCAATTCGCTGGTGCTTGTCATTGGCCTATAATATTCAAGTGGATTTCATGCTGTACATTGACTTGTCAAACGTCTCTGGGACGATGTGTTGGGAAAGAAACTATTCAGAAAGTTGGTTCTTCTAGTTCATAGGACACTCACGCAGAGCGACCAGAAGTGAGCAAATCACGGATCCATTCGCAAAGTTACGTTCCGCATGCGAACTGTCCGGAAGTGCACAAGCCACATCATTCCACTGAATGATCACGCAAAGCTGCGTACGTACATGCCAACGTTGGTGGACAGTGAAACAATGTCTGTATAATGTTGTCCCTCACCTTAAGTCCCCTGAACAACTTTTACGGAGCATTAGGACATTGGCCGAGGATGTGATGTGCCGGTTGATGGAGAGCTTGTTGAACAAAGGCCCCACTATAGATAACTTTTTACGTGCTGTTCAATTACGGAAGTGAAAAACAACAATGGTGGAAACTGTCCGACTCGTAGTAGTCTGTTGAGAGGGAAGGGTTGCAATAGGGATTTCAGCCATGCAAGGAAGCGTCCTTTACTAGTATTTATACCTCAAGCTTATATCCGTGCGGCAAACAGAAACCAGCGCATGTGCTCTCAATGGTGCATTGCAACCACCAAGTTTAGTCATCCGGAAAATCAAAATTTTACACCATATTTTACGATGGAAACAAATATGACGGTGGTGTAGCAGACAACATTCGCAAGGTATTCACTTCAAGTTGTGCATCTAGACACTGGCCAGCAGCTGTTTCGGAGAACGTTTTGTACATTGCTTTACTTGGTGCCTGGATTTGCTGTCAAGAGTTGATGAACTTTCGAGTCCAGAGAAAACGCTTTAGTGCAGTTAGTTGAAGAACAGTACACGAACAAACTATCCAGTTTGGCTACCTAATCCAACACACTCTATCAGAAGCTGATGCTTGTGTAAAGTTTGTACCCACGCCACCCTCATTTGAACAGTCCTCCTCCCGCCCTGGCGCAACTATTCTGGTGTGAAAGACCAGGTTAAAGGAACGAGACAACCGCTGTCTGCCATCTGTGTCCAAAAAAGTTCTTGTGGACCTTATTTAGTGAAACGTCCACACAAAATCACACTCTGTTGAAATTAAGTGTTAAGTCTTTTGAAATTTGTGTAAGGCATTGGATACAATAAGGTTTATTTACACAGTGAGCCTTGTTCTGTTGTTTGATTACCTATCAGACAACATTGCGTATCTAGTTCAGCGTCGCTCGTGATCCCTGAGGAGCAGTTAAGATTACCCTTAGTACAAGGTCAACAGCACCATTTCCGGGTGGTTCCGGTGAATCTGAATACTTTGAAGGATTAGGGAGCATGATTGTTTGTTTTGTAGTTGGGTCCTGCAAAAATATCTCTGTCCATCTTCGTGACAGCTTGTTCATTACACTAAAGTTGCTCAACTTCCCTCGCCTATCACTATTTGTAGAAACGCTATATTGTGCCACCTTAACTTCGATTTTTCTCGTCTCGAGGGTTTTGGGGGAAATGTTTACTTTTCTACCAGATGATTTACAACCGTTGTTTGCCGTTGTACGATAACCGATCACAGTGTCAAAATACATGCTCGTTCGGTGACGGTAGATTTTCTCTGGTTCTTCATCGTCAGTAAAGGAGATTACCAGAGCACTTATGAGGCTGCTCTGGTTCCTCATCGTTTAACCACCTGAGCACTTACATCTTTGTGACCATGCTAGCTTAATAAAGGTGATAATTTTCCCCTATCTTAGTTCTACTGAGTAAAAATTGACTCCATTAGAATATCTGCGATATCCTTCAAGGAGACAATTGTTGAACACTACTTAGTGCCATCCTGCGCCGCTAAGGATACACGTACAACTGAGATTCTGATCTCCGTACAACTACCCAATTCGGTTAGACCAATTCTCGGTGTTACGGACCGTTTAACGTACAGTGTTCCCTCCTCTTCGAACTCCTAGTTAGTCACACAGTTTATTCTCTGTCCAACGATGCTCGCATTTCTGACTGTTTTTTAGGTTTATCCTCTCCGGTTGGCTTTGGCCCATCGCCTTATCCACCAGTGCCACGACAGGTTTTGGCAGAAGGTTTTCCTGTCAATCGTCTTTCCGGTATACCCGGAGGGCCACCTCCAAACGAATTGGCGCAAAGGGAATGGGACAGAATTTGCCTTGACTACCAGCGTGAGAAGGGAGAGCCGCCTGGTCCCCGCTTTCACCCTTCTGCTAGACCACCGCCATCGGCGACAGCCTATGATACCAGTGGATGTCCTCTTGTGCAGTCAGACGTCGGCATATCTCCTCCAGGCCCTGTAATGATGCCGTCGGGACACATGAGCATGGATCATCCCTCTTGCCATGTACCTCAACGTCACTACCCATCCAATCCAGACGGTCCTCCGGTTGTTATGGTCCCACCAAATAATTCGAATCTCACTGGTGGGAATGCACCTTTTCCTCCACCCGGCTCTGGCCCTGTTCCCTCTGCCTCTATCCAGCACTTCCGGTCAGCGCATTCAATGGGGCATGGGTGTCCGGATCAGTCTCATGCATGCATGCTTCCTACAGGTCAGAAACGCCCCTATTATGGTTCGTACGGAGATTCTTGGGTTCCTTCAAACAGTGGATGCACGATGGGACCACTTTCATCCAACGATAGCAGTATGTACACTGGTAACCTACCTCCCACAGGTTCTGTGCAGCTTCAACGTGGCAGCTCTTTGTGTCAAGGCTCGTTTGGTTCTACTCCTCCAACTTCTTTACCCATGGTAACGGCTGCAAACGTGCTGACTAATTCTTCGAGTGGCCGTACCTCTGGTGTCAGTAAAGCAGGCGGGAAGAAACGTAAAGCCGCAGCCGTGACCGGAAGAGTTAGCACGGTAAATACCCCCACTACTCCTACCACAAATTATCAGTCTCAACAGCAATACGCCTACGGCAAACAGTCAGGACCAAACAGTTCCGCCGGCCCGATGACACCCAATAAACCTCCGTATTCTTCAATGTATATGTCTGACCCGTCTCAAGCCGGATTTCATCGCTCGGTCTACGCTTCTTCCCCAGGTCAGCAGAACTTCGGTCCTCCCGCTGCGTATCCAGGATCCGATCCGTACTTTCTGCATTATCCGGTGAGGAATTTTCCTTTAATCTAAGTTATACCTTATTGTGGATAAAAACGTCTTCAGGAGAACTCTACAATGGTCAAAAGTGCAAGTCTTACTACTTCTCCTAAAAGCTTCGGGTTCGCTCGTGTGTTAGTGTGCCATCAGTCTGTAGCAGCTCATTGGGTGCTACTAGTCATGAGTGTATTATCCCTGCTGCGTCTTCTCCGTTGGAAACATAAAAAAAACCGTGCATATATGCAGTTTATTCTGTTTATTCGCACAACCGGTACTGCCTCAGCGCAAAATGGTGTTCATGTGGTGCATCATTCTGCGTTGAACAGACCTAACAACTCATCTCTTTTGTGACTGCTTCTTCGGGTTTCCCTCAGTTGTTCGTACAACCCCACCCTCCGAAGCTGACTAAATTTAAGCCAGGGTTCTTACACTCGAAGAAAGCTTCCGTTGCTTGAATCCCTTGGAACACCTGTCACTCGTTTACTCAGTGACTGATTGCGATATCTGTTATTTTTGTATATCTCTCTGTATACTACTGGACACGTCCGCAGACCGTTATCCTCATTTTTGTTTTTTTTCCATTGCAACTAAACTACCTTGGAATGTGGTTATTTTCTCCCACTTTCTTCTGTTACACTCTATCAAGACTCATCTGCGTATCTACTTCGGTATACAGGTAGTTCATATATTTTTCCTCTGCACACACATAGGAGGAAAGAAGAACTCAGAATCAAAACCGTCCTCAGTATCTTGCATTAGCTGGTCGATTCCGATATGATCTTGCGCATATTGGCTGTTCTTGTATCTTACTATGATGTCCCAAATGCGACCACTTTACCATTGTCATTAAGTCTACCGGGTCGTATTCGTATATGCTCTGGTTCGCTTTCCGCTGCTTGGGGGTGCTGGCTTCTCAGAGGTGGCTTCTAGATGATAGCCTGAACTTATCAGCATGGCAGTTTGACAACTACACTACTGCACACATAAGTTTTACTCGCAAACAAGTTTCAAAAACCTGTGACCGCACATCCACTTGATGCTCTAGCGGATTCTCATCCACCTGTCGCACAGATCTGGCACTAATCAAGTTCAACCTTTCTCTTGGTTTCATTTTCGCTGTAATGTGCGTTGGCTATTCACAACAACAACCCAACCAACCGCTTGCCTTGGATCTACTGTCAAGTAACCAGTAATATTGATCTTAACTGCGAATATACCCGAATTTCCAGATGCATCAAGAGATTTTCCCAGTTCCATCCCATCTCCGCATGGGCGTCGTTTTGTACATTTTCAGCAGCCAACTTCTTTATCCCCTCGCTTGTCTGGCAACTGTGTGTTAAAACGTGTGTCATCAAATGCTATCTGGCTAACTGCGCTTGGGCGTGGTTGACTGATCCTGGCGAATTACATGCCCGCCTCCTCTGATCGTAGAAGACACAAAAACGTGTACAAATGGACACACGCCGCATGCCTGCCTGTTCCTACTGTTTGTTAGTCTGTTTGGAGGTTGGAAAGGCATGAACTCGGTTTCAAACCCAAGTTGTCAGCGGACACTGAACTACCTACCCTCGCTTCCCCTGTACCGCAACCATAAGTACTAGCGAGGTGAACGCATTTGTTCATCCTCGCTCACTCGGACATCATCTACTATGCATGGGTGTACCGTTTGTTGGACGTGCATACATTCGCCTGTGCTTGAGACGCACACAAACAATTGTGATCGTTAGCTAGCTAGTTGTGTACTGTAGCATGACACTCAAGTTTCGTTCCTCCTTTCCTTATAGCTAGCAGTTACTCAACTATGAGTCTCTCGGGGTAAGACCACTTCACGTACATGACCCTAGCGCATATCCCGAACAACTTATCTCACATGATATTGTTGCTGCCCTGTTTGGCGTGATTATTTGGCATAAAAAGTTTGCTTACCAACGAACAGCAACACCAGTCTCAAACTTGTGCTTTACTGTGTACACTGATGATAGCTTTTTCGAATAAAGTTTTATTTTGGAAATAAGAACAAATGGATATTAGGCAGGATCGAACTCTGCATCTAGATACCCTCTGTCAGAGATCGATCACTACGAAGGCAGCGAACCATTTTACCCCCTCCGCCTCACAATTTGTGGTATCTTCAGTTCGTTGACCATCAATTTCTCAGAACTGTGACTGGAATCATCTGCCGTTAACGAATTCGCAATGAAGTGATCAGAGAAAGTTTGTTTGGTTACAAGCTGTTCTGGCTCGGCCGTGTGACACGCATATCCAGAACATCGTCTTTGGGGGAGGCCGTTGTTTTCCGTGTCGTGTTGTAATAGAGGTCTGCAGAGTCTGACTTTTCAAAGAGGAACGGAGGAAAGTCTGGGTGCTGCCGTCCAGAACGGAGCCCGCGCGACCCTTTGCTTAGCTGGAGATGTTGAACCCTTGGACCGGTATCAGAGGCTTCCATGATTCTCTTTTTTAGATTTTCGAATAGTTTTGGAGGTGTAGTCGCCTCTGTTGTTTGTACTAGGTTGGCACTAGGATCTTTCCCTCCATTGTCTTCTTCCTTTTCTTAATGAAACCTTCGAATAAGGTTCCGTGCCGATCTCCGGAAGTCTGTACGCGAGGATGGAGTGCTTCTAAAAGCAAAGCAGGATCGTCGGACCCCACAGTTATTTGCATTATGACAGATAGGGTGTCCTGCTAGATACATGCTCCCCAGAAAAGTACCGCCTGCCCGCCCCGGTAGGAAAGTAGCAGATTTACAAGTGATGACTAAAACTAAAGAAGAATGGAGCCTTTTGAGGGGACACACTAGTCATAAGTTTTCTAAAAACGTCTCGACAACAATTTTCCCACCTGATAACTTGAATTCCATATGGGTTGTCTGTTTTTTTTTCACCGCTGTATTATAAGTCACTAATGTCCTGGAACTGTCTCACAATGTCTCGCCCCAATGACCTGTTTTAACTTGGGATGGTCGCGAGCTCGTCTTTGGTACACCCCTGTTAGCCAATGACCTAGACCTGGGCGTGACAGCAGCGTGTCGTGTGACCCAAGGAAGGAAGCACAGGTGTATTGGGTTTCCTGAACGCTTTCTAACGCGTAGGACATCTTACATAGACTTTGTGTGGTCCTCTGTACGGCTGTCTAACCCCAGAATAAATAACGGATGTCACTGTTCTTGTTGCTGGCGGCAGCATGTGGCCCCTGTCTCCTCTGAATTACCATCCGTCTAGTTTCCCTGTTGGCTTTGGTAAACTGTTCATTACCAGTATGTTGGGAACTCCTGTTGCCAGCGGGTCAAGCCGCGAGAAAAACAGACCGAATCCAAATGCATGAAGTCTTCTGGTAAAAAAAGCGAAAGGAACAGTATTTACGGTTATAATCTTATCAACCCGGTCTGTCGGCCATTCGTAAGTGAGAATGAGATCCGTACGCCATAAGTCACCGTTTCAACGTATTCAGTGACACCACCTTTTGTGGTGAACAGCTGCGAATAGAAATGGTGGCTGTTTCTGATAGAATCTTTCAAAACCGCTCGCCAGCTGGTTCCTAAGTGCAGATTACTAACTCCTTATATCCCACCTTTCTCTAGGTCTCTAGGTGACATGAACTGGATCATTATCCAAGTAACAGTTTCAAAAACCCATGTGGATAGCTGCCGTCTCAATTCTCTAGGCCACTCAGCTTGTCTTGTGCACATTCTCGCAGTAAATCGAGGTCATTATTATTCGGCTGTTTGCTTACGGCTTACGCAGATGCGCAATATGCAGAGAAGTGTGGATCGAAGTTGGGGGATCGTGAAATAGCCCAATGCTATTATAGAGAATGCGCAGTTATCCCATAACAATGACGTGGGACCTAAGTTCCACGTGTCACGGTATTGTTGATGATGGAATGACTAGGAGATGAAAGCCAGGCTTCCGAGTTGACAGTGCCAGTCATGTAGCTGCCTTCATTCCAATGACACATGTTCACTTCTTCCCTGTGACAGGATACTTTAAGAATTCTTGTCAAACCAAGAAACCTATTCTTTATCATCTCTAATGAGACAAACAAAGTGAACAGTATGCTTCCATTTTCGAACCGTCTGATCTGCGGTGGTGCCTGAAGAGGCCTTCTTTATCCACAGCGTTTTAGACAAATCAGATCATTACTTGCCCCACGTGAATGCTCTGTGGATGACAAGTGCTATCGACTGAACTTGTGATGGATTGTTTTGCTCAACTTATTCATCCCAACTCTGTGGTCGTGATAGATTTTCAGTTGGGCTTATCGAGCACTTATTGATGCCCTATTTTTACATAGGGTCACAGTGTCCAACCGATGTCAGCCTCGGCTCTTCTGATCTTGATGTAACGCTAATTACAAGGTTGACGAAAACTCTTCAGTAGCTTACTGCCGATCTGTTTAGCCTTGGTGATAGTTTGGTGGCACAGTAGTATAGTTCAACCCATGCTACGTACCAACATCCAAACTGGCGTAAGCACTCTGCTAGAATTTTTATTCATTGCCCCAGTTCACTAGCGGCGCATATTGGGTCTTCACACTTGACTGTAGTCTTCTTGCTTGCGTTTTTTTCGGAAGTGTATGCCGTAGTAGCCGTTTATTTATCGGTCAACTTAGTGCTTTGTCTGACCATTTTCTCTTATCTCCGTGTGCCGCTCAGAAACCCATTCCACTAACTAATTGGTCATGTTTCAATCAAATACTGGCCACTGAGCGGTACTCTTTATACGATATCGTTACAAACTTTTGCGCCGTCCTGTTTGGCGTTCACCAGTTTCTTCCATCCCTTTGTTCTATGGTGTAACGTTCTCTGGCTGACCGCCTCTGATAGGTGGTTACTTGAGCCGACTTTTTCACAGGTGCATGGGTTGAGCTTGGCTCAGCGAAAAAATTATTCCACTTAATTTATCTGACCAGCGTAGGTAACATTTCTCAATCCTTTACCGAACTGTACTCGTATCCATATCACTCCCGTGTGAATAGTCCTGTTCTTATCCTGATACGATTATTTTGGGAAGCACTGAACCTGATGTGCGCTCTTATTAGAGCCCTACAACAATTCATATCCTTCGGTGTTCCGGGGATTTCATCTCCGGACTTTTGACATGCGATGCGAACCTATCTGCACTACTCCACCAGTGCTCTCTGGACGAATCCAAATTGTCACGATTGGACAAGCGAACATGATCGCACTTTGAGCTGTGTGATTGGTTTATCCGACGCCAAAATTATCGTGCCAGTACAGGCGAAGGACTGTTCAGCTGGGTACAATTCCTCATCCACGCGCTACATTCTTTTGGTTGTTTCCTCACCCCTACCCAAAACACAACGTTCGATCGGCATTTGTACGACCGTTTTTTGTCCTGTTGGTTGTCCCACGTTTTCTTAGTGTTCCAACAATGCTAAATTACGTTATTTGTTATGTCCTTCGATTTTCATAGTGTTTATATCATGCAACTGGAACGAGGGTGCATTGAGCTTTCATTTGCCAAATTCTGGCAACTGAAAATACAGCCCTTTTTTCTCGAGGAAGCATCTACTTTAAGGTGATAATTTTAAAGAAATGAAATTTTCCACTGAAATCCTGCCTCGATAAAACACCCCGCGAAACCGAAGACAGGACACTTTCTGGTTTCTCCTCGAGGTAGGATACTACGACGGCATTGTTCCAGATCTATTAGGTAGCTGTCATTTCAAAGACCTGTCGTAAGCACGGCTGATGCACTAACCCGTCACATTGAAGAAGGCTTTTTACTTGGATTCGGCTCGTCTTGGTCGATAATTTAACCTTGGATAGCCACATTACATCATCTGTTAGAACATTTTACAATTAAAATACCGATTGAAAGCAGTGCAGTTGAAAGATAGGATTTAGCAACGTATGGTAACTCATTATTGCTTGGCTTCCTAATAGTTCCGTACAAACAGGTCTTGGAGGGTCCTATTCAAGCTTAGCAAGATGAGAAACTGCTAGTTCCGAAGAGCCAAGCTGACGAGGTTGTACTATTTCATCATGTTCCCCTAGTATGTGTGAACCGTGGATAAGCAAGTTTATTAAGTGTTTTCATCATAGGGTTCAAATTAACTGCAAAATTGTATTTTATTCTCACCAAGGCTGTTGAAAAACACCTGGGTATGGATGGGATTCCATCGCCAAAGTGCGGAATTGCATGCGATGGCATTTTCACAGATCAGCCTCTCACAAGGGAACACTCCCTTGGAGGAAGCACTTTGTAATCCACCAAAAGACCATCCCTCTGGAAAGGAGAGTCCTCCAGTTTCAATTTTGCAACGTACGCTTCGAATCTAAGGAAATGTACTTTTAAGCAGCGTTCATCAGTGTTCGATTTCTTACGGACTTATAAAATGCATAGTTATTTTATGTGTCACATAAGTGTACTCACCACATTAACATGCCTTTTGGATGTATTTATATTTTGTCACAGGAGCCGAATATGGCTAGAGCAATCGGTAACTCGGGCCTTGCAATAGAGAGCCGTCGTGCTCTCACTCCAAAAGGCGCCGATTCGTTCGCGATGGGTCCAGCTGGCTATCCACTGCCATATAGCGCTACATCTGGTGGGCGTATACCGTCCAATTGTGGAATGCCATTCTCTTCTCCGGGAAGTGGTTCTGTTGCGCATCCGTACATGCACTCCCCAGATATGCCTGGTCCGCACTGCGAAATGACGCCCGGATTGCGGCCGTCACAGACCGGATCCTGTACACAACACTTAACCTCAGCCAGCTTAGCTAGCCTTGCTCGTTTATCCCAGCTATCCGGATCCGAGAGCCCGTACGTCCCGTCTTCGGCTTCGGTTGGTAACCCACTCGGTACAATACCTGTCACCGGTAATTATGGTGGTCGGGCTGGGTTGTATCATCCGGACAACGTGGTGGTCATGAGTGGCTCGCATCCTCCGGTACCACCGCAAGCGGTGCGGGGACTTCCTGGACCCGTGCCAATGGGACTGAAGCCTCATGATTCCGAACTACCACCTGGTGCGCCTTCCATGCATACGAAGTTCACTACTCAAGGCTACCACGGACCTACTCAGCAGCAACATTCCGGTCCCACACAACCGTCTCTTCCTCAGCAGCAGCAGCAACAACAAGTGCAGTCGCAACAACCCCCCTCGATTCAAGTATGTTTTTCCGAATTGTGTCTTTTCCACTACTGATTATCGCATGCGTAACTAGAAAGGTTTTACGTGAAGCTCCGTTCAAAGAAGCTACCTACTGGTGTTGATCCAATTCACTGGTTAACGAGCTGTTATTCAGCTGTGCATGGAAGATAGAAGGGATGTGTTCTTTTATCATTGTATATTCATAACAATGTGTTGTCGTCAGATGTCGGGATACTTTCCATAAGTAGAAGTGACACGTACTAGGCTCTTCAATGCTGGGGTTAATCTTTTATCACCACGACCCGCCATTTTGAATGGGGAAACTAGGTTATCGTGGGCAGGGACACCCACTTCCGCGAAAACCTTCGTGGTGCAGTAGTTTGTTCCTATGTTTGCTGCCTCGAGGTGAAAACTTTATATCCCATATTGACGCTTAAATAAAAATAAATCGTTCAGCTGTAACACTCTTTCGGTGCCTAGCTGCCATGCCATGGCTCGTGATACACTGACTCGAGAGCAGCAAGCGGGATTCCGGCCTGGTAGGGGTTGATTTGACCAAATCTTCACACTTCGTCAATTGCTAGAACAACGCCGTACGTATAAACGATCCACAATTCTAGTATTTCTGGATTTCCAAGGCACATTCGACTTGGTTGATCGGTTTGTTCTTCTTGACACGCTTGCCCACCAAGGAATGCCCCGGAAGTTCGTGAACATGATAAGCTCTTTGTATTCTCAGACTTCCGGACGTGTGAGAGTATAAGGCGAGCTCTCCAAAAGCTTCCGTACACAAAGCGGTCTCCGTCAGGGGTGCTCGCTCTCTCCATTCTTATTTAATTTCGCGATCGATGAGGTAATGAGACGAACGCTGGAAGGTCTTCAAAACCCCGGTGTTCAGATAGCCTCTGACGAAAACCTTATCGATCTGGAATATGCAGACGATCTCTTTCTTCGAAGAGGAAAAGAAAGCGCAGGTGTTTTTGGATGAACTGACTGAAGTCATTCCGTCTTTTGGCATATACTTTTCACTAACAAAGTGTAAGATCATGCTCTTGGACATGCAGTCACTAAAAACGCCACTTACTATCCAAGGGGAGGCACTCGGAGTTGTGGAGCGTTTCACGTACCTTGGAAGTTTGTAGTGTGACAGATGAGGTCAATGCACGCATCTGCAAGGCTCGGGTCGCGTTTGCTAATTTGAGACACCTATGGCGTCAAAGTGGTGTATCCCTGAATCTCAAGGGACGTGTGTATCAGGCTACAGTGCAGGCTGTTTTGTTGTATGGCTGTAAGACTTGACCTGTTCGAACAGCTGAACTGAGAAGTCTTCAGGTGTTCCACAATCGCTGTCAGAACCATAGCTCGTTTGGGTTGGTGTCGGAGGCAGTTGGAAAGCGAGCTTCCGGTTGCGCAACGGGGACTGCCATTGAAGAATGTGTCCAGCACCAGAAGCTGCGTTGGTTGGGACATGTGTTGCGTATGCCGAACCATCGTTTGCCGGAGAGGGTGCTGTTTTCCGTGCCCAGTTCAGAGTGGTGGCCAACCCTTGACCTGGCGGTGGGGTATGAAAGATATTACTGAGCGTTTGGGTTCTGTCGGTGGTACTCGCCTTCCAGGGTGGGGACCGCGTGATCCCCACTGCGCCTGGTTGGAGACACTGCAAGATATGGCTGCCAATCGATATCAGTGGCGTTCTTGTTGCCAGTTTCTATCCAGATTGCCTGAATGAGTGTCTGGAGGTGTAGGCACCTCGGAATGATTGTAGTAAGCTAGCACTTAGTCCATTCCCCCGTCCACCTCTATTCTTTTCTTCACAATAAGGGTTTCAAATAAATCATGGTTGTACGGCAGTGAAGCACCGGTGTTGAATACTGATGTCATGCTGTCGATGATGATGATGGGTGAAGTTAAGTTGGCTCCACAGTTAAGGCTAACCTCCGGGATTTTGTGGAATGCAGTCACGTTCAACCCACCTCGTTTCGCATCCCATTTTCAGGTCAACAACACCTTTTTCAATGCGCAGTTGAATGTACAGCAAATGAACTACCAACACGTCAGCGCTCCTGGATCTACCGGTCAGATGCAGATCCACTTTGTTCAACAGCAGCAACAACATGACCAACCTGGGGGTACTAGTGGTGGTGGTGGTGGGAATGCTCGAGCCACCCGACAGACCAATCCATCTTCACGGATGTCTGTGCCTCACGTGTCGGATTACTACCCTTCACAAGCTCCGATGGGTCATGCGACTAACTATGGACCCGAGTCAGGTGCTGTGCAACGCGTCTCTCAGTTTCCTAATAGCGCTTCTAGCGCAGAGTTCCAAGTAACTAAGTCTGATGGACCAATATCGACATGCGGTAGCTTACCACCTAGCGGAATCGGGCCAGCAGCCACGAGCTACGGCAACACAAGTGTACAAATCACCCCACGAACTCCTCATACTATTCAATACCTCCCCACGGTCAATCCGTCACAAACGGAATTACAACAACCCAGTTCCCAGTACCCTTCCGCCGAATCAGCCCAAAGTATACGATCGAAAGGAGTGCGAAGTAATGTCCAGTATGGCTCTTCCGACCCCACCATGTTTGGCCACATGGATATGCCCATGCCAGAAACGATGAAGCAAGCATCCTTCAGCTCCGGAACGGTATACGCAACCCAATCGGTCACGCAAGCTACGTCTCACCAACAGTTCCAGCAGCAACAACAACAACAACACTATGGATCACAATCCACCTTCTCTTCCCAACCATCTAATCAGGGAAAGAATGCACCTTCACATCCATTATCTGCACGAGGTTCGTGGGTTTCTTCTGCTGAAGGGCATTTCGATTCTAACTCAACTGCAGGACCGCCAAGTGCGTTTCATCCGGGGACGGTTGACTCACAATTGATGTCCTCGGGACCCAGTAAGTTTTGCTTCATTTCCATCTCAAAATTGTTATTTTACACTCGCCAGTTGAATAGGATTCCAATACCATACTACCGTGCATGGCTGTGAGCTAAGGACTACCACCACCTGCACTGTGATGACACCTTGACACTAAACGGGGTTTCATCGAATTCCAAACTTAGAATGAATACCTCAGTGTGCCCAAACTCTAGGACCATGTGATCTTACTCCTGAAATGACTTTTTCTGGTTGCTCTCCTCACTTGAGCTCCTTTCCGTTTTTCTGGGTAAGGCAAACAGTTCATCTGGCTCACGCATTGCTGACCTTAGTACCGCCATATAATCGCTCCAGTCAGTACACGGAAAACGATTGAATGACGTTTACAACAAGCGTAAGACTATGTAGACTGGAGATGTTCGCTTGGCTCGCACAAAACCAGCCGACTGGTGATGAATTGCCATCTGGTTTTCACCCATGAACTAGGTAAAGGATTTGGACTCTGTCATTTGATCCTTGGGATGACAAAATGCATGAAACGCACTACCTTAATGACCGAAGTTGCAAGTCGGATGAGCTTTTATTTCTCAGTCGTGATTTTCGTACTGAGACTATGCTGACTCACTGTCACTGGTCATGTCCTGGCTTTCAGACTAGAAATCTCTCTTTTAATCGATTTGATTTCGAAGTGGTTCCTTTCAGAGGTGACAACGATGCTACTAATAAGCAAATGGATGAAGTACTATCTCTGTTCACAGTAGTTCTTTCTCATTTCGATTTGGTCGGTCCAGCCTTACTTTCCAATTAGGAATGGAATACATCACGTTCTGAACTCTTAATCTTGAGTCACACACTGTATGAAGGAATATCGATCTGCTCTGATTGAGGGATCTCGGGAGAACCAACCAACCAATTCATTTTTTCCAGTTAGGACTTTTGTCACTGAGATGCTTTCAGAATGGCCATAAGGCAAATTCTTGACTGGATATTGGAACTTCAGATGGGAACACGGTTTTTTAACAGTGCACGAAGAACTTCATCTCTTAGTATTGAAATAATCGGTGTTTTCATAGAGTTGATATATCTTGAGGAGATATTATCGTGGTCGACTAAACCTCTCGTGGAATACAGTCGCCGCCAAGTGAATTGAAAGGCATGATTAGTTCTTCGTAGGCTTATCCTATTACAGAGCTTCTGGAACTACTAAAACTAACCCTCTGTTCTTTCTCCCAACAACTCTCCTTAGTTGGACGTCCAAGTGTTCACACTTCCCACCCACCCAGTCGGATGAACATAGCTTCTTATCCATCAGGCTATTCCGGTGACCCAATGGATCAGACTGTGGCAGACTCTGTACCCGGATCCGAGGTGGTTGGCCCCGGCTTTCAACACCGATCTAGTCACCCGCAGTACAGCAGACAATCAGCAGCGAACAAACATGAATCACCCGCCGCCGTTCAACTACCCCCAGTGCAACAACAACACACCTATCGTCATCAGCAGCAACAACATTACAGTCAAAACGCGCAACAACATCAAATGTTTATGTCCTCGTCTATGGGCAGCCTAACACCTGACGGGTCTGGCGCCAGTAATCAGGTGCAATTTATGATGTCGGCCTCTTCAACCAGCTCTTCCCTAAACGCATCGTCTACTATGCAAAGCACCTCGACAACACTTGTTACAGGCGATGTTTCCCCTATGCCAACCACAGCGAATGCGACATCGGAAGCAACCACTGTTCCTTCGGGTGGAATGTGTGGGAGCATGGCGTCGGAAATGAAACTCAATCAGTACGACCCGATTAGTTCTGCTAAACGTGCCATGCTGTTACCACCCACCAATGATGAAATAAAACCGGCGGGTTCCCTTAATGGGCCATCTTCCTTCAATACTAGTTCTGCTTCGCAACTGTCGAATCGGATATCGTGGCAGTCCAACCCAAGCTCCATCGCGGCGATTCCTAACAATCATTCGACCTTGGATCAGCAACATCTTGTTGGTGGGGGGTCTTATGCTACGTCCTATAGTTCGACAGCCTATGCAACCACTGCATCTTCGAATTCAGGGGTCGGACAATCCACAGGTTTTGTTGACGCCCTAGGTGGGGGTATTCGTGACGTGATTGGACACCCGCAAGCTGCGACTACGTGCGACCTCCCCCCTACTGGACTGTCCCAACCTCCCTATCCATCGTCCATAGTACAGTAAGATCAAGGATCGTGGTCATGCCAAACCCTATCTTTCACTTGTTTCCTCTTCACGGATACCTACATTGCCGATACTCTTCCTCCAATGTAGAAAGACGAGCTTACTTTACTAGTGTTTTTCTACTTCTAGGCAAGCAACCCAAAAGGAAAGGGCTGTGTGTAAATAAACCATTTTATTAGTATGAACATCATCCAATGAACTATCAGGCAGCCAGCATGCTATTCGTGTCACATGTGCGTGTAATGTTCTACACACAGTGACCTAACCATTGATCCCACCTCTTGTCCCGCTCCACCAAACACAGAGCAAACTCGTCTAGCATTTCTTTTTTATCGGTCAATCTGATTTGGGACTGACTCATCCTAGTTGTACTTCAGCCACTATAATAGTCTGTCAATAACGATTCCTCCTGTTCAACATCATTCATTACATTATATACCCTCCACGTACTCACTCGTGGGTAATGGTTGTGGGTATATTAGGACATAATTTAAAATGATTATTTCGACTCTGATGTTGACTTCTCCTAAAACCACTTGATTTGTTTCATGATGTGCTTTCTCAAACACTGCACCTCAACATCCTGCACATACTAGGTCCCCTCTTCACTCTCTGTCTGTATACTTCAAGGTAGGCGCATAGTTGTCCACCTACCGTGTTCCCAAGTCCTGGGTGCATTGTACATTTCTATGTTTACTCCAATTTTTATGGTCTTCTGTTTATTAATGAACCTTCGGTCATTTCGTTTTCTGTCTGTCATGATATTTTAGCCCGTTTTTTATCGTTGACTCCTTTCTTAATTGTGCTACACACGCCCGATTCGCCACACGGATTAATTGGGCCTGTTTTCACGATTGGGAGTTCTATTGGCCCCTGGACTGTCTCTCACGTTTGGACGCCGTTTTATGATTTTCTTGACGTATTCCTATTGCTGTGTTGTTGTCGTTGTTCGTTTCTTGCTCTTTCTATCCTTGGGATATTTGATGGATTTAACTGATCAATGCTCACTTATACGGCCGGCCAAATAGAATACATGCGATCATCTATTCAATACTGATTTTCTCACTTGTTCGCCCGCTCTCTTTCTCACTATACTCTGTTCAACACATACGAACCCATTGTTATTTCTACCGTTTCTGCTTCTATCTTCGTTCAGCGATGTAAGTCTCTTGGATACCACACGCAATTAAATGCCTTATTTCATTTTCCATGGTGGTTATTGTTTTTCCCTCAGCTTTATCCACGGAAGCGCCTTTCTGTAGCTGAATGCGCAGGCCTCTGCGACTGGGAATGGGTTAGGGAGTGAAGCTCAACATTCTGACCACAGTGCCTCTTTTGGGTCCAAACAAGCCAGTAAAATCTCAACTCATAGTTGCATTATGACTACGCATAGAACGATTGACCCAGTTGAGCGGCTTACTAAGCACTATACTCCATGAAGTTGAGGCTGATTGGTCGCCCTCCGGTGTTAATGTAGCGCTCCAGGGGATTTGTTCGTATCCCATTCTGTTCGCCTGTTACCGCGTATCCTCTGAACTTTGTATTCTAATATAGGTACGAGTGAAAAGATGCTCGTGGCTAGGGGGCTTTTCTGCTGAAGATATCGTTAAAAGAAACCGCCACCATCATTGTCAGATTATGCGTTTGTCATTGTTACTTTTGAGAACGACAGGAACCAGCTATTGCTTCAGTTTCATTGTAGTGTCTCGAATTATATTTGCCAATTGCCAACAAGAATAACCTGTGCGGGTCAATTGGCTATGAACTAAGCGTTGATACCACCTGCGCTGCAAATCACTGGCAGCGGATTCGTGGTGATTGGTCATCGCTCGTATCAAGCTAGTCTTTACTGAATGTCTGTATCTGTCCTGAGTTAAGATCCCTGGCTGTGTAGTTCTGGATGGAAACAACTTATTTATCAGGGCATTGTTCCCCGAATGAAGGCCGGTCTGTTGATAGAGCGGGCCGTGCTACGTCAGCGACATCTTGATTGCCCAAAATGCACGTATTCTAACTAAAGATAACAAAACTTTGCATTGACTTAGTTGACTGAGTAATCCCATGATGTTATCAAGAACACAGTGACGAACATCGGTGCTCCCAGAAACTGCATTGGATTGTGCTTTTCATCTAAAGCCAGTCAGTCATCCATTCCCTAACCAGGCATCTGCTTAATTCCATTCGTGTCACACTCGTACTGCAGTATTCTGACGTGCTTATCAATCCAGTCTCTTTATCCATAGAACGCCACGCTTCTGCTAATGAGCCATTATCTCTTATCACTTGCCCTCTCCTTTACGGTGATCTAAATAAAAGTTACTTAAAAGCAGTCCTTCCGACTCGTGATTGTAACACGTGATATGCACCTCGCGGGACCGGAGTACGTGAAGCACGAGTGTAAGTTGATTTATTGTTAAGTTTGTTCTTGGCTACGCTAATGGTTTGGTCCCAGTAATGAGCTAATAAAGTGCATGGAAGTCTTTTCCCTTGGTGATGATCATCCGCCTGTACTCTTGCATTTCATGACTTCATAATAGTAAGCAAGCAAAACAGCCCTGTAATAGACTACAGACCACACACCAAAAAAACGCGGCAGCCAACAAAAAGCCACGCATATTCTATCCGGAAGATCGACACCAGTGGTTCGGGGTACCACAGCTTCGGTCACTGCTGATGTTCCAAATGTGGATAAGTTTACGTACTGAGAATGGCGATTCCGGCCTCAGGTTATTTTTGGTGATGAGTGTAGCAACAAAGATCAGGAGTTGCCTACTTGCCATACAGTGGTTATAGCTTCCACAGTTTCGTTCATCGATGACTTAGGGAGCTAAGGTAGATAGCTACGGAGGCAGAAGTTGATGTAATCTATGCGTAAATACAGGGGTGTGAGTGAAATCTTCATTGGGGAGATCGGGAGGGGAGCTGTGCATTGAAGGCAACAGCTTGGATGCATGAACGCGACTGTGCCGACTGTCCGACAATTTCTCCAACCGTTGATGTGTCCCGTTTTGGAGTCTTCATCTAAGGAGACGGCAATGGCCAGCACAGCTGAGGTTGCTGGTAATGGCTTTCATAATTCACTACCAAGTCATTATTTGATCTCTTCTGGCTCGTTTCTACCCTTCGCGTGGTTGTCCGGCATACGGAGCACGTAGCCAAGCCATCGCAACCTACAGTGTGACCAGTTCATCTATCATGGGTGACCTATTTCTGAAAGTCATTCGAAGTACTACCAGACCCGGGTAGTGCTCCGAAGACATCGATGGTCAAACGTTGGAAGTCTTTCGATGTCCTCAGCGCGCAGCGGCTAGGTTTCTGACCCGCCTGATAGTATGGAACGCACCGCAGCATTATAAACTGGACCCTTGACAGATCAGCTGATACCACGCCTACGCCACAGGTGATGCAAGCTCACGAAGCCTGCTCTGTCCTTCCCAATCCGGATCGAAATATCATCTTTCGCGAAACCGCCGGGACTGATAAAGCTGCCCAGGTAGACAAATTTGTCTACTACTTCAACCGGCTCATCCGCAAGCACGAGGTTAGGGTTCGAGCCCATCCAGTCTTGCAGCAGCAATTTACACTTTGCTGAAGCTCATGCCGAACCGTGAGAGAATTATATAGATTATTTAGTGTTCTCTGCATTACAATGGCATCAGATCCAAAAGGAGCTATATCGTCTGCGTACGCGATATCTGTGAGGGAATGCTCCGGGAGCAGTTCGACCCCACAAACATTAGAGGCTGGTAGTGAATCTTCCATAATCTATCAGTGACGAAGTTGACGAGGTAAGATGAAAGAAGGCAGCCTTGCTTGACACAACTTGATGTGGTGAACTCAGGGAGAGCTTCCCGTAGACCTTCACACGTCCGTGGCAGTTGGCATACAGCGCCTTAAGTAGTCAAGAGTTTTAGCGGGGGACACTGCTCCACAGACACTGTCATAGTGCCTGACGGTCCACAGAGTCCAAGGCAGCATTCAAGTCAAGAAAAACATTGTTGGTTGCTAGAAGCAGTGTCGCTGTCCCAGAATCTGTGGAAAAGTGATCGATGAATCCCTTTGCAGGACGGAACGAAAATTGATTTTCACCTATCTACCTCTCCCTGTGTTCAGTCAACCTTCGAAGGATAAGGCCAGACAGCACTTCCGATGCCGCAGCTACCAGGTTGATGCCACGGTTTTCACACAGCGTCGGCTTACCATTTTTGAAGGTAGGGACGGCTGTCAATGTGCCCCATTCTGCATGCACCTTCTTCAATCCATATCGCATCAATGAGTTTCGTCAATTGAGTCACCAGGACTTATCTGGCTTCCTTGAACCGGGTTGGATAGAGGCCGTCCGGTCCTGATGCCTTCTCACGTTTCAGTGTAGATATTTCTCATCTCATTTCTTCTGACGAGCAATTGAGTTTTACATTCTATTCGGTCGTATGTTCTATCTTCAAAGGATGTGTTGCAGAACTACTAAACTGTTCTTCGAAATATTCGGCCCATCTTTCCTGTCGTCGTGCCGCCTTTTTCACTTATCGTTTCAATGACTGTTGCTTCTTTATGGCCAGCCGATCGTATCAGTTGGTATAGGGTACGACTGTTTCCGGTAGCAAAAGCCTTCTCCATATCCTGGGCCTTCGTTTACCACCAATGCTCTCGGTCTTTCCTTAGGCTCTTTACTATTTGGCTTTTGAGGGGTTTGTTTGCGCCGTCGTACCTGTTGCCTTTTCGTATCGACCACCTGACAACAACCAGTGGTAGCGATCTCGACGATATCCAGTGGTCGCTCGATTGTATCGGAGAAGTTGGACAGACAGAAATGAACGCCGCCAACATAGACTCTTTCACATTTTGCCATGCTTCCTCCACGTACTCGCTATCAATAGTGTTGGTTTGCTGTGAGGAGTAGTTGAGTTATCTTAGGTCCATACTGCCGAGCTATGGTGGTTTTTCGAAGATGGTGGATCGGCATGCTTCTTGCTGACTTGCGAGGACATGAATGGGAAAGAACTGTCAGGCATGTTCGCACTTCAGGATGATCGGAATCACGGCAGACGTGGATTGTGTCTTCCTACCGGTGGCCAATGGCCACGTGATCTAACTGGGCCCATGATTGATCTGTACTTGATGGCCGCCGGGTTACGCGCTGCGAAGATTTATGTTGGAAATTCGTACTGGCCAGGAGTTAATGATCAGCACACAACTGGTAGAGTCGCTCTCTGTTTACTGTGCGGCGACCATCGACTGCGAATCGATGTGATTCCAAAGATCTTAGACGACCGACTTGGGATAACAACGTCAGTGCTTCTTACTTGGCAAATGAACCCGGATAAATTTCGACAGAACGTATCCTTCGCATCTTAAAAACTGCAGTTCGTTGTGGTATGGGCCGACATTGCAAGCAGGCATCACTATTTATGTCGAGGTAAGACAGCTTGATTGAACTGGATAACGGAAGTTCTCAAAAACGACTGTTCACTGGAATCCAATCAAACAAATCGCCTTCAGCTCTTGGGCTGAGTGCGATCCTCATGCCATATATTCAACGAGTCGTCACTTCTGGATCATCGGACAAACGAAGAATGAAATATAAAGTAGTTGAGTTCGTCTTTGGCGCTTTAAGATGCGTGACCACACTTGAGTCTTGAATGCCTGTTAGGAAGACAGCGTACATTAGTTTTAAGGGAGTACAAGGTCTTGGTAGGCATTGCCTGTTTTCTAATTTGAGTACGGACGTCGGAAGCACCGATGTAGAAAGGATCCTGTTGGTTCAGCAGTATTATTTTACAGACGTATCACACTACGCATAAGGTTGGTGAAAGCTATTCCACAGCCCACGACTAATTTCCCCCTCTTCTGGGTTCATCACAGGTGCGGTCCCCGATTTTCTGTCAACTTTATGTTCTCTGCTTGAACGCAAATTGGACAGATTTCGAGAAATACTCTCATTTCCACCCGAATTTGCTTTTGGCAGGAGACTCATTTGAATCTCTCGTTTTTAAGGCAGAAACTCGGGGATTGTGTCTACCTGCTGAGCCCCGAGAAGGGCGAAACTGGTCGTGGGCTTTCGAACGGAAAGTGTTATTTTTTTACTATTAGTGGGCAGCGCAATACATAAGGCACATCGATCAGATAACGTCAAAACCAAATGACCCAGCAATGTTCGGCTGCAGGGTTGGAAGGATTGGGGAGTGCCATCGGTGGACGGACACCCATGCGGGCAAATGATGCTTCCCAGTTGCCCAGACCGAGGAATAGGGCTTAGCTGAGATACCCGCCTTGAGCCTTTGATTCAAAATTCTGACCCACGAGGCACCGGACAGTTGGGTTTTCTTGGGGACCTTGCCCGGAGTCGATGACTTAATCGTTTCACCTGCTCGGCTGCAGGGGGCTGGCCTAAACCGAGGGCACAGGAAGTAAGGCATTGCTGTCTCACTCCTGATGCAGCTGTGCACAGCAGGTGCCTTTTGAGCAGCACCGGACTCCTTGACTTTAAAAGTATTTCGGCCGTTCTGAATGATGCACCAGTGGTCACGGTCAACCGTTGAGCGATTGAAGTGTGTGGTTCTTAGGGCCAACCTTTTCTAACTTGTCCTTCCTCGGAGGAAGGACGCTGCTTCCATGAATATGGACATGCTGGTTTCTTGGACAATACACCTTACTGCCTTCAGGCTCCCATTGCAGAGGATAGTAGGACTTTACCCTCAAGACCGCCTCGTAGTACTGGTTCTCTCTGCCCTTGATCTGACTGCTCCCCTTTGGCCTTCCTTGCATGAGTGCACCTCGTGGAATGACGTTCCAGCTAGTGTAGCCCGCGGGACTACTGCAGCACTCAATTTCGTCCACTACGTCAAGGTGGCAGCTTTAGGTCGGAGGAACTGCACATGATGACCATGGGTTCCGCACACGGAACTTTCTAGATGGAGGTTTAGCACCTTATCGTTCGTCGTTGTTCATTTACGACCATATATAATAGTAACCTAATGGTCATTCATCTGTATCACCCTCACAGTACCTAGCTGCCACGACATCCGAAGGAAACACGATGGCTAACACACTGCCAGATTGCGTAAACCTAGACAGGAGCAGTCGAGATTCTGAGGTTGGGTTCGAACCACGGACCTTCCGCCAATAAACTTAAACACTGATCTATCTGGAGTCCACAACCATGTGTTACGTAGTATAATCTCGAAAAAATTGTGGCTGCCGTTGTTCGATTGTTGTATATTTGTATTTTACATTTGCTTATTTCATTTCAAACACTCAACTGGGAATACTAACTGCCCTACTTACCGTATTGTTAATTGTGCCTGGTAATTATGCCTGGGATTCCGATGCACGTCGTATTTCCGCATGTGTGCGCAACTGGCGTACGCGCCATTGCATGGGAAACAATAGACGTCGCTCACTCCTTAGGTTCGTGTGACAAGCAGGTCACGAGCCCAGTCCTACTGATGCAACTGAGTCGGACGATCAGGCGTACACATTCCATCTGATCATCTTGTGGATGTGGTATAGACAGACCAACTGAGCCGAAACAAGCCTAGTACTAACTTAGCGATGAAAGCGCCGCCGGGGAACCTTGGCGGTAGCTCCCTTATTGTGTTTGTCAGGATCAAATAACTTCAAAACATTTCCGTTAAATGTTCGTATGTATGAAAAAACACTGAGCTGAAGCCAGTGTATGCCTAAACAGACGAGTAAATTTTTCAGGATATTTACTTTATTTCACTTCACTTCACCTTGACTTTCTCCTCTGAGAGGAGACAGGTGGCTACAGAAATGTCTCGAATCGCTGCTGCTTACTAAAGAAGATCAGTTGTCAAGTTCGTGCTGTGGGTTAACCAGCTCCTATTCAACTACATTTGCATTATATTGGCGCAGCGTCCCTTTTAAGAATGAATGAACGTTGGTGCAGACAGCCGTGATCACTGTCACTTAAACGAAGATCATGTGTCCACATTTGCCTCGTGGTAATGCTACACAGAAGGAAGTCATCAACCCACGAACAATAGAATCTTGACAGAGAGGCCATCATGAGCAAAAGGTCATTTTGGCCTCCTCCGGGGGTCGACTAGCAGAGGCATTTTTTTTCTAACCAACATCAATGTACCAGGCTGCTGGAAGTCGTCAGTTGCTTTTAAACCGTTCGGGAACGTTTTTGATGAGTTGTTTACTGTGGTGTGATCGAGTCTGTCTCAATATCAATAAACTCCAATCTTCATCAGAATCTACGACTGTTGCCTCGAAGCGGACTTCTTCGTTACCTAGCGGGATGGCTAGCTTATGTTCGAGATACTTGGAACTCATTTTCAAAACCAAGCCAATTGAAATCTTCATTCGTTTTTTTAATTTCATCCCAGCGCAAGTTATTTCGTAATTTAAGGTGCCCATCAACTAATAGCACAAGCCCACGAGGTCTTGCTTAATTATCCCAGGGATCCGTGTATATATGGTTACCAACCTGGTGTCTGCTTTCAAGGTAGTTTTCAATAGGGGATTTTTTCAAAAAACGTCTTACTCATCGCTCCAAGGACAGCATTATATGTGGATTGATCATAAAATGGCAAACTATGGGTGCATCCAAAACCTGCTCAAACTTGGAAGACACCTACTTGTGTTCTGCCTTCACTACCATTCGATGCATCTTTTGCTGAAGTCAGTAGTTAGCACGTGAACATGCTGTGGCAGGCAGCAGTCATATGACGAGTGACGTCGTGCCACGCAAGATGAAGCTCGACGTTCATCGACCACTTTACTGTTTCAAATGTTAGGCTCTTATCTTAGCAGGTTGCCTAGGTTGGCGGGGTTTGGGACATGTTGTTTTGCGCACCATTGCCCAACTCGTCCAGAATTACCAGGTGCTTGCTGAGACTCGGGGTCTCCCTGCATTTATTCGCGAGTTGCTACATTCGCGGCTTTTCTTTGGGTTTCGGGTAATACCACTCCTAAGAGAGCAGAACCATGGACTTTCTAGCGAAGTGGAATGTGAACTTACCAGAGACAGAAAACCTTATGGGGATCTGGTGAGCAGCGCTTCCTATGAAGTCTCCTAGGGAGTGGCCTCTTCTCTTTGATCTCTATTGGGAAATTGCTGTATACTGAACTATCACTGGCTAGTCGTCAGCTTAAGGGAAGCCGTAAATAGGGCTCGGAGGTGCATGGGGCATTAGAGCCGCACTTGGAGCGTAATAGCTCCAATTCTTTGAGGAATCGCAGGGGACAAGAGGGACTTAGATCCTGGAAAAAGAGTTATGGGTGCAGACATCCAATGGAGATTTCAATGCCAAGGAATTTCCTAATTGTACTGTGGCTGAATGAAGGTAGGATGACTGGACTATGTGTCCTTCCAGGCTCTAGATTAAATTGTGTTTATCCGGTACCGTTCGATGTGCTACAGTGGTTTTTGGCATTACAATAGGCCTTCAAAACAAGGAAGCCTCGGGTGTAAAAATTCCTTTCTTGTAGCAAAACTTATGTTACACAGAAAACTTGCTATCTCATCGAGCCACACTTTCACGGTCGATTATTCGCTTTCACGGAGCCTTCGGGGCAACACCGCATCTGTATGCACTCCATAGAGGAAAATGTGAAAATCTAATACCGCTAGGCGTTCATCAGATATTCAAAATTGTGAATCTCTATAGAAAAAAATGACGAAAAATAAGAGGAATGTCATAAAAGAAGGATTCAGCTGGGATTCATTTGAGTCTCCCGTGAAAACCAAATTGGTGTACCAATGAGCGTAGTTCGCGGATTTGGGTTCAAGTAGAACATAAGGTTGACGGAAACTTGGGGCCTGCGCGTACCTGATGAGCTCCAAGAAGGGCGAAACCGGTTGTGGACTGTCGAAGAGTTTCCATCAACCTTTTGCGTAGTTTCCCTCAAGAAAACAAGAACCCCTCCATTGAATTAGGGTAGTGCATGGAGGTCCACCAAACCCACTAAGCGCATTCTGCTTGGGAAATAGGACGAATCAGAAGAGAATTTTCGATACGTTGGGTTATGAAGATAGACCACGGAGATAAACCAGTACAGTATACAGAAACCTCATCTTTTCGCTTACAAACAATTTCTTACTGAAATTCCGATCAATAGTACAATGTACAAATACGCGAACTTGTGGACAACACTGCTTGTCACGAAATTTCCCTAACCTTCAACTAACTTTAAGTCCAGTGGGGACGGGGGGATCTAGGAAGAACAGTTGACCAATCAAGCTTTGGGGAATTTCACTCCTGAAATACCTTCCAAATTAACCTAGCCCCATGCTTATCGTGGGAAGACGCGTAAAGACGCGGCTGTGCAGAGCTCACTAATCACGTAACCAGTCGGCGTAGATTGACAGGGTGGGAAACAAGCTGGTGGAGTCGGTTTGCTTTGTAGATCGTCCCGCTGTAGTGGTTGCAACTGATGCAGCCCGCCAAATTTACAAATCTGGTTTTCCCACATGATCGTGCAATGCATATTTTTAGATGTGTATACTCACTCCGAATTCCTCATCTACCTTCTAAGGAGACTCTTAGGCAAATATTCATCCGTCGGACTACGCGATATTTTGTCTATACTTCCATCAGCATTTTACCAAATTTTCCTGACCATAACTTCCCATCATGTCTGCACATCATGAGTGGTCCTTTTGGGCCAACGCATAACCTCAGTGGTATCAACAGCGCTACCCATACAGCACTGTAGTCAGTCACTCAGTATCAGGTAAACCAAGTTCCTCTTGAGACCTCGAAGCTGTCGCTAGAGCTCTCCTTTTCAGTGCAATGAGTTTCAACAGGGCTGTCGTCGCATAGGTTTGGCTCGGTGATATTCGCAGACGCATCGATCACTTCCCCTGTTCCTCACCAGCTTCCCAACATTCATATCGAGAGAGGTCTGCGGGCCTTCTAAAGACTCCGCACACTTTCATGCAACCATCCGGGTAACACTGGCGATAACGCAAGTGCGTTCCAGGACGCCAAGTGACAATGGGTTAGTTACAACCAGCTGGCCCTGCTTATATACCCTCGAGAATATGCGTGCAAAACTGCGTTACACCGGATGCGTTGTAGGCGTAACCCACTGAACAGTGTTGGCGTCTGGATGCTTCATAGCTGTGCGTAATGAGGTGTTCGCGTTGCGCGCAAATGACCAAACCAACGGAACCTGCATATAAAAGCTACTAAATCTAGCCTAAGAATAGGCAGCAGGTTATGAGACCTATGCACAGGTGCTCTAAACTGTAAGCCCTCTGCTGCTTTGGGGCGGAAGTGGTTGAGACCGTGTAACGGCTGTTTCAGCAGCCACCACAGTGATGCAGAGTTCTGACTTTTGGCTTTTCGCCTCAGATTCACAGACCAAAAATGGAAATGTGATCTCAAAATAGTGCCATAGATTCGCCCGTATAAAAACTCACAAAAGCTCCTTTTAAGCGGGCCAGATGATAGGAATTCCTGAAGACATCAAGCCATCATTCTATTGTTTTGTGGTATCGACACCTATGTAGTTGCGCTGTTTTTTTCCAAAGGTGTCCATTTTCATTATTCTGAGAGCAATCAGTAGCAAAATTGCAATGCCTTTAGGTTGGTCGGCTGATGATCCTATGTGGACATATATCAGAATATGAGGCACTCGAGTCACCTGTCCGTCGGATGAAGTCTGGCCCCTTCGTTACCGCGGTCTATATGGTTGGCTCGAAACAGCATGTCGCTCACAGGTGCGTGCGCAATAGGACCGCAACAAGTAAAGTACGTACGGCGGTTGAATTGTCAACCAGTTGAATGCAGGCTGGTGAGATGCATCTGACCGGACGCAAGCAAGCCACCAAGCCGTCTTTGCCTCTCGCATTCGGTCAATAGTCATATATCTTACGGAGTGGTTGCATGGGTTTTCACAGGTCAGAAATTACATTCACCACTGTGTGGCGGCACTTGAAAGTTCGAAAATGTACAACCACCGTTAAAAAATTACCGATCACCTGTTCAACCGTCCATAAAGTATTGTTTTTGTTATTATCGTTTGATTTTGAATCCGATTTCTTAAAAGTTTCTGTTATTTATGCGCCTTCTGCCTAATGTATCCAGGTGAAATAATCAGGTGTGTCCAGCGTGCGCTGGTCGAGTAGTGATAACGCACTCAGCTGGTATATCGGATATCTGGAATTCAAATCGCGGGACGGTAAAGGATGCACACTTCTGGTTAACCCTGGTCAGGTAAAAACTTGAGTCCACCACTTCCCTGTTGGGTGTGGACTCACCAGAATAATTTCACCGGGACGGGAGGATGATTGCTCAAACCAGAGCGATATGAATGTGTATTCCTTTGAGCTTCATGCATGCTTCAAAAGGAAGCCCAATTCATTTTGAAATGTTCACTTTTTTAATGTACGGGGTTTTGCATCAAAACGGTGAACCCGTTATGCCTGGAAAAATTCTTCGTGTGAGTGTAAAGTGAATGAAATATTTTCATCGATTTTTCGTGTGCTGATACATGAAGAGCGAATTTAATCGAGAACGTGAAATATCCTAGGAACTTAACTTAACTTAATGGAACCCTCCACCGGTGATAATTCACTTGAAAAACCTCCTTACGTTTCTTGCTGTGCTGTTTGTTTTGTTTCAGTGTTGTGGAAGGTAGGACGCTCTCCACCCAAATGATGGTTTGCATCTTTCATTGGGAGCATTTGTTTCGCTACCTTTGGTAATAACTCGATGAAAACGTACCAATAACTCGTCCAACTGTTTTCGAACAATTCAAATCTTGGCTCACTTCAACCATGATTGACAAGTAGTTTTCTAAACTAACCAACTATGGCAGTAGCATAATAAAGGGTCATTAAATTCGGCATCCAACGATGCATCAACATGGTATCAGCTCTATGGTGCAAAACAGTTTTGCGTTCAGAACTGACCATAATCAGTATTGCTGTTGCTCCAGCAAACCGCCACAGATAAGGCTGAATGTTAAAGCATTTCAGAATGAAATTTCACAGGGTGTTTTGACCTTAGTTATAAGGCTTCAAAGCTACCACTATTGAGGTATAATATTTGATCAACGTTGACCACATGGTCGTCCTAGTGCCAGATGATCAGTGCCTGGTGGAACGAAAGAAACCAAGCAGGCTTAGTGCGACTGTTTTGCTACAGGTTACAGGTTCACTTGTACCGTGTGAACAGCAGAGTTTGCTCTCAAGTGTCTGGGGTCAACGGAGTGACCTGTGACCAGCGCATGCTTTGCAATCGATGCTGCTGCCTGACTACTAGCTGACTGTTGTCACTTGGACCACATCAGATATTCTGGTATGTGTTCTGAGATTTTTTGAGAGTAGTCTGTTCTGCGGATGTATCACCGCAACTGCATGTGATATACTATGTGATATGGGCTGCAGAAAGACTGCTCGCTCGGGGTAGGCTGGTTTCCAAGGTGGGCTAGCTTAATCTTAGTTGTGCGGTAGGAAATGTTTGATTAAGAGCGGCTGTTAGTTTCTGTTTAATGTTTGTGAATTGAATGGTAAACTCTAGATTTTTTTCTTTTCGACAGCAGCAATCAGGCATGCTCTAGCTTTGTGCAGGCTGTGTTCGGACAGAACGTTCCGGATAGCCATTGTCTAAGAACTCCTTTTCATTGTGTAATTCATCGGAACTGCAACTGTTTTTCGTCTTAAAGAATAATGTTTTGATTTAGCCGTGTTTACAAGCTGCTGGTGTAAAACTTGGAAATTGGATGTACTGACCACTCTAGGTCGTTTCACGGTGGATAGTGTTATCCGGACGTCTTCTGAGCAAGCTAAGCTTACTTTTGTCTCTTCTTATGACAGATAAACTGGAATGAATGTTACTAAGAAGGTCAAATTTCAACTAAAATGTTCCTCAGCAGTGAAAATTAGGATATCCTCAACTTGGCGTCTGTAAGGTTTGGCACTCACAATATTATGACACAATCGCATTTCTATCATAGCTAAAAATATGCCAGCAGTCGTAGGCCCTAAAAGACTGTCCATGGCGACACCATCGATTTGACAGTACGGAAGTCAAAGCGAATACTTCCCGTACATGGAAGGCTAAGGTTTTTCGGTAGAGGAAATGGGATATCCGCCAATAGGTTTTGGCTGACAATGTAGTTATACAGAACTCAACGGATTGACACAGTGGTACGTTAGTAAGGTGATTCAACATCAATTAAATATATCTTGGCAGACTTCACCGGTAAAGTTCATGTCATCTGTCGCTGCAATTGCGGTGAGACTCAAATCGGTGGAGCACGTCGATGTCTCTCTCGAAGAATTGCAGAACACATACCAAAATGTCTGCTCAGTTTGAAGAGGGCGAAAATCGTTTTCAGTGTGACAACCAATTGAATGAACAAGTTGAACGTGTTATTATCAGTTTACTAGGGGGATGGAAAGTGACCTATTAGTCTGAAACAGTCTGTAACAGTAGAGGTGGTTTTTAAACTTAGAGCACTAAGTGGATATGCGATTTGAGTGTAATCTTCGTTCGTCAGATATCTTTGCTGTGTGCCTTCAAAAGGGGAGTGTACAGTTCTCAGACCATCGGTCGGCAGAACGTGCAATTCAGCTACAACTGTAAAGCTTTACCTCAGCTTATAAAATTCATACTTCTCGCAGCTGCCTACAATTGCTCCCTTTTTGAGGTTGGGACGTTCAGCTATCATGGGACCAGTTAGCAGAAAGTGTGAACTGTTGACGGCTTTGGGACTCTGCTCATGTTAGTGCTCAGCTACCGCAAAACACTCATGACCCTTCTACGTCGTAAGTTATCCATACAATCAGAGAAGTTGGACAAACCACCCATTTTTAGACTAGTTCGTATTGGCAGAAAACCCACTGGCCCCAAAAATCACGATGGACACTGTTTATTGTCAGAACTATTGTAACATAACACTGCTTCGAATCGAAGCTGATCCTATAGGTAAGTTAATCAAAACATCAACCCTTACTGGTAGTTTCTAACGCAGCACCTAGACTGGATAAGCCCTTAGAAGTTGTTTTGTTCGCAAGATGAACTAATTAGTCGCGTCCCGACAGTACTTTTTCTTGCCACATTCCAGAGATGCGCACAATTTTACTAGTCTTGCTTTGACCGCCGTTCTGTCTTTCCGTAAAACTACTAATTAATCTCACAACATCCGACATCATTAGCTTTTTCTATTATTTGCTATTTATTAATCATTGCCGTTATTTACCTGCTAGTACATCCTGAATATCTGCATATCAATTTAATCACCAAAACTCCCAGAAAATTTAGTCTTATAAATCTTACGGTTCCCCACTTGTTGTTAGACCTATGGTAACCGGACTCACTTTGAATGGCTTGCATGTGAGCAAGCATTTAAAACGTCTCCTACAGGGTGTGGAGGGAGTTGTTCCTGTTAGGTTTCATTCACTCATAAACAGTGAGTCAACGGCTAGCTGTTTTACCCTAACCGTGGCTCATTAGCACTGCGTGCGCTGGGGTTCAACTTAGCGGACAGGGGTATCTTGATATTTGGCTGGAGATATCGCAATAAATGGCAGCTGACTGATGTCAATTGCGTTCGTGCCGTCATTTCTTTTCAGACTGTCGGGTTAGGCGCTTGGAAGTGTAGGCAACTCATGATGCTTCCGACAGGCCTGCACCAAATCTTTCCCTAAACCACTCATTTCTCTTATTTTCCCTCAATGTTTTAAGTATAATTAAATAAACCTTGTGGTTCTACGGCAGTGAGGCGTCACTATCAAGACCGGTTTTTACGTCTTCGCTGACGGTGACCCAACCATGCTAGTGCATACCGAACTTCCCCTGGTTTCCGTTGAATTAATGCCAAAACAGTAGTGTAAGCGGAAACCGACTTCCTAACTAGATCAAGCACTGATCAGATAATTCCATATTCTTTTTACTTGTAATTTGAACCCTCCAAATTCATACAGTGAAGTTTCAAAAGCGCCAACACAGCTACTGTTTGAATCTATCATGATGGCAGTCAGCAGGATTATTTTATTATTTGCTTTAAGGAGAAACAATATTTTACCTATAAAATACGACGTACGTGTCTTAGTTAGCTGATTTAAACTGGTTGGCCTGAGTCTGCTTCTGCGCACACGAACTAGAGAACAGCTGATTAGTTTTACAGGTGTTTTTGTTCGACGGACAGTCATATGAGAAAGACGTGCATTATCAGCTTGGTTGCAGTAGCGCTTCTTCAATAGACTTGTTATCTTGTTATCCCATCAACAATCAGTCAGCCAGTTTTTTTTTGGACACGCTTTAGGTTACTGGGAGATTGCCGGCAAATGTTATAGGAGAACAACAATTTTGTTGACAGATTACAGAAAAACCAGGACAACTTCACAATTGTGCTGTCGCACAAATATTCATCGTGTAAGTCAAGTATAATACACCAACTCAGTGCCAGACCGCGTTAAATCTGAACAAAGAACACCTAGTATGCCATCGATTCGACAGGCTGCTCATCGACAGATGTTAATACAGTATTTGACCAGGTATGTGTATGAACACTTCCCCAATTGTCCCAACAATAAGGTCTTTTAGGATCTTTCTGATTGTTGTGTTGTTCCATCAGGTGGATGCTTTCGAGAAACTCTCAAAGCCTCACGAAAAGTCCCCGCTGATGAGATGGCAGCTCTCAAGATTGGCAATCACTTACAGGTGCACATTGGATGTTTTGTGCATTTTCACCCATTTGTCAGTGGTACAGCGCTCTCCATTTGTGAAGAGCCTCCAAAAAAGCAATGCTTTCAAGAAAGCGACCCCTTTGTTGCTTTCGAATTCATTTACAATTGAAATTGTGCTTGCAAACAATAACTGTACAGCGTACGAAATTGACCGATGACAAATGAGGCGAATATTTAAATCGGCAGAATGAAAACAGCTGAACACCTATGTACCTTTTCGCAACAGTTGAAGTGTTCTTTGATGATTCATAGAACTAAAATGTCATAATCGGTCGGTGGTTGACCCCAAAGAAATCTCCATGTGTCCAATAATGCTTGCCAGGAACCACTAATTTGAAGTGAAACGCCCAGTCGGAAATCGTAGACGTTCACATGCCCCAAAATAGCCCTTGAGAAGTGAAGTGTTTTCGTTAAGTGTGTGTTAACCTTACCCGATTCGTAAACTTTTCGTCCCGAGCTCATATGTAAGCGATAGAAACAGACAGTGTAGTTGAGTTGCACTTAATGTTTTTGGTTTTGATGTCCATCATTGAGCTAATTGGAACGAATGTCTGGTGCAGGCGTACTCGCTTTCGTCCGCTAGCGCCAATAGCTGGGCTATGCGTTATTAGATCGATGTGCACATTCGCTAAACTCATAACATGGTCTCTTAAATGAGCGACTTAGACTTGATGCAAAAATTTTCTATATCACTCGCTATTTACATTTTTCTGAGACACGTTTTGTCTGTCCACGATGACCTGTTAGATCTAACATGCGCGGTGATATTTCCTCGAAGAAACGAGTCTTCACTGTCTGATTGAAATATTGTAATTACAAGAAAACTAGTGGTGGGTCGCGTGCGTGATCTCGTGTGGGTTGTGTTCGCGAATTTTCCGAGATCTGTTCTGTCAGCCTTTAACTATTTGATCACGTGTTCTATTGTCGTAATCACAAAACACCTGTGTGCATAGTTTCGATTTCGGCATTTGTATTGACCATTTTCTATCGATTAGCGGTATAACTTGAGCGCTAGAAATAATCCGGTGCTAAACGCCCCGTTGTGTTGACGTCGGATGGATATCAAATCCGACTTTCTATACAAATCTTGATGGTTCATGCATGAACCGTTCGAAGAATTTTCAGAAAATTTCATTATTAGGTCCATCGATGCAATCAGCTTGGTACCTCTTGTCCACTGAGTGGTCATAGTGAATGTTTGTATTAGGTGGTTTCTGTGATTGCAAGAAACTGACAAAAATCGATATTTCTCTCTTTACTGATCCATGTAATGGAAGGAATTACTTGGTTGATCTCCATAAAAGAGTGGTACTCAACCGCGTACTCCCCCCCCCCTCAGTAAATCGCGGGAGATCGTGCTCTCTTACAGTTTACTGGAAGGAACGATCTATGCTTAATGGTACAAAAACCACCCATAGACAGAAAACCGAAAACTGGGTCAGTGCTACCAATTTATTATTGTTTTATTAATGCGTTTCAGAGAGCAAACAAGCCTTAATGAGGACATGGTTTCCTGATTTTCTTATTTCATTAGGGATCCCAGTTAATAGGAAGTTGAAATCGTTTTCTGGCGAGTCCTGGGAGTCCCGAAGAAGAAATTGGAAAGAATTGAGTCGTATCATTTACCGATTTCAAACGACTGTGTTCGTCCGCCTGAACTTACTACTGATTAAAACCTGCAAGGGAGTTGTTACAGTAGTTGAGTTAATTTATGTTACAGGATGAATAACAAGGGTCGAAATTCTCGGGTCGACCATTCGCGCTTGTCACCCTCTAAATACTTTGGAGTGATAAAAGCGATGAAGCAGAATCTTCTTTGCTGCTTGCAGTTCATTAGCATTATTCTGACAAGGTGTGCTTAGGATGAAACAATCGTTCATCTGTAACACCCCTTCGGTCAGTATGTTGGGGCTGGGTTTGGACCTCAAACAGTTCGATCAGTAAGTTCGCGCCTTAACCACTGAATTATCTTGACCCAATCAAAACTCCTTAACTACACTCAAACTCCAGCTAGGTAGCCGCCCTCAGAACGACGGAAAAGTGCCACCTAAGAGAGGTATTTCAGTAGCGCGTTTTTCACAAAAATCTTCGGAGAGTTTACCATAGTCTCCTGCAATGACATTTCGCCATCTTTGTAGGATTCTTGCAAAAATAATTTCGCACATCTCGTGACGTGATTTTGCGCACAAGGTTATATCAGGAAGGTCAGATTCCTGGAAGCAACCACAGAACGCCCGGAACCTACTGAGACCCTAAAACTTCACCAAAATCTCAATAGGAAAGCCGGCAAGCATCCAGACCAGTCAGTCATTCAATCAATTCAGCAAAAGCCGATGAATGTTCAGGCGCGCCACAGAAGCACGACCGAATGTGATCAGCATTCAGGCAC
>SJOL01000240.1:1734329-1769799 GCA_004794785.1 Opisthorchis felineus
TGCGTTCGCTTTCTTGTAATTTTCATCTGCTGCCGTGATGACGTCGATTTCGCCCGAAAACACATGCAGGCATATCGACCTTGTTCATTGTGTTTCACCCGTTGACTAACCAATACATTGTGTGCGACTGCCGCTTGTCCGTCGAGCTTCTCAGGCCTGCAAGAAACTATCATTCTATGGTGACGAAATTCGTTTTGCTCGGCCACCTTCAGCAGGTTGTGTCCCGTGGTGAGCCTTTCGGAATAACCGAAAATCACTTCAGTCACAGTCTGGCTTTTTTGGCTTGGCGAATGCTACCCCAGCACGACGATTCTAGTGTGAATTGTGGATAATTCTGTGACAGCTCTATGGATGAAACTGTAGTGATCTTTCTTTTTTCCTGAAAACGACTGTGTCCAGCTAGCATACGTCTTGATACACCATGATGGTAGTGACGACAAGCCGAGGCCGGGTATAAGCGTTGCAAAGGCATACCAACTGGCGATAACTCGAACTCATGATTTCACTCTTAACAAAAACAGTCTCAAAACGGCAACGGAAACAGCTCAGTCGGACTCAAATGCGGATTATCGATGAGTATCTAATTGACACTATATCTGTGAATACAACAAAAATAGATGGGCCTCCATCTTCCACATCAGCTGCTGCCAAATCGATCACTGAGCTACGTTCGATGCAGAATCTGGAAGACCTTTTACAAGCTGGTTTAATGGAAATGCGTACCTTTTTCAAACCGAATTTGCCCAGTCTTATGACAGAAAGTTTGACTGGTGCTGCGGAAAGTGGAGACAGCTATACACGATCGGTCCACAAATTTTACTTCCAAAAACTCCCTGGTGACCTCTGGCTCGTGGATACAATCAACTCTCTGGCCCAACTATTCGCTGAATGGTGTTTCCTGTCCAATAATCGGTGCCAACATCCCAAGATCACCATGAAAGTTACTGAGGAGTTCAATACGTGTGACAGTCAGATCAACAAAGAATGTGGACGCTTCAATCTCGGCATATTGACCAATGCAAATTATTGCCTAAGAGGCAAACGAAGTTCAAGCGGGCCGAGAAAGCTGGTTCTACGATGAATGACATTTTCCACCTTGTCGGAACCGCAGATGCAACGTGCAGCCCCAAAAATATCATTAAGAGGAAAGCTGCAGAGACAATTTCACGCAAATTTTGGACTGAGAAAAGGACGCACTCTGCAGCTGTCACCGCTACGTTCAAGATGAATTCACCAGGTCAACGCAACTTCGTCAAGGTACACCGGTTACTCTCCAACCTGACATCATCCTAATTTCAAAACTATCCTGGAAAGTACTTGTATAATCACCAGTTGGACCCATAAAGCGTATCCGCTGCTACCTTGAAACTGACCGAAAAAGTGAACTGTTGCGTGAAGGTCTCATGAGTCAAACTCAACAATGCTTAATACCGCATCAACCGCACAGGCCTCGATATCCTAGGTTTGGACTGTGGATTGGATTGCTGGGTTTCAACTTTTGGTGCAATCCCACTATGCCGTTTGCAAAAACGTGATTGTAGATGGCGGCAATATAATCACGGAACCGCTAGTTCCTAACATTTTCATGCTTGCTGCAAATACATCCAAACGGGAAGTCGGTCGGAAAGCACGTCACACAGTGACTACCCTGAGGTTGTCATCCGACAAACGTAGCCCTGTCTGTTTCGACTAATTCTGCCTGCATCCAGAAAAATTACAAGTGAAATATCTATCCTTCAATTCACAGTTTTGTGGTCAGGCAGACCATTTCGCTATTATCGACGAACGTTGTCTGTAGGAAGTCGTCGGGGAGAGACCGTCAGAAGAGACTACACAGCAGTTCCATTTGGTCAAGAAAGTGGTGATTCGAGGTCGTTAAAGGCAAACATGATGGATGCAAGGTGGAATACTACGTTGCAAAAGTCAGATCCCAGGCGTGGATACGTCTCGTGACTCAGCCTCGGTCAGCAAACTGTAGCTTTACAACGGAACCAATAGAGTTTTTACGCTGCGATCACCACCGGACCACCTTAACGCACCTTCGAGAGGGAAAACACGTCTACGGCCATCTAAAACACATCTGAGATCAACATGAACACTCTCAGAGACACAGCTAAGCGTGAAGCGGTGCAAGGCGATATCCAAGCTGGGTTCGGGTGACCAGCATCCTCAAAGAAAGGTCTCCGGATGCGAACTACTCAAAATAAGCCAACATCACGTCCATTAGAGGGACGTATGATGAACCAGCTGCGTAGCAAAAGGTATACCCTAACTGGTCAGAATTAGGGCCAATCAGAGTTGGATATTTTCACCTTGATGTTTCTCACCCCATTACGAACGTTCTAGTCTTACCCTGTGGATAATTCTGTGATTGTTTGATCAATACAGCTTCACTGAACTTACCGGGATTGTCTTCTAGAGTTTCTTCCAAATGCTCCACCATCAGATGTGAAATCATACTGGGACGAGATCGCCACCTCTTTGCACAGTGTTGGAATTTCGTCTGTGGCACGGCACCACCAGGCTCACTCCAGCACTGGGTATCGGACGGAAAAGTGGCACTGTTTGAATCTTGGAGAAATATCCCAGCCGGTGCCGAACATAACTTGACACGACGAAGTATCAGACGTCAAGTGAAGGCGAGCGTGCAAGCCGACCGTGAAGTGTGGTGGACACAGAAAGCCAAGGAAATGGAAGAGGGCCAGAAAGCCGGTAATTCCCGAAGATAATTTCAGTTGATCCGCGCGATCGGCCCTCGGAAGCCACCAAGGATCAGGAAGGAGTGGCCATTTTGAATAAAGAAGAACGCCTCAACAGGTGGGCCGAATACTTCGAACAACAGTTATCGTGGCCACCAACCACTACTAGCCGGTAGATCGCGGGTACGAAAATCCCTAGCGTTTCGTGAGGTGCATGCTGCCGATGATTCCCGATAGGGGTAAAACAGCTGTGCGGTGCTTCTCGGCTTTTCAGTGTACAGGTTAGAATCTCAGTTGAAAATGGCGAACGTTGAGACTGGCAAGGTAAATAGTAAGAAGTTAAGGAAACAAAAGTGGTGCAGAATAAACCAAACGGAGCACTGAATTATTGGGGTATAAACTCAGAACAAGACAATAAAAATGAGATCGAATAGTAATCCAAGGTTTGCCACTTATTTCACCTCCACACAGGAGCTCTTCGACTGAAATTAAGCACACACACAAAAGAGACAACCCATAATAATTCGGAAGTCATTAAAAAGCAACAGAATTTTTCCAAGCGAACTTTTGAGCCATAGGCCTTCTAGCTACTGATCCAGAACGAATGGAACACCACAACGCACCAAAGGTCTCCTGCCAACCAGTCAACAGCAAATTTGACAGAAGCTGCCTTCAACAAGATATTCATGAGCAACTAGGAACTTAACAGACGACAAACTGCAACGTAAGACAAATTAGGGATGAGCCAACTGAATCATGTCAGACGGCGGTAAGCCGTTCAAATACAAAAAGGACAGACAGTCTGGTGGAAATATCACAAGTACAAACAGAGGACGAAATGCACTCATTTGCATACCAATTTGGTTTTGACGGGAGACTCACTTGGAACCCAGCTGAATCTCTCTTTTATGATGTTTTTAAGCAACTGAATGTGCTGCACCAGGCCGCCTTATGTTTCAGTTGGTATCACATTCGAGATATCGCGATACGTAAATAGACGTAGTGCACTACTCATCAGGTCGAAGAGTTTATAAAGAGAGAGGTTTCGTCACTTAAAAGACTGTACTGTATTTGGTAAAAAACACTTGCGGTGCGACCAAAAAGTTCGATGAACGGCTCAGCATCAAAACTTTGACGTGATATTCAGTAGAGAAAATTTTACTGATAATGAAATCCAATGTATCACACGTAATTATTGGAGGACAACTGTTTTTGACAGCGCATCAGCCACGAAGAATGGGCATTTTCAACTCGTGTTGGAGGTGATGTAGTAGTTTGATTGTTGTCTCACGTAAAGTGTTTATGGGTGTAAATCCTACTAGTTCACATTGGTACAACGCGGATGGAGAAGCGCAGGCTTAAAAGTTACTGCAGGACTGCCGTTTCATCTTACATGTAATGGACAGGAGGTACGTATGACTTTAGGTTGGCATCAGTGTTTGAAGAGAGTACCAAATCACCTTTAAATAGAGGGGAATGAGGATAATGAATCTAGAAAAAATCGATATATCCGTAACGGGATAAAGAGAATTTCGGCGGTCTAATTTACTGAATTGGTTGGTTAGGTTCAAATGTATGGCCTGAGGTGAGCGTTGTGCGAAAGCACTAGAATGCTGCGGTGATCGTACCTACTCAAGAATTGGTAGACAAAAGTCAGGTCTCTCCAGAGTTCATAGAATACTTAGCCAGCCTCTGGTATCTGTCTAGGTTGAACATTTAACACCCCTCACTTGTTTCTGAGGCAAGTCAAGGGTTACTTGCCTACTTCATGGCCAAGTTTTGTCGAACACGAATGGCACACTGTGGAGACGAATTTATAAAGCTTAGGACTGAGGGAGTAGTACCGGTTCAACTTTTCCATATGATCGGTGAAGAAGCTCAAGATGACGGTTCCCAATAGCGGTAGCTTCTGCACACCGGAAGGAAAAACATGACCTCTTGTTCAGAGAGGAGGAGTTCCAATCCTTGGAAGGCAAGCTTCAAAACTTGATTCCCAAGGGTACAAATATGAGTTTCATGGTGATGTATGGATAGAAATTCGCATTCCGCCACATTGAAAGTGACCTTATTCAGCTTTGAAGGAAGTGGGTGTATTTTGGAGACTCGATCGCCCGATTTTGGTCTTTGGGGAACAGTGGGGAGTCTGATATGGGTGTAAAGACTGTTGTTAACTAACATGAAAAAACCGTCCAGGACGCAGAGTTTATTTAAAGTTGTGCACTTTGTTCCACTCAAATTGGTTTTGGCAGAGTTTACCTAAAGTGTAGTTTGGGGTTTCCTTCATAGAGGCAAATATCCAACCATGGAAACAGAGATCCGCATGCGTCATATACCCGACGATTCGACAAGAGAAGTTGCAGGTTCTAATGATGGGATAATTTTGAGAGTCCAACTAAAATTTACCGAATTTTGGTCCACCGGTCACCGTTTTTGTTTGGTCACCCCTTATTATCAAAATGTTAGGTGTGTTTTTCCCGGTCTAATTTAGTGTGCAGTTTTTAGGTGTTCACTGATTCTGTCAGCTTTTGTGGCATCCAAAACCTTGGACATCACTGTCCGTCATTATATCACACTGAATACAGGTCACTATTTGTTTGAACCTGCTATTCTGTCAGATATGAATGTGAGTGTACTGATTCCTTGATCGTGCACTGAGGAAACGAAGTCTTTCTCCAAGCCGCACTGAAAGAAATGATCCATAGTTTCTGCTATGGAACCCGAGACTTGGTACACAGGTTGCCCACACAAGGAGGATTGTGTCGGTTGCAATGAATATAGTTTTCATCAAATAGCTTGTGCGTTGGACATCATTCGAGTGAGCTTCACAGGATTCAATGGTGCTGGTATATGGCGGAATAAAGTGGCTTTGTGCAACATTGGATCACATTGCTGCCTTAGAGTTCCTGATGAAGCCTCCGCTGTCCTTGCCAGCTCGTTAGAAATAGTTGAAGGTGGAATACCATGTTTCACTTGCATATTCTACTGTTATCCTTAAAGGAAAATTGTCCTTCTTGTAAAATCGAGTTCTTGATAGTGACCGGAGAGCAAACTGCAGTGTAGGTAGACCATGTTTTGATCCCACTTACACTTCACGGAATATCTGTTAGCCATCGATTTTCTAGTTATGCTTATATGCACTGCCGTCTGCTGTTAAGGTGAACTGGCTTCTTTTCGGGCGTCTTAGCAACCAAGGTTTATCTGAAAACGTCTCTTATACTGCTTCTGTTGGATCGGTATATAGAGACGCCAACGCAGCACTTCTATCTAGATGCTTTGGGAAATCGTAGTGTGTGTATATATATCGTCTGAGTAGAACTTGCGAGGCGTCTAATTGAGTTCATACGTCACACGGGGCATTTGAGCCGAAGTCTTTTTTATTCGGCCACTTTGGTTTTGGTCATATTGGTATACTCAGCAATTAAAAGGGCAGACAAGTTCTCTGCGGGCTGAAATATAGTGGCATCAATCGATGGACTTAATGATCCATAACTCGCATGGTCTATCATAGAAACACGTGTTATTTGCGTTTGGCGTACAACAATCTAACACTGAATTTCTCTTTATTGAGTGCACCAATATCGTTGATTTTATTTGCTAAAATGCACATGTACCGCTTTCACTATCATGTTCCCGTGCGCGCGTTCTTAATAATGAATTGCTTCATGAATGGGGTCAGCATCAGCTTAAACCAGGTTTGGTCACACCCGTTCATCTAAAATCTAACATTGAACATTTAGTGCAAAGCATATAACCTGCTTAGCTAAGTTTGTCAGTGTCCTCATCCTCGGGTCATCATGTGGGTGGTACGGGCAATTCCGGACAGTCCTGTTTAGTACTCGAGCATTTTCAACCCACACATTCGACCACAGTTTGCGGTTACGATGGTCCGAAACACTTAGCACAATTTAAGCGAATATTATTTATACGCATCTGACAATTTTTTGTCCTGTATCTGTGGTGGGTGTTGCCGTCCAGCCCCTTTCTGTAATTCAGTAGGCATTGCTAATTTTGCACAATTACCAGTTAGCTAATTCCCTTTAGCCTCTTCTCTGTTTGAAATAGACAGTTTGTTTCCTAGACTGTGGATAATCCAGTTTGTTGGTTTTCCATGCGTCGCGGTACCAGCCGGATCTCCGAAAGTTCGGTCCAGAATACTATTCTGTACACGGATATGATACCTCGACTCGGCTTTTCCATCTGGTTCAGATCAAAGCCAAAGGACTGAGTTGTTGCTTGGCTCATATCGGAACTGGCGATTGGCGAACAACCAAAATAATGACTAGGTGTTGAAATCGAGTCAACCCATCCACAGGGCAAAAAATTCCACCACCCACATAGTGGCTAATAAGTACTTCGCAACGCGTTAGCAAGATACAAATAGGGGTCGAGGAAACACCGATGACATGGAAGAAAATTTCTTCGAATCACGCCATAACACGAAAAACGAAGTTGTTAAGGCGAACCAAAAATGTGGCCGCATAGATAGACGAAAAAATGACTAAAATGAACCCGTTGGCTAAATTGGAAAATGTTTCAGCCTGTTGTTGTGCTTGATGAGAATGGGATAGCCGTAAGTGTGAACTAGGCTACCTAGTTTTCTTCACAGAAATGCTGCACTGTCGATCGGTAGGTAAACTCAGGTCCCTAACCATTCTGTCGCCGTCACACGGTAAAATAGTATCAAGTGGACATCTTTGAAAAATGCTCGTTTTGAGTTTGTTCTACAGAGAATAGATATGTGCAAACTGGTTTCACAACTGAGACAATAGTAAATCCATTGTGGCTGCACACAGCTTGAATTATAATCAAATTACACGGCTCAATGAACACAGTAAGGACCATGCATACAACTTGGGCCATTACTATTCGTAATAAATACCTTCGAGGTACCGTTTACAGGCATGTCTCAACAGAGGGGCGATAACTTGTGTGCTCCACACGACATTACTATATTGATGACCAACCTTGGAGAACCAGAAACGATTGGCGAAAAAGTGACTGGCTCAGCCAGTTCTGCGCGCCGTTTGGAATAGGTCCCTAGTGTAATAACTCAGAATGATTCATGTCAGCAGCAGCTCTGTTCATAGGGGGCACAGGAAAAGCCGGAGAATGTTGAAGGAGCGTCCCGCGCTATACTGAGCGTACCGGTGGGACTATTTCATTCCGCTTCCTTGCTTTATAAAAGACTGATTCCCAATAAAAAATGCTACTTACAAAATCATCAGTAACACTTTCTCCCTGAGACAGCTGCAGCCACTTTGCCTGTGTTACAGTGTAGTTCACTGACAAAAAGGCAGGTTTAAAGACCTGAATCGCTGTATTTCGTCATCAATAAAAATTTGTTTAGCTCCCATGCGCTCTAGTTTGCTTCTTCTTGAAGAATGAGGATTCTCGATATCTGCTTTCACAGGCGGATGACAGGTAGATATCTAAGCTCTACGGTGACTTTCAGTCCACTGGTGCATTCTTCAATAACAGCATAAAAGTTGTTGTCTCATAAACTGCCGAATAACACTATTTCGAATAGTCTTCCCAACTCTGTTTCATCACAACACCTACACAGGGGTAAATAACACTTGTGAGGACCTCAGCGCATTGAACCGGGAAAGAGAGAATACCGCAGGTCGAAATTGATGGTTGATATTCGTAAGGAAGCAGTATGGGTTTCAAGACATTTGAAGTCTTCAAGTTGTGTGATGAATGCGCCACTGAATTTTTGCAACGAGGTGTTATAACGAGTGAACAAATAGCGGTTCCGAGCCGATACATATTTATGAAACTTGGTACCATTGTTTTCGGCCACAGAAGGAAGTCTGTGAATGCACTCCTGAACCGTGAAGAAAGCAGCACTGTTTAGTACCCCATTTTGCGGACAATGTTCTCGGTACAACCAACTTTCCTCTCTCTCAGTATTGAAGAAAAAATCCGAGTTTCCGAATTTCCGGATCGCAGACTTCTAACGGAACCGCAAAGTTAATCTTTCCTTTGTCTCATCTTCTGGTTGATATTAGCTGCCCTGAAAAACTTGTCTTCTATCTTACTGCGATTTTCATATGCAGGTATCAATCCAGCCAGCTCGTTCATCGTACCAACTTTTATTTGTATACATATGAATCTATACTGCATCAAACAGAGGATTCCTTCATTTTGCTTGTTCTTACTTCACTTTCCACGCAATGCATATAAAATGTTGGAGACCCTGGAGTCACATTTTGAGTGGTAGTATAAACCAGTGTTTTAAATATTGAGCGGGGCGGAACTCTCCTCCACCGTTGGGTAACCTAAATTTTTCGCCAAAATCGCTCACATATTGATCAATTACCACCGGAACGCACAAGACAGCAGGTTGCACGCTTCCATGCCATTTAACTGGCTCAATGAGGTCTTGCCGTGTACATGACTCGATAGACAGCTCGTACTTTCAAATTTCAGGCTTTGAAGCGTACAATTCACATCCAATACGTGGTTCAACCACCTGCAGGCGCCATGCGGTCTAAATGAGCTTTTACATTTGAAGTCATATTATAGCGAATCACCTAGGGCACAGGACGGGCCCATTGAAACTGCCATACAGGATACATTATCAGATAGGTGTATTCCCAACTATGGCGGAAGAATGGCATCCGCCTTACATTACGTGCTACCGGCCCATCTGGGTTTTGGCTAATGGTGTATAGAATTCCTTACTCGTACATTTGTGATTAATATTGGTCTACTGACATGCTTCCGGTGGAAATAGCTATAGATCGAGCAAACTTTCGCAGCAGTCGATGGAGTGATGTAGCTGTCACTTGCCCATATGAAGTAGGCCGAATCCACTCTAGAAGAGGACCTTCAGGTGCCAGAGCACACCGTAATTCCACTACACTACACCCAACGAAAAGTCGGTTGGGTTACATAGGAATACTAGCAACGTGAATTTTTGTGTACAAAAGTGGAACCTTGTAAGACAGGATATGTGTAAATCACAAACTTGGGGTGCGCCTCGTTAGACGATGCGATTAGAGGAAACGCATTGTCACGAATCTGTTTGCGTGCCTACTCCATCACCACCATTTCTGTGCAGCAGCTTGTGAATGAATGAAGACGGGCAAAATAACACCATATGTTGCAGGCCTGTGTGAGTCAGCTTTTCGCCTTCTTCATCACACGCGTCTACCTCATTTCTAAACTAGAGGTGTTTTGCGCACGTAGGCGGTCACTTTTCAACCTAGCTTATATCCTCCATAATTTGTCACAAACACATGCCACAACGGCTTCTCGGGCAGGCAGTCGTGACCCGCTTGGCCTGGGTGCTTTATGCCCATGAATCTCGTTGTCTGACTGTCCACATAAGCTGGGTAGGGGGGAGAGACAGTGGTCTGCACGAACGTCTGTACCAATTGAGATGTCTGATTCGTGCGGACGATGAATCATCATCGTGTCAGTAGTGGCTACGGCGACAGTCACGTGCGATGACGAGGCTGTGGGAGCAAAAACCGTCGCAAGCTAAGGCACGCCTAACCATGGACAGAATGCCTATCCTGGAAGGAAGTCCTAATTTCACGAGTGTACTGACAAACCAAGTCCCTTCCTACGTAAGTAGGCAGGTACGTAGATATTTACGTCATGTGTTGAATATAATTCCACTTTTCCGACCCACTTGTAGAAGTAGAAGGTGGTTGGCCTTATAAAGCACACCACAGCGCGTTGTGTCCTGCTTCGGATCGAGCGGATAAGGCTTCTCAAGGGTCGTCAGTGCAGCCATTTAAAATAGGGGGCTAACACTAGTGTGTGCTGTTTTGAACGCTTAAATTTGTGAATATTTTCAAGAATAAAGATGATTTATCTGTCACAGGCTGAAATTTTCCGTAAAACCTGCTGAAAAGAAAGTAAGCGACGGCCCAATGACTACAGTGGCATATTTATGGGAAGAACCCAATCCACCAAGTCACCAATATGGAACCGCTCAGTATTCGGTCAACTTGATCGGCATAAAAACGTATACAAATCCCTCAGTCAAGTAGATTTAGCAACGGGCGATCTGGAAGTGAAATTTGGCAGATCACTTATCTCCATGCTTGTTCATGTTCGTATTGATTTACCTAATTTATACAGCCACTAAGATGACCGGAGTTGGAACCGGATACACTACGCTAGAAGTTACTCAGAAGTCCAGTGCAGAAAATTAAAAAAGTGGTTTCGATTACCTGCCACCGTCCAGAAGCGCGGTAGGAAGTCATCTCCACAGTTGCTCTACAGAAACGAAAATAAAGCCATAGCATTCTACAGAAAGTGGAAAAACGACAAACTCATAACCTTACCCTTAAATAATTTAGAAGTTTACAAAGTTTAGAAGCATTTTCTAATGTTAGCATTTCTATCAAAAGACGGAGCAACTGCTTACAACTATCCCGTTTCTAGGATATAATGACATGGATTGAACTAAGTATGCCTTGATTTGAGGCTATTCATTGTGGGCTGGAACTTGGTTGTTCCCTGAAGCTTGGCAACTGGATTACAAACGTTTCTTTACCAACTGAGGAGATAGTGCCAGCGCGCGCACTGACATTCGCAGTTCGCTTGCCAGGTTCGGCAACTAACTTTGGTGGAAATTCACATTACTTGGAACCATCGGCAGGATCATACCATTCACCTCAGCCCGGTGAATTAACGACAGAACGGCGAATGACAGCAACCAAGAGTCTGATGTACATATTCACGGACCTCAGTGCCGCTCTTAACTTCATGAGCAGACCAGAGCCGGATGATTTTCTTATACGTCTACAAATTGTGACAGAGTTAACTTATTTGCACGACAAATGAAAGAAAAGTAATTCCATATATTGAACAATGGCTCAAATGAAATATGAGCCAGCTTTTATGCCGTATCATATTGTATCATATTGTATTGTTGTATTATTCGGGTCAGCAAAATTAGGGGAGGACAACCTGTCGCAATATACTGAAACGAGTATATGGTCAGGAACAACTGGATAAGATACAGTTTCCAAAAATATTTTTACTTTTTCTTTATGTGGACGAATGTGTACCTAGTACCCGTCACCTTGTACACATCATTACGGTTAACTGACCGATTTGCCTTTTAAAAATTCCACAGCCTAATTAAGGCCCCCTTACTGCACCCTGTCCACCATTTGTGATGATATCAACCTACTGTGATCTGGACATCCTTTTGCCGTCATAGATAAGCAAACTTAATTTCTGCGTTTAAACCTTGGGCTTATGTGCCGGACCGTGAAATGTTGCACGAATTACTCAAGCCCATCTCTCTACAGGGGTAGTTTTGACACTGCCATGTTATTAATCGATTTCTTAAGCTTCACTAAGTGACTTGTCTCCACAGACCACCACAAGTTGATGAATCTGCGTATTGGTGATACGATCAATAAGTCTTCCGAGCAAACTTATTCCAGAAATTACACTTCATTGTTTTGGTTTGAAACTGCACTGTGAATTCAGGGAACTTGCAATTCATACGTAACATGCAGTCAAGTTTCCTTCACTCTGAGACTTGCAAATGAACTGGCTAAATAAGTCAAAACAAGGCAGGATTTTCGTCACAGGATAGAGTTCTGAATCACACGTAACTTGGAATTGCAGTAGTCCTCTCCTCAAGCTTCCTCAGGATAGAACCTCTCTCTCTCTTATGATCATTTCACTACAGTCCTGTGAGATTTCGCTTGAAACCGAAACCTTTTGAGATACCACCCCCTGAACTCCTAACAAAGACTACGCTATGCTTCATAGAGGAGCTACTTCTCCTCCAATGAAGACCAAGAGGCCAAGTTCGCATTTTTGGTTTTCATGCACCAAGGAAACAAATGTACACATGGCTAATCCTAATAGACGAATTTGTTTCCGACATGGCTTATAATTTCGAAGTTGAATTTTTAGCTCCATTTATTCTATTTACTATAGCAACCCCTCGAAGACAGAACCCTGGAAAAAGGACTTACTGTCATGAAGAAAGCACAGTGGTATTCTCCGTCATTTACAATTAAGAAGGTAGACTGTATTTCATTCTGGTAGTCTGTTGAGATATGCAAGCTTGATAACGTACATACTAACGAGAAGCTACACCCGATTTGAGAAACGCAGCTGGCCATTTGTGACAGTCTTTTCATTAATGGTGACACTGCTGCATTTTATGTAATTCTGTTGTTCTCAACCTTTCCGGAGTAGCACCCCTTAGCGTACAGTGTACGACGCCACCACCCTCCTTTCAGTATGTAATGTGTGGGCAGTAGACTCAGGGTGGTTAAAAAACACCATATATTGGTACAACGGTAGCTGCTTCTCAGCCGGAATGCTTCTTACTTTCAGATTCGCAACCCAGAAGTAAAAATGTAACCTCGTAATAGTGTCCCAGAATAATCAATGTACAAATATAAAAACACTTAATTTAAGCCTTCCAGATGACTGGAACCCCTGAAGACGTCAAATCATCAATGATTTTGTGGCGTAGGCACCTACTGATCTAAAGTTTTAGAGTGTGATCGCGCTGTTTTTTCTACGAAGTTTTCAATTTTCATCTTTCTGAGACATGGCATTTGTGCGCAACTAGTAGTGAAATTGCCATACAGTTGGACTGTTTGCCTGATGCTCTTGCGTGGGCGTTTATCGGGATATCACTTTAGTCACGTGTCTGTCGGGTACACCCACGCCTCTGCGTTGTTTTGCCCTGTATAGTAGGTAGAAAGCGCATGTGATGCAAAAGGACGTCAGCAGTCGAACCATCAAAAAGACGGTACTCACGACAGTTAAACTGACGAGTACTTGGTGCAGGCGGATGAGATGTATCTGACCACGCGCAGAAAAACCGGCACTCTGGTAGAGGACGAAAATTACGTATGTGAAAATATCCATAGACGTAGCTAGCACGAGGAGTTGACTGATAGGAATGGAATTCTACTGGATACGATAACATATCACACAATATTCAGTGCACTGTGGGCTGATGAAAACATATGCCCGGAGAATTCGGAAGTCGTTACTCGAAGAGTCAGACAATACATGACCACGTGACGTGGTTTCCGTGATTGAGGGAAGAGTGGCTGTTTAAGTGTGAGCTAATCACACTGCTGATCAGCAGCTCATGGCCAAACGTTTAAGTTTTCAAAAACTGGCCGGAAGTTGGCGGGTTCAAAACTCTGAGTTTCCTGAGATACGCACTGAGGTTAAATTGGTTCACACCATAGTGACAATTTGCATCGTTCATTTTGGAACTTTCTTCACAACCTTTCCTTGGTTAACCGTGATAATGTTGATGCAATAAGCTGTCCACCCAAAGAAGTATCTCGTTCTAAAAAAATCCAGCCTTCGGTGTGAACAATCAAGCAATCAGCGATTATCTAAAAAGCGAAACTATATTGGTAATGAAGTCCTACATTATCACAGGGCGCGAAACTGATAGAAATGCTCCTGGCGCATTTCTACTAAAACTGGTGGATGAAAAGTTTGGACTGTTTTAGAATGTATTCACTTCGCTCACCAAGTTTTTTCCTACTACGAATTGTTAGTTCAGATGAAAACGCGTGCTATCTGATGCATGCAACCAGTGGTTTTCCGGACTGCACGTTTATCAGGTGGTTAAAAATCTCTTTAGAACCAGACTGCGATACAACGAAAACACTGTAATACTAAAACAACCAGCATATCGACGATCGTTCAATGAAAATGTGCTGGATTTTGACGAAGGTCCCCTGTGAACTCAGAAGGAGCAACGAGGAATCCGATGCACAAATTACCTCCATTTCAGGCCACGTGTGCATATGTTCCAGCCTAACGTCCACCCTGAAGATATATTCTTCTTCCCAGGAGCCAGTCAATGCCGACTTCCTTTCAATAGTTACATTACACTCTTTCTTTTGCAAAACACTGCATCCTTCCTTCGTAAGAATGAACGTATAGGCCAGCGATGCTGTCGAGGTAAACTGCCCGAGGAATTGCACGTCTGTTGTGGCGACAACCATTGCTAAGGTCCTGCAGCCAATGCGAATCATGCACACTGTTCTACGGAACGTTTATGTTTGAAAAATTGGGGCCCATCACGTGAACACTGTGGATAGATTGGGGCTCGAGGGGGGGGGGCACGAAAACCGCGAACTTCAGCGTGAGAAACACGACGAATCCGAATGTGGTCAAGAACGGCCACACGCCAGCTCGTTTGCTTCAGATTATCGTCGCACCGTTGTCCAAACTGTGTCAGGAACATTCTAGGCCATAAAGTCCCGGAATGATAATAATGATACCTGAAACACAACTAGGGTAAGTTGTTCAGAATGTGTTTATGGCGGATGCAACCTCACAGTCGTTCCAGTGAAAGTCATGTGGTATCTCTATGGTGTCATGTGGTCTGTCTCTTATGTGTGGCCCTATACCCACAAAATGTTTCAGCTACGCTCTTCATGCCAGTGAGTTTAAGGTTTCATGCAGTTGAGCAAAGTAGTAGGAAAAGTTACCCTGCTTATTCCATAGTTTATCCGCACTGAGCTAAGACATCTGAAACGTTCCCACATATTTGGATAGAGAACTACGTGATTTTTTTCTGCATAGTTTTAGGAATTTTCACAATATTTTCACTTTTTGGTGACAGTTCTGAGGACCAACTAAAACTTCATAGTTGATCTCGCAGTTTAGCCCTGATTTTCTCACACATATTCATACCTTTTACAGAGCTTTCAATGAGTTTTCGAATGAAGTTTGTTCCATATTGCCAGATGTCCGTATTGCGATACCAATAAAAAAAACTGAATGGGATTTCAGAGGGACGTCTTTCTCTTTGTTTTTTTTTGTATTCAAACAGTAAATGAGGTGTTTTGAAAATCACTTCTTAAAATACCTGCAGCCTAGTTTTCTGACCTGATGCCCTAATTACTTGATTACTGGGATCGGAATAAAACTTGTTGGAGGAGCCGCAATAAATGAACACTTATCATCGTTTATGATTGATATTCTGCTGCATCAATGTACCCAAACATCTTGACAGAAGCGAAGATGAGAAGAACATGAAAATATGTTGAATATATGTTTAACTAGAGTCAGTGAATTCTTCAGGACCGGGTGTTCACAGTCTAGTTTGGTCTCTCACGCCTCCTTTCCGATTCTTCAGTTACCTGTCCCACTATTTCTCCTTGAACTGGCGTCGCCTGACTGATCGGCGACCAACTGGTGCGCATGACTGCCGGTGTTGCGGAGCTGAGGTAATGATGAGCAGTTTGTTACCTATTAGATCAGATCAGACAAGAGAATTGGATCACAATGACCATCTATTTTGGGCAAGATACATGAGCGCATATTGTAGAAGACAGAACCCAGTGAAGAGCATTTTCTACAATTGCGAGTCCATTCAACTCTTTTTATGTTTGCTGACACATTAGGTTTCACTCTCAGGTACAAACTTTCGCATCGGTCATGTGTTCAATATGCACTTGTGCAATAAACTTTAGTTAATCTAACCACAAAGTGGTGGTGTTTGCGACAGCTGAAAATGCGGACGGTTTTCTCTCCTCACTGCCTAAAATCGCGATAAGAGCTCGAAAGAGTAAGTTTCTGAATGAACACTGAAATCGTGGAATATATTGAGGCTGTTTTCTTTCAGAACATCGCTGTGATCAAAGTATGCTTCCACCAAAATCGTTGATTTGTCGTTTGATGGATGCTATCTAAGCTAATCATGGCATCCACTGTTAGTAAAAGTCAATCGCTTTCAGACTGGAGCTCACCATATAAACTCTTCCAGAGTTCACCGCCTGGAGCGTTTATCAGATCTGAAATATATGTATCACCTTATAGTCCGATTGACCGACTTTTCAGTTCAGCACAAGATGAAAGATAAAACATCCGAAAGCTGGACGATCGATAAACGCATTGCGAGTAAAATTCGTCTAGTTTGTCAGGGGCATTCTATGTATGTACGTGTGCGTGTGGTTATCGTACAATAAAGGTTTCCAATAATTGGGGCCCGACGTGTGTCTCAGCACTCAAAGGAGATAGCAAAATTCTGGGTTCGTGCGTGTGTATTTAACAGTTCGCTACATTACCCGTGTGTGCAAAAGAAGAGCATCGGGAACGCACCGAGCCCACTTATTCTTTGGTCAGTTCGGTGTTACCACCAGAAAGCATGCTCAATTCCTATGGCCTGTCCTGTTGTCAATGGGGGTGGCTGCCAATGGTTGGCGATCGAATCAGATTGCGTCGCATTCTGTGTTGTTGATCCGGCGCTATGCAAGGGATGAATTCCAAACTATATATTGTGTTGTGAATCGATTGCACATGACGTTTGGCAGACACGTGACCATGGCCCTGAAAGCGAATGTTTAGTTTGGTCGAGCTGGTTTTCGCGTTGATTCTGCCTACAACATTCTAAAAACAAGCCATAAGGGAGCAAAAGTATCCATGGAGGGTCAACTCTTTGCCTACCTCTGGTGTGAACACAGAGAAGAAAAGTATCGTTTTGTACATCACTTTTGCGAGTCAGTCATGGTTACAGTTATCGTCAGGATCGATGGAGTCACCGAAAGGCATGCATAACTGGTGGAAAAACATCGCTCACCCAGTATAGCCTCGAATCAGCATACGCTGAATATGAACCACCTGATTTGCCAGTTGCCTCCTCCAACAAATGCCGCAGCATTAAAAAAGTTAACTCGTTTATGAGATCACGCAAAAGTACAGCTTGCCTGACGGAATAAAACTGCATCGTATGATGGATTTGCATAGTTCAACTTCTAATAATGACTAAGGGAATGTAAAAACAACAGGTGAATTTCACATGTCATGCTGTGGTTTTTTTGGCAGCCGGAGTTTCTCGCTTCCTTGCTTGTGGTTCTAAACAATTCAGATGGATGTGGACGCAGAAGTCGTGATTCTCTTTCATAATCCAAGCATACGAGGCTGAAGAGAACCACAAAATTTGATTTATTATACATTAACCTGGTGGAAAACTTGGTTTACTAGGAAGGTTACAGATCGTAACAATATCTTTTTCGACGTGGGTTAACTAAATAAGCCTTCCGTGAACATGAGAAAACAATGGTCGACCTACGTGTGTTACGGCTTCAAGGTCCTGCTTCACGCTATCATCATCGTCATCATCTCCATAATCTTGACAGCAAGTGATGAAACTTATGCAGGTTATTTAACGGTTATAGCCGCCGCTGTGTCGTTCAAGTTTGAAACGGAGTAGCGAAATTCGCTACATATCTACTTGCGGGTTGTGAGTAGTTTGGACATTAGTGGCGATTTTTTGGCTGTGAATTTTGAAGACGGTGGAGCACCGTTGGGAAGAATTCGGCACGCGCAGGAATAGTTCGTTGTAACGACACATCCACTTTACCAAGAATGATTTTCCCCATATGGCTTTTTTTACAAGATGTTTGAAAAATGAACACTGGCACTGCCACTGCGGACGTTACGAAGGAAAGGTATCCATTACTTCAGATTTCAGTGACGAACGTAGTGAAAAGCTTGCCAGAATGCGCTCAATGGTGAAAATGATATGGAACTATTGTCACCCACCCAATCGCGCCCTGATGATGTCTCCACAAATGGAAACGAAACGTTTGCAAGCAAACTACCTAGCTCCGTACCAGATCAACTGCCACCTGATCTACAACCGACAAACGCGCAAGTCTCAGCCAAAAATAGGCTGTTCTTTAACAATTTGCATGCTTTCATGAATTGACTGTCATACGAATGGTACCGCTCATATCTTCGTGTGAAGGATTATTGGTAGAAGCTTTGGACACTAACCGCCATGTTAAATGAAGGTTTTGGAAACTCACTATTGCGGCTCGAACAAATCCCATATTCAATGGCTGTGAAATGAACGTACAGTCATGGGGTATAATCAGTAAGAGTTCACTAGTACACTCACTTACCTATCACATATTCTCCGCTCTCAGAGAGTAAGCAGCTTCAAACTTTCTACTGTAATCTATGGTGGTAGCATTCAAACGACACCTCAAAATTAAACATATGACATCTTAATCGCAACATAAAGTTTCTTGCGGCGTATTAAAACAAACCAGACTGTAGCTAAACTTTGGTGTGAAAATTTACGAATGTCGACCACTAGGAACATATAACCTTGATAGCCAGTGAACCCGCTACCCATATCGAAACGGAAAATAATGGGACATTGAAGAAGAATGGCGAACCTATGTGCGAACACAAGCTTGAAAACAGCCATTAATTTAAATTGAACTTCGTTTGTTGTCTCTATAAGATAGTTTTTGGTTGAGGTCGGGAAACAGTTCATTGTTACAAAATCGCTGCTACAAGAATCCCTCTGTTCAACCGCAGCGGCGCTTGCTGCAGCCAAGAAATACATATGTTATGATGACGTCTGTCCTGATAGCTTTCTGCAGCGTACGATATACTCTGAATAAGCATGCTGCTGTATCATACACCAGGTACTATCGGAACACATTTCTACTGAATCACAAGCTGCCGAAACCTCAGCGAGAACCTTATTGGATGGACGTCAGTTAGCAATCAAATGTATGTAGTTTCCAGGTGTACGAACCAGGAAGTAGCAGTGATTAGTGTCAGTAGGGAGAAAAGAGCGGCACTAAACAGAGGTAGTATAATTACCGAAATACAATGATTTGCAGACCAATTTGGTTTTGCGGGAGACACACCTGGAACCTAGCTGAATCTCTCGTTTATGATGTTTTTAAGCTATACTTAAATGCATAGGCTTCTATTCTAGTAATAGACCATAAGTTCGTTACTTCACTCGAGCCACCTGTGACTGATCGTTATGCTCACCAAGGTGTGGTAAATTAAACTAAGCCTGTTTAAAATCATCCCAATTTCCGCTCTTTCATGACCACCTGTTTCTTGTTTGGAAAAAAATTCCCAGAACCGCCCAAGTTAGAACTGCCGCCATTCCGCTTTAAAGATGCACTTTATCAACCTCACCAAACCTATTAGCCATAAAAGGCTCTTGGTCGACACGTCAAAAATGTTCTTCGTGATAAAGATTTTGCCATCAATGCAAGTGGATCACTTATGATGGCGTAGACATGTCCATCCTAGGGTGTACGACTAAACAGCTATCACTAACTGGTATGTATGATGCACAGTTTTCATTCAGTGAGCTCAAAGAACTCAACGGAACTGAAACAAGGATGATGGGATCTGCCATTTCATGTAGAAACACTGCAAAATCACTTATTTTTCTGTAGGCCATTCGTCCACATAGGCCGAAAAGGTGAACTAAGTGGTTGTGCGCAGTACATTGATGTGAAGCAAACGCTTCAGGGCATGTGGACCAGTTTCTGTGTGACACTACTGAGTACAGCCCTTTGCATCGATTCAAACTCTGGATCGGATAGAAACTCTCCACTGGCCTAAAAAACCAGACGATTCGGGTAAAACGTCACCTTGAACGTCATGGCATTCAGCTCGTCTAACGATCCTTGATGAAGTTACGAACAGCCTACTCATCAACACCCGGCTGCAACCTGATCTCATCTGGCAACCAGCAACTTGAAAGAGCAGGAGTCTATATTAATCAAATAGCATATGATTCCTTGCGTTAACTATGTTTTAAACTGATCCTGATCATGACCAAACAGATTAAACTAACTATGTACTGGTTTTGTGACAAACTTTTAACGTCGGATTCAGTCAGACAACTGAAGACCATGACCTTTCATTGGTTCATGCATCCCCTCTCCTCGATAATGAAGGTTAGTAATTTCTCAAGACAAAATACGAGTTTCATCAGTTCTTCGAATTTCTTAACTATGTACATGGTAGCGTTATGTGGCTATTGACCTTGCTAAGGGATTATACTAATTTGTTAAGACCTAAAAACATGTTTCTCGTGACATCGTCTCACTCATGTCGCTAGTAGAAGATAGTCGGGATGGTATTATCTGTCCTGGTGTGACGCTGAATGTAGACAAACAAGCGAAATACACTCATTTGCAAACAAATTTGGTTTTGCGAGAGACTCACCTGGAATCCAGCTGAATCTCTCGTTTGTGATGAGTACGAGTAGTGCATTACGTATAGACAAACAAGCTTCTGTTTACTGGGTCATACTCAACAGCTAGTTTCCATCTACGCCCTGCTACCATGGAACATTTATAAGTCCTGTCTGCAATGGTTTGCCTGTAGTGACTGAAACTCTGTCTCTGTTAACGCAGTTTGTTCCCTAAGGACTATCCTGATTTCGTCAAACCAGGTCACTAATGCCACTTTGAAGTTACAACCTATACAGTTTTCTGGATTTGGATATTTTTACGCTTCCATAGGTGATTCATGTCCGTGCTATTTCCTGTCTATCCGATGAAGTCGGCAGCTACCCTTGCACCATAGAGCAGAGTTTTGCAGACCCTAAAACTTGTAGATTGGCTTCATAGGATTTGGCTCCTTGCTTAGAACGGATTTTTAGTGTAGAATAAGTAGTACCAGTTGAGGGTGAAAATGTCTCCAGATCCCAAATATCTGTCCATGTTTGTGAAGAAACTGATTCGAGAATCGTAAATGGTATCTCCACTGATTTAGTTGGCTAGTGAACGTCCTAATACAGAGGAGGTTAGGAAAATGCCGTGTGAAGTTAGTGAGTGTAGAGAATAGCCCTAAGAAAAATCACTACAGACATACCAGTGACCAGAAGATAATTTGAAATCTCGATGCGAGACGGTGCCCATTCCGGTGAAACGTGTAGGTTTACTGATATGCAGTAACGGATGTAATATTTGAACTCGACAGTCAGTCTACACGTCTCATATTCCTGTTAGGATACACTCCATAGGAAAAGACAACGAGTGGTTCCATTTGACATTGTAACTGGGTGTAGTGTTACCTTTTTTGCTGAATAACTGATAGCCCTGTTAACTTAGCTCACTTATTTTTGACTTCCGGGTCAGTTGCATAACTTTTCAACCGGATCTACCTTAGTGCAACCAACATAATTGACGTCTGAAATTTTATTTGCTGTCATATCTGACTGCTGTTTCCACTCCAGTGCCTGGTGCCAGAAAAAGAACTCACCGGCAAGGAACACAACAGCTTTATTGCAACAAGCAAGTGCGTGCGAGTGTAAAAGTTACGACGCCCCCGCGCTATTTAAAAGACACTTTCTGACATTGATCCAGGCTCCCGGTCATTTGATCATGATGTTTCAAATTTCCACCAGACCCCTAAAGGGCTTTATAGGTTGTTTCCCTACTGGTCTGTAAACTGAACCACGATTTTCTTTTGTCGGGTTAGTTGCATGACAGACTAAGACGTCTACTGAACTCGGTGGCTACATACGAACACCTGAAAGTAACTAATATAAAGATAAGTCAAGTCTATTTGTTTCCGAGACTGAACTAAGATGCTCATCAGTTTAGCTATCAACAGCTTTATTTCACATCTACCCTGCATTGGAAAAGTGGTTAGTGTGTTATACATCACTCCGTCGGAATTTCACGTTTTACGCAAATCCATTAAACAAAATGGTTAATAGCGCTCTTATTCCGGGCCGAAACCTGCTTCTGAAGCGCTGTCACAGTTTTTGCATCCCGGACAGGACTATAGTTTGGAAGTGTTCTTCTGGTCCTTTCAATATCGGGTTACACTTAAACACCCAGGGCGATGTGAGTTATGCATCAACTCATGAATCATTTCCTTCGGAGCGTCCCTTGGTAAAATTGAAAAACAGATTGGGCGACTAATTATCTTCTGTCGCTCTGTTCTTTAAAAAGTCCTCCGGAGGCTCTGAATAGACACCAATTCAGCAATACCGCTCTTCGCTAGATGTCGACAATGGTGGCTGTTACGTCTGGCGTCAGCTGTGTTGGTGGCTGTTTGGGGGCTCGCTGCCGGACTCAGATTCCGAGTGTATGGTGTCCCATTTTAAATCACTTGTCGTATCAATGTCATCGGTTTTCAGAAGCTCACTGACCCGCCATGGGACTAAGTATGATACGGGCAAATGAGTAGTCTGTTCAAAAAAGGATGTCACATAAAGTCGAAGTCCATGTCTTCGTACCGTTTGTGCTTGATGTGAAAATCTCCAATAATCCCGCAGTATCGAGCGTGCGTGTCTAGCTGACGCAGGCCTTTCACTGAAAGACTTCGATGTTTTGGTTCCCCTCACTCTACACTTGAGCAGGAAGGTGGCATATTTTTCATGAAACTTGAACAAGCCAGAAATCCCTCCGAGAAATAGTTGACTGAAAAAATACGAAGCCACAATTTATCGGGTTTCATGAAAGCCAACCTCTCGGTAGATCTGAAGATGAGCTTTATTTTACTCAAAGGTGAACCAAGATCCTCGTACCAAGATCCCTTTAATGTAGCCCTGATCTTCGGGGCAAATGTTTATACATGTTCAAGTTTAATGGAGCACGAATTTTGTAAACTAATTTCTAACCGATTGGGTGTGGCGTGCCTGACACTTGAAGCACTTGAAGCAACACAGAGAGATTTTTTGGGCAGTATATGAATTGTGCGCACAATGATTCCAGTCCATTAGGCATTAGATTTCAAGTGGATGATAGGGTGGCTGATTCAATATACTACCGTGCTAACGATATGAAAGCTGAATGGTTTTGAACTGCCCGGGAATAAAGTTACTTTGAATATGTCCAAAGGTAGCGCGTTCGAGTGAGACACGCAGGCGTTGAGGCAACAGTGGGTCGTGTGACATGCTGCAACTTGGCATTTAGATGAGTTATCAGTCGATGGTCACATTACAGTAGTTTTTTTGGCCGACCCCTGTCTGCCGTCCGGATGCCATCACAGTGTCTGAGTCTCTTGGCTGCGTTTACTGAATGTTTGGGTGTCCATATTTAGGGGCGCTTGGTACTCACCAAGCATTTTACGTTCTGTTCCGATTGCGGACGTGAGAATTTTCATGCTTCTCTTTCACCAGCCTCTACATAATATAAAAATTAAGCGTGACCGCAGACAGAAACAAAAGAAACAAATGCAACACAGGCACAGCAAGCATTTTGCTTCTAACCGTGCGTTCCACAGACTTGCTTGTATTCCTGGTGGAATTTCATATTAAATCGTGGTTGACGAGGAACTTCATTGTGGACTCTAAAAGAGAGTGACCTCTATTCAGTGGGGTCTCACTAGGAGTAATACTGTGCAGTATTTTCCGTGAAGAACAGATAATATAATTGTTTTTAGAAACGAGTGTTGCTGGGGAAAACAGAATTCTGAAAACTGCTGTGAGGTGAAAGTGGTGCTTGCCTCTATCTGCCCGATTTCACATAAATTTGGCACTTAATAGAGGCGACTGTGACAAAGGTCAAACAAAACAGACTTTAAGGGATGCTGCCCTTTGAACTTGAAGCTTTAAATAGAACTACGATATTTCAAGTCACTTAAATTGTTTAGCATGTCTTTTCATCACTTTTATTTGATCCGGACACCCGATCTTAATTGTGGTTCGACTCTTCGAACCAAAACGAAACCATGTAAATAAGTGTTCTAGGAATGCAAACTGCTCCGCTTTGCTTCCTGGCTTTTCAGAATAGATTAGCGTCACCCGCACAGTTACCATATAAGTACTGGAAATCCTTGCTGCAGACAGATTATAAGTCATTTTCTTGGAATGCAAACGTCCCTAGTAGTTGCACGGCCTCATGTTTGATAACAGGACAGTCAACGTGAACTGTGTGGTCGAAGGGTGGTGGGACTATATTGTGACTACGCACAAGTTGATCACTCGTGGCTGAATGACGTAAAGTCCACAGTCTGCTATTGAGGGGAATGTAGCGTTGATGGTTGTTGGTTTGTTCGCTGAACTGGACAATTTCATTGCATACGTTTCATCACCAATCGAGGTGGCGCCATCAGTGCTGTTTTAAGGGGCGCAGCGTAGCGATAGAGCGATTGTGCCCCTAACCCACTGACCCGTCGCTACTCTCCACTGCGTACCTTAGCAAAACATTGATGATATCAGCTCGATTGATGATAGAACACATGCAATCAAACTGCCAAGCCCAGTGAACAAACCAGTGACCATTGACCCTCTAATCTAAAGGTTGGGGGCACGAATCTCCCCATAGATTCGTGAGGAGCGCGATTCTGAAGACTTCCAGTGAGGATGAAACAACTGTGTACTGTTTTTTTGTCTTTTTAGCAGAGTGACTTTCAAGTGAATTTCGTCATAGGTACGGAGAAGATCAGCCGACCTTGAAATGATGCGGACTTCATAGCTATGTCATGTGAATGGCACTTAACTATCCGCGACTAGACCACAAGGACGTTGTAACCGGATTGAAAGTCGTTTCTCACTTAAGCCCATGTAACATTTTCTTAGGATAACACAACTACTTGTAAGCCGCTCATTTATACTATCGTGATAGTTTCTTTTCAGAGCTTAACGCAAGATCATTAGGTTAACAATGCGGTGATTCAAACAAATGTGCCTCCCAAGCCAGCCCTCAAGAACGGGTGGCTAGCTGACAGGCACTTGGAAACGGAAGGGCTGTGGCGAGTCCGAGTGTGTTACAGTATAAAGGGTGCTTAGGAAAATATACCGAGCGACTATCTAAAAAAACCCTGTGGGGCTCATTCCAGAGGGCAGAAGAAGTTGAAGGGAGATACAAGCTACCAGTCGAGGATACGGCGGATGATGGTATGTTACTGTGTACTATCCTAAGAGATACATTATTCAACAGGAGCGCATAGGACGGTGGGAGCACAGTAAATCCTAAGGAATGGATTGAGAAGCACTGCTTCACCTGCAAAGCAGTATGAAGCTATTTCGCACTTCTTTGGGTTAATTGGAACTGCGTGCTCCCTAGTTCTCAAACCATGGAGCAAAGGATCTTCATCAGTGCACATCAAGGTGCCTACGCACTAAACGGACGAGTGTCCATTTTTGCAGAGTGGAATGACATTTTTCACAGATATAGTGGAGTAAGCGAAAATGCTTGAATTTGACAGCGCTTGTGACTAAAAGTTAGTAGTAGGAAAGGCCCTACATAGCACCCTACAAAAAATCAGCTCGAAGGCGATTACACCGTGCAGATGAAGTGAACTTTAAAGTGGAGCGTTGTTGGTTTGTGGATTATGTTGATTCGTGTGGCCATGGGAACGCATGCGGTGTGTAAACAGTCACATGAAGTGCGCAAGTAGCCGCATGCAAACAGCATCGTGCACGGTGTTTCGCTGCTTCACGGCAAAACTCTCGGCTTGTACCGATTTGAGGACAGATTTTTGCTGCTAATTTTAGACCCAGCTTAGAAAGAGTCCGTAATTTATGTCACACCCCTAATGGACGTAAGCGAGGTTGTTTACCGGTTTGCTTTGTTTTCATGCGTATTGGTGTTCGTGTAAACACCCTTCCTCAGATGTGCTACCCAAAGGATCGCACTTATGGATTGCATTCGTCGTGGCAAGCAGCTCCATCTGGTCCGATTTGAGGGCAGCGCGGGTTCTCATGAGAGCCGCCTTCGGATGAACCACGGTTGAACAGCACTACTACAGTCTTATAGAATAGCACAATCACCGAATGTAACCCTACGCATAATTTTTATTTCAGAGCTCTTCTGGTGGCCACGAAGAACGGGGAGAAATAATCCTGGTTAGATGAGGGTAATAACATTCCGACGAAATAAATTCATCTGCAAGTTATGTTGATGTTAGCGGAAGACGCAAGTTTGTCGCAGCTGAATTCTTCGTTTATGATATTCTTCAAGTCAGTGCGCTGCATGATATCTCGAATATTGAACAAAGTGAAACTTAAGACAACCTTTACGCACCACTCTAAGTTGAACAATATCATAAAAGAGGGGCCCAGTTATGATTCATTTGAGTCTCACGTTTAAGCCAAAGAAATTTACAAACCAGTGTATTCCACCACTTACTTATTGTTCGATTTTCAAGTGAAACATGGGGTTGACGGAAATTTTGGAGCGTGCCTACCTGATGAGACTCGAGAAGTGTGAAACTGGCAGTAGGCTACCAACCGTTTTCAGCAACCCTATTAATAGGATGTCCCATCGGCAAAATGGTAGAATTATGATACTTCGTAATTAAAGCAGTTAGCGGATAGCCTAGTAGGAAATCTGGTCCAGAATGCTAAAAATTTGGTATACGAGGTCCTTCCTTCTCGTTGAAATTAATAAGATGGGCATGGACATTTTGGTTAGTATCATTGTGCGGTGAACAACCTGGAACTGCTGACCGCAAGACTAAGCCCCTCAACACCATTTGATGAGTCCTGATAAGAACAGAAGACCTAGTCTGACCGAATTTCTTAGGATCCAACCACAGAGCTCCCATTCCGAATTCTTATCGGAACATGTATACTGATGCAAAACTAGATAGTCACCAGCTGTAAAAGCAAGAGCCTGCGGAAAACCAGGTTTCGCCAAATATTATTTATTTCCAGCAGTGAAAACTAGTCGGCGGTAAGCATAGTCCAGTGCAACTTGCTTCAACTAAACTCCATCTCAGCGAGCAGAAAGCACAAATGTAAAAATAAAGAAACACGTGCGTGACATATCTTCAGCCAAACACAAGCAAATATGGTGCGAAAATAAGCACAGAGAAACAACCCCGCCCACATGGGTTGTACCGGTTAAGTAGTATCACGAATTGTACAACGGATGTACAAACTCAGAGTCACATTGATAAGACGATCAATGTGATCTTGGTCGTCCCAGTGTCTAACAGTCTTTGATAAATTAAAACGAATATCATCCTCGGATCTGCGCGGAATACACTCACTTGCACACCAGCTTGGCTGCAATGGAAGACTCAGCCGAATCCCAGCCGAATCTCGCGTTTATGAAATCCTTCAATTGAATGTGCTGCACAAAGGCCATCTCAAGTTTCACTTGATACGATGTCCGAAGCGTCACAATGTAGTTCCTTGAAGGAATCTTGTGAGTAGCGGTCCCTCGAGAAAAAACCTCAGGCCTCCCTCTGACTCATTACGATCCAGCATTGCCAGTCATCGTCGCTGCTGATGACTGACCCTCGCCTTTGCTATCAAGAAATTCCATAAGGTACCATATGGTCATATATCTAAGCTGTGCACGAACCATAAACCCTTGTTGACACCTAGGGAAGCATCCTCAGGCACACAATGAACAGACTGCAATGTTGGACCACTACTTTGTTGTCATACAACTTCGACTTACGTTTCAAAACAACGGCGTTTTCATCTGGCAATTTCAAAAGAAATCGGTTTTCAGGATTATGCGTGGAATATCAAACAAATGATATCACCACTGGGAGTCCCAATGGGATGCCATTCTCTTCTTATCGTGGTTACTTTTTTCTACCTCAGCGTTATCATTTTTTGAATTAGCAGTGCTATAGTGACGGATAGGATTGCATTTGCAGGAGTATGACAGAGTACTGATACTGACACTTCCTCAAGTTTAGTCATTTGGGAAGATCGGCCTCAAACTAGTGCACAACACAAGAAAGGAGGTTTTTCCTGTATACTTTTGGACATTTTAATGCAAGCTTTTTGTGAAAACGGAGCAAGTGTGCAAGCTGGCTCGTACGTTCAAATTCCAAAAGTGATCGAAGTCAGTATCATACCCTAGGAGGAGATAACGGAAATGTGGCGTAGTTTTAGACGTAGCGCACTACTCGTTTGGTTGTTGAAATCTCTTTGACAGCAACCTTAGGAGTAGTGTGCTACGTCTATACAATATACTGCGATATCTGGAATATCGTACCGACTGTAAAATGGAGCGGCCTGGTGCGGTATATTCAGCTGACAAACATCAAAATCGAGGGACCCCGCTGGGATTCATGTCATTCTCCTGTGAAAACAAAATCGGTATGAGGATGAGTCTGATTGGAGTAGTTTTGTTGTTACCACATTCTTCTATAAATGCAGTTTAGCAAAATCAGCCGCCTAACGTGATCTGTCCTTTTGATAGCTCAATGTGTGGATCTATGTTGAATGTCTCTAATACATACAGATGCCAGTGAACCATGTGAAACAATCACCACTCTCAAAAGGCAGTCAGTCCCGTAAAGTATTATTAAGGCTGTTGGCAGAGCACGACCAAATATTTTCGGTGTACTCAGTGTTATTGTAAAATACAATCCAAAGCATCATCTTACAGTGACCGAAAACAGTGAACGAAAACTATCAGCCGATGTTGTAGTTTCAGGAATATCAGTGGTTATAAGAACGAGATCATTTCACCTGTGTTTTGACTGGATGTAGCTCTGGTCAGATATACGTACATTTCCAGTCCGCTCTTAGGGTATTGTTTCACTGAAATCCCCCGGCAAATTCCCATACCACATTAAAATTCTACGGAACTGTTTTGTCCCAGATTTGCTCGGACACAATACAGACTTACTAGTCGTATAAATTTCTAACATTCCATTGTAACCTGATGACATTTTTTCAAAGTGGCACGTGCATTCTCCTAGCTGGAAAGCAGCGGAAACATACTTTCCATTATCACATTTTCTATGATGCGACAGTATATCAGCCAGCAACACACCATACCACCGTTCTCGGTAAAGTTCATACACTTATTCACCCAGTGCAATTGACTTACTAAGCAGTTCCGTAATTTTAGCATGTCCCTGATCATGTTAATGTGTTCAGGTTCGGCAACAGTATTAGGTTTGCGCTGAAACCATTTGCCGAAGAAAACAGCAACACAAAAATATTTTTGGGGGTCATGCGGTTTTGTGTCTGTATCCGTTTTCCAAATCTAAAATTGACAAGCGCAACAACCTAGTCTGAAAATGCATGGGGTACGACCCGGGAATAAGTATCCTCGGCAGGCAAAAGAAACCAATTCACTGGGTTCATTTGGATGAAATTTTAGGAGGGGGCGAATAGCGTTGCAGAGGAAACTGTGACAAAACAGACCAATATATCATCTGCCATAAACGCCATTAACGTTGAAAAGTTGCGTTTAAATGGAATTTCTTGATAGCAAAGGCGAGGTTCAGTCCTTCCACCTCACTCGAACTTTAGTTCTCTTCTGCTATTGTCAACGCACGTGTAACATGTAGTACCGCTTCTTGATATCCATCCGGGAACACGCGGAACAAGCGGCAACACGCCACCAATATTGTTCCGCGATGCATCAGCAGCGACGATGATTGGCAATGCTGGATCGTAATGAGTCAGAGGGAGGCCTGATGTTTTTTCTCGAGGGACCGCTACTCACAAGATTCCTTCAAGGAACTACATTGTGACGCTTCGGACATCGTATCAAGTGAAACTTGAGATGGCCTTTGTGCAGCACATTCAATTGAAGGATTTCATGAAAGCGAGATTCGGCTGGGATTCGGCTGAGTCTTCCATTGCAGCCAAGCTGGTGTGCAAGTGAGTGTATTCCGCGCAGATCCGAGGTTGACATTCGTTTTAAGTTTGGCCACCTTGCTACTGATGTATGAACCTGTCCTTGGATTAACTGTTCCATAGCTAGCTAGTCTTCACTTTGACGTGGTGGTCGGACTTGAGTGCTGCAATGATCCCGCAGGCTACACTGGCCTGATCTTCGTTCCACAAAGTGGAAGCATGCCAGGAAGCCAAAGGGGGCAGTCAGACCAAGAGCAGCAAGATCCCATACTATGAGTAATCGTGCTACAAGGCAGTCTGGGGTTAAATTCGTACTGTCCTCTGCGGTAGGAGTGTGAAGGCAGTACGGTGTTTCTCCCAGGCGACGAGCATGCCCATATTCATGGAAACAGTGATCCTGCCTTCCTCCGAGGAAGGACGGGTTAGAAAAGGTCGGCCCCAAAAACCACATACTCTGATCGTCCAAAGGTTGACCGTGAGCGCTGGCGCATTATTCAATACGATCAAAATACTTTGAAAACGAAACAGTCCGGTGCTGCATAAAAGGCACCTGCTGTGTGCAACCGCATCAGCGGTGAGACAGTAATGCCCTTCGCGCTGCACCCTCAGGTCGGACCAACTCATTACAGCCGAGCAAGGCAGACTATTGAGTCATTGGCTCCGGGCAGGGTCCCGAACAAAACTCTACATCCTCCCACTGCCTTGTGGGTCAGACTTTTGAGTCAAAGGCTCAAGGTCGGGTACCGCAACCAAACCTCCATCCTCGGCCTGGGCAACCAACAAGTATCATTTGCCCGCACAGCTCTGTAGCCACCGACGTCTCTCCCCAGCCCCTTCCCAACACACAAGCAAACGTCGCTGGGTCATTTGACTGTCAGTTATCTGATCGAAGGGCCTGATGCTCTCCGCTGCCTATTAGCAATAAACAAAAAAACACCTTTCTAAATCCACGAGATCCTTTCTATGTAGGAGCTTTTAACGTCCGTACTCTATGTCAGATTGGAAAACAGGTAATGCTCGCTGAAAAATTGTTCTTCATGAAAATTGATGCATGCTGCTTTTCCGAAACACGCATACAAGACTCTAACGTCAGAAAGCCAAGGACGGACTCAGGTCTTTCACATTTCTCCCCCCGTGTGTCCAGTGATCCAGAAGCGATGACTCGTAGAATATATGGCGTGGGAGTTGCACTCAGCCCCAGAGCTGAACGCGCTTTGCTGGATTGGATCTCAGTGAACAGTCGTCTTTGCGCTATCCGGTTATCCAGCTCAATCCAGCTCAATGCCTCTCGACATAAAAAGCGGTGCCTGTTTGTAGTGTCGGCTTATGCCCCAACGGACTGCAGTTTTGACGCTGAGAAAGATACTTTCTATCGAGAGCTATCCGGGCCCATTCATTAAGCAAAAAGCATTGACATTTTGATCCTTACAGGCGATATGAATGCTCAGGTCGGTCATCTGAGCTCCTTGGAATCAAATATGGGCGGTCAATTTGGAGTCGATGCTCGACGCACAGACAACGGAGAGCGACTCTTCCAATTGTGTGCTGATCATCAACTGTTTCTGGCTAGTACGGACTTTCAGCAAACGTTGGCATCGCGTAACCTGGCGGCCACCAACTGCAAATCAACCGTGGACCCAGTTGGATCACGTGGCCATCAGCCACCGGTGGAGAGCTGCAATCCAAGATGGCCGTTCCTTTTAGAGCACACAAATTGATTCCGATCAGTGGTGCCATGGTGCGTGTACGCCTCATAGCCCGTTTTCCCTCAGGCGCTTGCAAGTCAGCAAGAAGCATTCCAATCCACCATTTTCGAAAAACTACCATAGCTCAACAGTACGACCCGAGCTAGCCCAACAACTCTCCGGAGTAAACCAATACTGTACTGGGAGTGAGCATGTGGATGAAGTGTGGCAAAATGTGAAAGGAGCTATGTTAGCGCCGTTCAGTGCTGCCTGTCCGACTTATCCAATTTGACCACAAGACCACTTGATGTCATCGAGATCACTATCCATGATTGCTGTCAGGAAATCCATACCAGCAGGCGGCGAGTACGACGGCGCACGCAAATCCCTCGAACGCCAAATAGTGAAGAGCCTAAGGAAAGACCGAGAGGTCTGGTGGACATCGAAAGCTTGGGAGATGGAGAAGGCTTTTACTACCGGAAACAGCCATGCACTGTGTCAACTGATACGATTTGCTGGGGTTAGGAGAGCAGCGATCAGTAAAACGATAAGTGAAAAATGCTTCCCATTAATTCAATCGCAAAAAAGTCGACTGGAAAGTCGGGCCGAACACTTCGAAGAACAGTTTAGCTGGCCTCCTACAACCCAGCCCGTGGAGATAGTGCATATGGGCAAATGGAATGTAGACGTAAATCGCCCATCGGAAGAAGAAATAAAGTACAAAATATCGGTACTTGAACGTATGAAGGCAACAGAACCGGATGGCCTGTATCCAGTCCTCTTCAAAGAAGACGAAGAATCCCTGGCGATAAAGCGTAATGTTGCTATATGGAAGGAAAAGAAAGTGCCTGCAGAATGGGGCATGTCGACAGTTATCCCTATCTTCAAAAAGGGTACGCAGGCGCTATGTGAAAACCACCGTGGCATCAGGATGGTATCTGTGACACCGATTGTGCTCTCTGTTCTTATCCTTCGAAAGTGGACTGAACACAGGGAGAGGGAGGTCCGCGAAAACCCAGCAGGGTTCCGTCCTACAAGAGGATTCATCGATCACATCTTCACCCTCCGAGCGATTCTGGAAGAGCGACACTCCTTCCAGCAACTAACAATGGTTCTCTTCCTTGATCTGAAAGTTGCGTTTGACTATGTGGACCGTCAGGCACTGTGGCAGTGTCTGTGGACCTAATTCCTGACCCTCCTTAAGGCACTGTACACCAACTCCCGCAGCCGTGCGAACGTCTACGGGAAGCTCTCGTCTGAGTTCAGCACATCAAGTGGTGTCAGACAAGGCTGTCCTCTTTCATCGTTCCTCTTCAATTTTATCATCAGCCTCTAGTGTCTATGGGGTCAAAGTTCCCCTAGGGTATCCGCTCACAGATATCGAGTACGCAGACGACGTAGATCTTCTTGGACCTGATGTGGTAATGCAAACAGTTTTAAGTGATCTAAATAATCCTGCCTCACAGTTTGGCATGCGCTTCACACCTGCAAAGTGTAAAGTGCTACTGCAAGACTGGGTAGGGTCAAACCCGTAGTTCATGCTTGTGGACGAGCCGCGTGAGGTAGTAGACAGGTTTGTCTACCGGGGCAGCTGTATCAATCCAGGTGGTCTCGCGAAAGATGATATTTCCATCCAGATTGGGAAGGACAGAGCAGCTTTCGTGAACCTGCGTCACCTGTGGCGTAGGCGTGACATCAGTTTATCCGTCAAGGGTCGAATTTACAATGCTGCGGTGAGATCCACATTGCTGCACGGCCGCTGCGCCGAGAACGTCAAAATACTTTAAATGTCTGACCATCGATGTGGGAACACCGGATCAGCAATGCTGAAGTACGTCGAATGGTATTCGGGAGAAATAACTCACCCACGATAGATGAACTGATCACACTGCGTAGGTTGCGCTGGCTTGGCCACGTACTCCGTCTGCCAGTCGACTAACTTCCTCAAAGGGTTCTTTTTGCAGAACCACGCGAAGGGTGAAAATGAGCCAGGGGAGATCAGTAATGACTTGCCAACGAATTGTGAAAGTTATTACCAGCAAACTCAGCTACGCTTGTCATTGCCGTCTTTATGGATGGGGACCCCGAGATGAGCCACATCAGACATGTCCCAGTCACGCCCTCATTGGTGTTCGTGCATCCAACCTACTGCCTTCAATGCATAACTCCCTTCCCAATCCTCCCACTTAGAAGTCCACTGAAAGCCCTGTATCTGCGCACCAACCTATCAGCTCCGGCCTCCAATGCGCAGCTACCTACTCCACCTTCCCAAATCATCGGTCGAAAAAATTGTGGCAGCTACAACCACTGTACGACAAGTACGCGGTTCTTACAGCTGCTGACGATGATAACTAATTAGTTAGCTAGCTAGTCAGCTAGTAAGTTTGTTGTTAATTAGTTTGTTAGTTTGTGGGCTACTTAATTGTTTTGTTAGTTCTATATTTCCAGAACTCTTGGTACTCCAATGTTTTGTTGGTCCAAAAAGGATTCTCCTTCCCTACAAGATTTTCACCTAAGCAATTCTGCTTACTCCGCATTACCACTTTCAGTCTAAGATTCCGGAGTTCAGTCGGAATAGGTCTTCTGGGGCTCACTATGTGGCTTGGATATGTTACACAATCCAAGAGACGAACTTCCTAGCTTGGTCTTTTGATCGACTGATCATCCAGCGCAGGATCCTTTCTGAAACAAGTCTGCATAGGCTCCGTTGTAAACCGCAGATTTGAGTTTCACCATACTTGAAGGTATACCGATATATGACGTTAGGTATATCACCATTCTAATTGCTCACTAGGGTCGTCTGGTTGTTGTGGGTAGAATCGGCTCTGCGGCTAACTATTTAATTAAAATTAAGTGATTTATTTGACGCCTGAAACAGCTACTTGGGGTGGTCACGGAGAGACGCGTTCAGAACTTCATTAGCAATCCGTGTTTCACGGAGACTCAAAAAGTAAGTCAGGAGTCGGAGAGGTACATTTTTGATTTCGTTCTATTCTTTGTGAACACGTCAAATTTTTGCGGTGCCACTGACTGCTCAAAAAAGGTTTTCACCGTTAGTTCGAGTGGAAAAAGCAAAAACCGACTGTTTTTATGTGGTTATATCATGGATGCGATTCAACTTATAAGGGGGCTAGTTTCCGGACAGGTGATGTGAGGAGCCTTCAAGTTTTTTACCACTGATATCTCAGAAGCGTTACTGGTGTCGGACGGCGTCAAGGAATTCACAGTGAGGTAATTAGAAAACGGGTATTTGGTTGTGCAGCAGGTATTTCGGTCGCAAAAAATATCCAGCAACATCAACCGCACTGGCCATCCATGAGCTACGCATGCAAAAACACCTTTTACTGAGAAGAAGGTTTCTCTCCGTGCCTCCTTCAGAATTGCGCAACCCCGAGGTGGAGGCGACTTGGAAGAAGTGTGTAAAAGAGCTTACGAAGAGTTTAGGTCTTGTGGGTGTGGACGCCTTCAAAGCTGGTGTCCACGTGACCCCTTGCACTTGGTTTGAAGCATTTCAAGAAATGGCGGCTAGTCGACATCAGTGGTGTTCGTGCTGTCACTTTCTCTCCAGGTTGTCTGACTAAGAGTTTGGAGGTGTAGGCACCTCAAGGCTTTAATTAACAGTAAATAAAATTTGCGGTTGTACAACAGTGAAGCATCATTCTGAAAACAGATTTTGCTGTCTCTGAAGGCGATGGTGCTAGCTTGATAACCAACTGGCGAATTTGACAAACCCGATGACTAGTGACTGCTTTTAATGTGCGTTCCCAACTTGATTCCTCATTTTTGTTGTTGGACTTCTACCTTTTGTATCATTGCTT
>SJOL01000240.1:1773150-1827469 GCA_004794785.1 Opisthorchis felineus
ACCCACGATAGATGAACTGATCACACTGCATAGGTTGCGCTGGCTTGGCCACGTACTCCGTATGCCAGTCGACTAACTTCCTCAAAGGGTTCTTTATGCAGAACCACGCGAAGGGTGAAAATGAGCCAGGGGAGGTCAATTAATGACTTGCCAGCGAAGTGTGAAAGTTATTACCAGCAAACTCAGCTGCGCTTGTCATTGCCGTCTCTATGGATGGGGACCCCGAGATGAGCCACATCAATGGTTAGAGACACTGTCAGACATGTCCCAGTCACGCCCTCATTGGTGCTCGTACATCCAAGCTACTGCCTTCAATGCATAGCTCCCTTCCCAATCCCCCCACTTAGAAGTCCACTGAAAGCCCTGTATTTACGCACCAACCTATCAGCTCCGGCCTCCAATGCGCAGCTACCTACTCCATCTTCTCAAATCATCGGTCAAAAAAATTGTGGCAGTACAACCACTGTACGACAAGTACGCGGTTCTTACAGCTGATGACGATGATAACTAATTAGCTAGCTAGCTAGTCAGCTAGTAAGTTTGTTGTTAAGTAGTTTGTTAGTTTGTGGGCTGCTTAATTAGTTTGTTAGATCTCTATTTCCAGAACTCTTGGTACTCCAATGTTTTGTTGGTCCAAAAAGGATTCTCCTTCCCTACAAGATTTTCATCTAAGCAATTTGGCTTACTCCGCATTACCACTTTCAGTCTAAGATTCCGGAGTTCAGTCGGAATAGGTCTTCTGGGGCTCACTATGTGGCTTGGATATGTTACACAATCCAAGAGACGAACTTCCTAGCTTGGTCTTTTGATCGACTGATCATCCAGGGCAGGATCCTTTCTGAAACAAGTCTGCATAGGCTCCGTTGTAAACCGCAGATTTGAGTTTCACCATACTTGAAGGTATACCAATAAATGACATTAGGTACATCACCATTCTAATTGCTCATTAAAGTTCGTCTGATTGTTGTGGGTAGAATCGGCTCTGCGGCTAACTATTTAATTAAAATTAAGTGATTTATTTGACGCCTGAAACAGCTACTTGGGGTGGTCACGGAGAGACGCGTTCCGAAGTTCATTAGCAATCCGTGTTTCACGGAGACTCAAAAAGTAAGTCAGGAGTCGGAGAGGTACATTTTTGATTTCGTTCTATTCTTTGTGAACACGTCAAATTTTTGCGGTGCCCCACTGACTGCTCAAAAAAGGTTTTCACTGTTAGTTCGAGTGGAAAAAGCAAAAACCGACTGTTTTTATATGGTTATATCGTGGATGCGATTCAACTTATAAGGGGGCTAGTTTCCGGACAGGTGATGTGAGGAGCCTTCAAGTTTTTTACCACTGATATCTCAGAAGCGTTACTGGTGTCGGACGGCGTCAAGGAATTCACAGTGAGGTAATTAGAAAACGGGTATTTGGTTGTGCAGCAGGTATTTCGGTCACAAAAAATATCCAGCAACATCAACCGCACTGGCCATCCATGAGCTACGCATGCAAAAACACCTTTTACTGAGAAGAAGGTTTCTCTCCGTGCCTCCTTCAGAATTGCGCAACCCCGAGGTGGAGGCGACTTGGAAGAAGTGTGTAAAAGAGCTTACGAAGAGTTTAGGTCTTGTGGGTGTGGACGCCTTCAAAGCTGGTGTCCACGTGACCCCTTGCACTTGGTTTGAAGCATTACAAGAAATGGCGGCTAGTCGACATCAGTGGTGTTCGTGCTGTCACTTTCTCTCCAGGTTGTCTGACTAAGAGTTTGGAGGTGTAGGCACCTCAAGGCTTTAATTAACAGTAAATAAAATTTGCGGTTGTACAACAGTGAAGCATCATTCTGAAAACAGATTTTGCTGTCTCTGAAGGCGATGGTGCTAGCTTGATAACCAACTGGCGAATTTGACAAACCCGATGACTAGTGACTGCTTTTAATGTGCGTTCCCAACTTGATTCCTCATTTTTGTTGTTGGACTTCTACCTTTTGTATCATTGCTTGGGTTTTGAACAACTAGATGAAGGTGAATTGGAACTCCACTGAGGCCATTGATGTGTTCCTATTACAGGAAACGAATATTAACAAATTCTCTTTGGGAACAGGTAATTTAAGTTGCAGTTACCTCCTCTTAGCGAACTGTTCGACGTGAATATATCATTTAGCCTCCTGAAGCTGAATAGTCGGAATGTTAGTGAGATTTCTGTAAACAGACTGGATTAATTACTGGGTACAGGGTTAGATTTGGGATTGCTTTGGGCAACGGTAACCAACACCAATGCAAGTAAAACCTTAAGGCTTAAGTATCGTTGGAGTTCGTTAGTTTTGCAAACGTTTGGTGTCTCGCAGAAGGCACTGAATAGGCATAAACGCTTATTTATAAGTCAGGATCAGATTAGCAGGAGACTCAGTTGGAGTTCTCGTTTATGGTTTACTTCACATTATTGTCCTGCTCAGAATTTTGAACCTTATGAGCAATGTCTTGTCAAAATGTCACAAACAGGCTGTTTTGGTTGTTTTGTTTAGAGCAGTCTGTCAAAATCCCTTTCCTTAAACGAAGAGACCTTGATCAGTCTAGTGCGTTTACTGACATAAGATCAGGACAATCGACAACTTGAACAGCAAACGTGGCGCCGTCCGTCGCACGATTACCCAATTTCGGTGGACCAGTGAGAGGGACTTATGAACAATTGACCATTCGGTTTTGAACAGTCAATATGCGACTGTTTGTGAGAAACAATCGGGATCCAGATTGCCATATCTAATCATGAGCTATCGAAGCGTTTGTGTAGTTAACACACGTTTCGATGGCTGGATAACGTACTTCATAGAATATTTTAAGTATGCATTCATGTTGTCGTAAAGTCGTAACAGTGCATTTCGTAGACTGCGTGGGTATGCGTAGCCAAGTTTAGCGGGTGCTTTAGTAATTTCCCCATGCAAAATCTCCGGAATCTTCAAGCAAGCAGTTTACCAGGTCTTTTTTATATGAGACAAATCCCCCTGGCGGTTTTCTTGTCTCCAGTCACTTAAACTGGCACATCAAAAGTTAACACAGCATTGGCGAAATACACTCATTTGCAAACAAATTTGGTTTTACGAGAGACTCACCTGGAACCCAGCTGAATTTCTCGTTTATTATGTCTTTTAATTTCGTGAAATTTGAGTTCAAGTAGAACATAAGGTTGACGGAAACTAGGGGACTGCGACTACCTGATGAGCCTCAAGAAGGGCAAAACCGGTCTTGGGCTGTCGGAGAATTTTCAGCAACCTTATGAGTAGTGCATTACGAATATACATGTATCGCGATATCTCGAATATCGTAGCAAATGAAACATGAGGCGGCCTGGTGCAGCACATTCAGTTGCCTGGAAACATCATAAACGAGAGATTCAGCTGGGTTCCAGCTGAGTCTCTCGCAAAACCAAACCTGTTTGCAAATGAGTGTATTTCGCCAATTTCGTGCAATTTGGTTTCAAGTAGAACATAAGGTTGACGGAAACTCGGGGACTGCGCCTACCTGATGAGCCCCAAGAAGGGCGAAACCGGTCGTGGGCTGTCGAAGAATTTTCAGCAACCTTATGAGTAGTGCATTACGAATATACATGTATCGCGATATCTCGAATATCGTAGCAACTGAAAAATGAGGCGGCCTGGTGCAGCACATTCAGTTGCCTGGAAACATCACAAACGAGAGATTCAGCTGGGTTCCAGGTGAGTCTCTCGCAAAACCAAATTTGTTTGCAGATGAGTGTATTTCGCCAATTTCGTGCAATTTGGTTTCAAGTAGAACATAAGGTTGACGGAAACTAGGGGACTGCGCCCACTTGATGAGCCCCAAGAAGGGCGAAACCGGTCTTGGGCTGTCGAAGAATTTTCAACAACCTTATGAGTAGTGTATTACGCTCAAATCACCATAGGTTTTCCTGAGCACTCCAGGAGGTCCGTTGGGCGTGATCCACTTACCATGTCTTGATATTCCTTAATAGAACCGAATACAATCCCGCACCCCACAGCAAAATATTTTCGGATACCGTAACCATCCATCAAAGGGGTTTTTCACTCATGGAAGCTATGATCTACGCGAACTGTTTAGCAAATTTCCTTGTGATAATTCGATTTTACTTCTGTCGGAACCTAAAGAGAGAACTTTTCGCTCTGTTTAAACCATTTGCCCCGAGTGCACAGTAATTTCACAAGTACGTGACTGAAATGTAATAATAAACTTGGTGTACCTGCGTGGCCCTGTTATCTGTTTTTCAGCTTCTTCAGTTTCAGTGATCCCTGTCACCACGACGTTTTCTGACAAAATATGCCATGTTTGTTTTCTCAGTGAGGCTAAGCAAAGTCTAGTTCAGCAATGTATCAGCAATACTCACAAGCACATTTTTGGTGTGGAAGTCAACTGGCGTACAACCGCTAATCTGTGTTATTTTGCCTTGGGAATTAATCCAGCGAATTAAAAAGTCGTGAAGTGCTTTTTTGGATTTGTGGTTTTGTTACCTCAGCATAAGTGGAAACAAAACAATATTACAAACCATCAGAATCCTCTCATGGATAGAGGTGCTGCTCTCGTGGGACTTCCCCGCGGGAAGAAGAGTAGCGTGTAAGCACTTTCAGACTAAGAATGTGTATTAACTCTGCGCTGGTCTCCTAAATTTTGTACAGATTGTAAACAGTTGAATCCTTCTGGCAGATATTTTGGAAACATCTAATTAGTTCATGTGCATTATTTGTTACTCCGACGCCTTCAGTATCCAATGTTTCGACTCGAGGACGTCGTTAACATCGTCTGACTGCAGTTTAATGATAGCTTTCCCCTCAGGCGCTAGTTTATACTCCGGTCATTTTGGTCCATCTTTATTTTGAAGAGAAGGGAGTTTGCGGATGACTGTGCAGAGATGTTTTGGAAACAATTGATTTAGCGCTTCTCGAAAGTTGACAAGTCGTTGATTTTACTGACCAAAGCCTTTCACTTGCCAACTCAGTGATTAGTAGCCCCACTTATGTAAGCGGATTTTTCCAGTAAACTCACAAAAATGCAAGGAAAATGTTTGTCGCTGGTGGATTTTTCTGTAACACCGTGTCATCTGGCAAGTAAACTTTACAGTTCAATTGAGATTTCGTTTTAGAACAAAAGTTTGTCTACGCCGAAAGGCCGAGAAACAAGAAAAATACTTGATCGTTGTTTGGAATGAGCACTACTGACGATTCCCAACAAGGGTGGAACAGATTTACAGTTCGCCATTGATTAACTCCACTAAATCTCAATTAAAATTTCAAAATTTTCTCACATTATAAACAACTTCTATAATCTCGAGCTATTTTCAACAAATAGCAACGCAGAATCAGGGGTTTCGCGGAATAAATTGACGGCTAGTCAATTTTTTCCGGATTTTTTTGCTCCATGAAGAAAAGCGGAACAGAGGGTTACTCGAAAATCTAGGGTGTGAAGCAGACTAACCACTATGAGGCCTTCAAAATTATTGGTCAACCCATTTACCCGATTTCTTCATGAAAAGTGAAATGGATCCCTTTTTTAAGGGTAAACCAGAGCGACCGTCTACTCCGTTAGAAAACTTACGCGATACCCTCAAAGTAACTTGAAAACTTATGACCTTGAGCATATATAAACGAAATCTGGGTAAGGAATATTACCACAGATCAACTTAGAAGTCAGCTAAGATTTAAGATGAGAAAAAATGGAGTATTCCGTGACCACTCTCCTAGGTACCAAAGCCGCGAGGCACTGATTAAAGGACAGTTCGCAAGCTGTACACACCAGCGCGAATACATACACCTTATGCATAGGTACACATGCACACGTCCCTTATCACTGCCACATACCATCGCAAATACGGCGCGTAGTAGCGTGCGTATGTAAAACTAAGTTTAGTCCGTCCGCTTTCCAGTACATCTGACGATTCAATTTCTTCCTGCTCAATAACGGATACCAGGCTCAGTGCATCGATTCCCGCCCAGAACTGACGTGTGGAAACATGCACGGTGTGCACGCTGTTTTGATGGAGGATGAAAACACCAGCAACACAAGCAACAATTGTGGTAACAACAAGGAACGTTCTTTCCCACAAGCGTTTGATTGTGACTGAATCACAACTTCACTGCATCGCATAAGATGCGACCAGTGGTTGTCCACTTGAAATCAACATGCGGTGTAAAATCAGGTTTATTTGCATCAAGAACTTCGTTGGGTTAATTCGGTTCAACTGGCTTTGAAAAAGCGAGTACCGTCATATAGTGTACGAAAATTTATTAAAACCACCAGTTTTCTTCACAGCTCCCTTTCGACTTAGGACATTCAAGTTTTCAACATATATCATCCAGGGTGATTTTAAGCTGATGTAAGGACCAGTGTCGATTCACGGCTCACGGAACTCCTAGAACACCATTTTGTATGTTGCTATGATACACGATTAAAGCCAATCCAAGTGGATCGCGAAAATAAGCGCATCTCGAGAAATGTGACTTTATTCTTCACGACTAGGAAAAGGTAGCATTCTGACGCATTTTTTGTTGAAGTCTGTGAAAATCACGCAGTTCAGATCCATCATACGATTACCATCGCTAGCTTATTCCATTCACGGAAATGAGCAGTCCGTTATAGCTGAATAATACCTACACATTAGCACACCGTTCAGGAAACCATTAATTTTCCTAATTACTCATTTTTTCTAGTGCTATTTCATGCTGAAAGACCACTTCTCTTACGTGAATCCATTACAGCGATGGGAATAAGCGCTATGGGGTGAAAACCGACTGACAATTTCATCTGGTATAAGCACAAGAGACCGACTTTCAACAGAAACGGCATCCATAGCCATAAATTACTACCAAGTGCGGCTCTGTGCACATAGAAAATTGTCCAGGTCACATAAGAAAGAAGTTACTGACTATGGTATTCCACTTCTGATCTTTACTATACGACAGTCCACCCACTCTTCTGTTTCTAGTCAATTTCCAATAGCTTTCTGGTTATCTCCTATATGTTGATTCACCTCAAAATCGGAGCACCTAAGAGCGCTGTCTGGACGCGTCGTACTCTTAAATTTAGGTTAATGCCTTTGTGTATTTGATAAACATAATTTGGTGTACGCTTTATCAGGCGGGTTTTACGATACACCCGGATTTCTTGTCCGGGAAAAGTGAGCAGCAAATTTTTTCTTACCGTTTTCAGTAAAGAAAATGTTTCAATGACTCTGCTTCTTCATGCCTTGTTCTGTTCGGAATATATTTCTTCTTTGTTGGTCACTGATAAGGACCTTTAGGGTACCTCCCTCTGGTTGTCACAAATGAACTGTTTTCGTGCTCATATAGAAAGTTTAAGGCATTAATGAGTGCTAATCATGCTCGAAGTCGCAAAATTCTGGCTTCCAAACCTCAGCAGTTGGTTCCGCGGGTACTGTGGATGTAGACGGATGCCTAGGGTCATTTACCTGTTGGATCAACGTAGCGATTTCAGCAGTGTTTCACACCTCACCATTCAGCGTCATGTTCTAATTTCGACAATACTCAAATATTACTGAGCACAAATTCAGTAGACGACTACTTGTTGTGTTAATTCACAAAAATTGTAACAGATGCACATGACCGTGTGCTTAAGGATAATGAAAGACGATTTTCGTATTGCAAAAGCGAAGTGCGACCAGCTGAAACCCAGTTATACAGCCAGCCATCGTAAATTTGGGCCCCCATAACTACACAAGGCAAACCGTCCGCTGCACCCAATGCTTGATGTGCGTAGCTAACCCTACCGTGCCACGGCCCGGTGGCTAAAAGGGTCCGTGCACATATAGCTCACAGGACACATTCAGGTTTGTCGAAACTGTTCAAAATGTGTGTCATAAACAGAGGCATACTCACTAGCCGTCTCACTGTTACTTACTAAAGTATCCCTTTGGAACCGTTGAGTTTGTCTTACTCATTCTCACTCGCTGACATTAAAAACTACTTTTACCGTTTACCGTCAACACACATTTCCTGTTCAGTGGCACCATGGACGTACAAGGAAACTGATGGGTTCTCCACTCGCTTTCAGCTTAGTTAGTATTTTTGTGAGCGAGCTGGAACACTACATTTTAAAACAACGTACATAAGAGTTAATATCTTACAAACGATATCCTTATGATCTTCGCATTATATCTGAATACCATACTACAATTCTAGAACTACAAAGTGTTTTTCACACTACTCACACCGCACTAAGTTTTAATGGACAAGAGAATTCCAGTGGCAACATTTATTTTCTCAGTTTTACATTGACTAGGACACCTGACAGTTCCAATCCAAAGAAGAATGTACAGAAAACCTACAAAATCTGGCCAGTACAGTAGTTTCCACAGCATTGTGGGTACGCAGTATAAAAGGAAACTCGTAAGGTGTTTGGCACGAAAAGTGCGTAAGATCTGTACAAATGACAAACTAGGTGCCGAACTGCAGGTCATCTGGAGAGCTGTGACGGAGAATAGTTACCCAGAAGAGTTCTTAGGGAGGTTCTCAAGTCAACATCCAGTAACCAAGGTATGAAGACCAAACATGTGCACGCATTTATTTCGTATGTGAGTACCAGATACTTCCCTATTACTGTGACTGCGTTGTTCTTCTCCAGTGATATGCGGAACTTTTAAAAGTTGTTTCATGCAAGGGAAACGGGCTGAACTATACCACCGAAACCGTCAACCGCTAGTATTCCGTGAAAAATGCAAACTGCAATACCGAATGGTACAACACGCTCCTTGCTCAAATACCAGAGGAATTTCATTCATGAGTAATTCTAATTTTTTTAATGAACTTTCCATGGTTCTTTTTGAAGCGTGGTTTTTTAACGACGGAATTATGTGTTTTCATTGTTAAAAAACTGGAACCGTCAAAACTACTTTGTCCTTTGAGTGGTTGCCTAAGATTTGCTAGTAAAAAGGGAATAATGTAATGGCAAAATGCAGAATATGTTCAGCCCGTGTCATTTGTTCCCCACCCATATTGCTCATACAGTTGCAATTAGACAGATAAATCTTGCCGAAAATTTCTTGTTTCCTCAGAAGCCTAGTAGACAGCAGATATCAGTTTTGTTCATCTTTGGTATTCCGGTCATTGTTCTGGAGACGATGTGCCGGTCACGCTTGTATCCAGGCAAGGCTGTAGAACATAAGTTTTACCCGTAAGATACTCAGTCTGCTGCTATGGAACATGAAGAATCGGAATTGACGGTCACGTTCACTGGCATCTGATAAGTTAGGTTGAAAGCACTAAAATTCCAAGAAGCATTTCATCCTATTTAGCAGAATTTTTCTAGAATTTTGTCTGGTTGGGGATAGCACAGTTACTCTTTTGGTCTAGTGCGCAAATTCCATTAGGTTTTCTTAGGACCAAGATAACTGTATGTACCCGGTGCATACCAAGCAAAGTGAAACAGTATCGAATTTGTGGAATTTACAGTAGCTCCCCAAAACAGAGACCACCGATGGATAATGGCCCAAGTTGTTTCCATTTAGCTTGATGGTGGTCCTGACAGTAACCACTTTCACGAAAGTACACATAAAACCTGATGCATGTGCAACAAAATATGAGGCTAAAAGAGTAACAAAACAGCCACCCCCCCCCCCGAACAGGGTCCTCAAGACGCTTACTACCTTTTTGTAAATACCAGGACCCTTGCATCAAAAAGGCCGTCGCTCTGCACACACAACCTCCATGGGCATCACATATTTACGCTTGAGCAGAGAGTAGTGAATGGACATATTTTAAAGCTTCAAAATTTCGGAAAAATCACATCGCCGATTGAGAAAATATTTTGTGGGTGACCTCAGCATAAGAGGAGTCTATCCTGCTGCAGTAATATCAATGGAACAACGTTTGGTTAAACTGTGTCATATATTCGGCTTATTCCAACTTGCATAGATAAAATTCCATAAACTAATAAACCTGTAAAACCAGGTTGATTCGCCCCCACCTGGATCAGTGCCCTCGAAACGCGGTGATGCTTCTCCTTTGCTCAATGTATGTGAACCAATTCATGTTGTCGTATGGTAATTGTGAAGGAAGCGTGGTAAGAATCACTGCTCTTCCTCCATCTTCTTCTGTCCTCCCCAGCTCAGCACATTTCTGCTTTCAGCAATCATCGAGTATCGCGCAGAACAAATAAGTTCTAATACTCTAAGCTTAGATTGTACAAAACAATTTTGACGTTAAAATAAATACTCATTTGCACAGGAATTTGGTTTGGCAGGAGATTCAGCTGAATCCAGCTGAACCTCTCGCTTATGATGGTTCCTTCAAGCTTTTGTGGTTACTTGAAACTAAATCCAAGTGATCACGACCCAAGGCACCTGAAGCCGTCAATTTCTAAGTACCATATGTATAGGCACACTTTCAACGCAATCCTTCAGAGTGACTGCATTCAAATTCTACCACACATCCATGAACCCTGTATTCGTTTTATTTGGCATTAAACAACCTGTTTCCATAGTCCAAGTTTCTCGTTATAACTACGGGGCGGTGCACGGGAAGGTCTAAAGATCGAAATTCCTGGTGTACTACCGCGATCTAGTTAGATGCTTCATACGAATCGCGGCATATTCATGTTGGAATATTTCCCCTGTCCTCATTTTATCTCCATAAATGTTCATATATGAACGTCGGTTCTGATTTCCACCTAAACTATCATATATAGTTTCAAAATAAGACTTCTTTTATATGAATCCTGATTTATGCGTCCACTAAGAGTTCTGTTCGGCTTTTCTAATGTCGAAGTACAAAAATGACCAGCTTTAATCTGTGATGAAGCACAGAGCGAAGTTTTTTGAGATCGAAAAGGTCAGAATATTCTTTTGGTTGCACTAACCTCTATTGTCAGCGGGGTCTTGAAGTAAGCTGCAGGCATTTGAAGGTTCACTGTCTTGAAACTTTTTTGGAAATATGAAAAACGAAGCATGAGGTTGGCCCAATCTACTGTTAAATTCACGAGTGAAGATGACTTCAGGTACTTTCAATCACAACCACCGGAAATTTTGATGCATGCTTTTTGCTTTCCCTTTATTCTAAGATCAATTCACCTATGGAGTACAATGAAAACATTATCACCACCATCGTAAAAGTAGTTTCATTGCAAAATGAATTCTTTGTAAAACTAGTGGGCTTTTGCTTTGTGTGGGTTTCTTACATGGTGTACAATACAAGTGTAAGAACTTTTTATTTCAGTCAGCATAGCCCCATCTTTAGTAGGTTAACAAGCTTAATGTTACTCGGGGGATTTTTTGTAAGATATTCATGTATTTTGACCGAAAAGTGTGTGAGTACAGGGCAAGATGTTGAAGAAATACAAAAATAAGGTACCGGTGATGTTCATTTTGGGGATAAGATCAGTGACAGATGCTTGAAAAGCAAGGTGAAACTGGTGTGGAGAGTGTTGATGGAAATAGAGCCTGTTAACTTGACACCTCGAAATCCTCAATTGAAAATTTTGTCACCGTTCTAAGAAGTACATCATTCGGAGTAATACAGATGCAGATTTCAAGGCACAAGTACCGGTTTAGAAAGCAGGAAAATCTACGTACCTCCAGAGAACAAATGACCTGAAATGCAGAAAGCTTCTTCCGTTCCTAATGGGGTCGTGAGTGTTTATGTGACGCGGAGTAGGAATGCAGATAACATCTTGTTTGACCACCATCATATCACTTGGGAGGGCCATTTCGAGGAGAAGCCAACTCAATGGATGGCCACAACTGGGGTCCTCTACTATGAAAATTAGCACAACTTAAAATCGCTCATTTGATTCCCCCATCATAGAACCAGAAAATAGCCAGCAAGATAAAATGTCGAACAATCTGAGCGGCGTTTTAGGTAAGTGCAAAAGAAATGCGTCAGTGCGTACTACTTTGCCTCCTAGCAACGATGGCTAAAAATAAGCAAATTTAACGAAATCTGGTAATTTCAGGGCTCCTGAAGAACTTCAATCTACTTCCAAATATGCTGTCAGTGTCAATAGCTCCTATTAATCGAGTCTTTTTTTTCAAGTGATTTTCACAACTGACTGGCGGGGATGTCATCTGATAATCTGGGACCAGGTGTCCCGGCGGATCGATGCGGCGTGCTTGCACAGTAACTGTGCACAAACCATGAGTACGTATTCTCAACATCATTTTTAACGAGGTCCTTAGCTATCAAAGGTATTGTGAATTCGACACCTCCAAAACTTATCCCTCAAAATGTTAATTTGCTGCAAGTGATAACAAGCAGCTGGAATCTCACTTATGTGAGTAAAAAAGTAACAACTAACGCACTGGTTGCCAGGATTTACATGCTCTTTGCGGTTTGGTTAGAATTCCATTAACATGACTGACTAAAATGCTTTGGAACAAGGCGTCAAGTGAAGGAAACCGAAAGCCACCACTGCTAAAAGATATGCTCATGAAACACGCCAGGTTGTTGAAAGTTAAAGGCCAAAACAATATGGGAAGAAACATGCTCAAAGTTTGATCAATGGCTAATCAAGCAATATTTGTCCGTTGTATGAAATCCCAAAGTTTAAACAAATGTTGGCGCATCATTCTAAATAACCGGCTTTTTTTATGTCAGAGTGACACCATCTACGGAAGATATTTGAGAGCCTTTCCTGGTGAGGTGAATGTTAGTAGCTCAGTTTGGACAAATGTGAACTGTACGGTTCCTTGAGCTAGACAGTCTTGTTGTAGGCGTTTCGTCGTTAACCGAGATTATGTCAACAGTGAGTGGTAGATATGCGTCGCATCATACCTCATTGGTGAGTCGGTATATAGGCTGACGGAGTTCGAGATAACTGAGTGGTCAAGGCGCTGAAGGTCCGTGGTCAGAACACGACCTCGTCATTTTGACTGCTGCTGTTTTGTCTTGGGCAACCTGGCAGTATCTCACCCCTCGTGCTGTCTTTGGGTGGCATGGCAGCTAGGCCCCAAAATGGTGCTGTAGCAGAACGATTATGTTGGTTGAGGTATTGCTAGGATACGGCGCAACGCTGATCTATTACGAACCGGCTGGTGAAGGAATGTTTGCAACCAGACTTCTCCTGTTAGCGAAGATAAAAACCGATAAATTTTCCCCTGCCATATCTGTCTTGGTGTTGTAGTTGCGTGGATAAAACACGGACTAGACAGAACTGCCTCAGATATGCACCAGTGAAACGGAGGTATGGTCGAACAACAAAAAATTAACAGGCTTTTCGTCTTGGATCCAAAGCCAGCTAAAGTTTTGTGGATTCAGAGGGCCAGTTTTCAAAAACTTAATGCAATGAATTTTAAATAGAACTATGAAGTATGTACAAACAATAAAACAAAGAGAGAGACTAGCGAAATACACACATCTGCAAACCAATTTGGTTTTGTGGGAGACTCACCTAGGGCCCAGCTGATTCTCTCGTTTATGAAGTTTTTAAGCAACTGAATGTGCTGCACCAGACCGCCTCATGTTTCAGTTGGTACGATATTGGAGATATCGCGATATATGTTCCGACGTAATACACTACTCACAAGGTTGCTGAAAATTCTTCGACAGCCCACGACCGGTTTCGCCCTTCTTGGGGCTCATCACGTAGGAGCAGTCCCCGAGTTTCCGTCAACCTTATGTTCTACTTGGACCCAAGTTGCACGAAATTAGCAAAATACACTCAATTGCAAACCGATTTGGTTTTGCGGGAGACCAAATTGGTATTGCGTCTATACAAAGAGGGGGACAGTTAAAAAAGGCAGCTAACAAAAGGTAGCTTCTCAAGTTACAAGGCCCTCGTGGTCTACCTATAAGCAGAGGAGGGGATACTACTGTGACACATGGAGCACAAGTACCCTAGATCGTTCTGCGCTAGAAGCTTTTTATATATCAGTGTGTATAGTACAACATCGCATACTGCTTGACCTCCTGCTCGACAAGGCCTCAGGAGGTGGTGATGGATACGTTTGGTGATACCGTCTTGAGATGCAAAAAGCACAGACTGCTGATCAGAAACCTGGCAGTTCTTTTCACAGCAGAACCATTTGAAAAAAATTCAGTTGTAACACATTTCTGGTGTCTAGCTGCCATGCCACCCGAGGGAAGCATGAGGGCTGAGCTACTGCCAGGTTGCCCATACCCAGACAGGAGCAGTCGAGATGAAGAATTTATGTTCGAATCACGGACCATCCCACTAGCCAAAAACTTTTCTGTCTGAGAATGAAAAGCAACTTTCAGCTTTAGTCACCTTATCTGTATTGTGACTAGTACTACTCCATTACAAACTTCACCAACAATGTTGGGAAGTCTGCAGCCCATAAAGCACTGGATTTACAGCTGGTTCTTCATCTTTAACTTCAAGATCATCGCATGTCGACGCAAAAAGATAAAGTGATGAAAACGGAGTATAGATTTTCAGTGTAGTACCTCTCGGCTAGGGTCAGATTCTGCGTCGAATAAGTTAGAACTTTTTAAATTCCGGGCGGAGAAATCTCTCATTCAAAGCACGGTTACGAGCTACAGAAACACTTTTGACATCATCCAAGAGGCATATAAACGTTTTTTCCTTCGTTTATCAGAATAATAAGACAGATATGGAAACACGTTCACATTCTCCGCCTGTTTTATTTCATTTATAGTCCTCTTCTTTAAATGACTCACGGTGTGTCCGTGAAAAACTAAACTGTGGTTAGGAGCAACAGTGAGCTAATTCCATGGCTGTTCCTCTTCAACCTGAATTTTGTCAATTATGATCTTAACGATACATGTCCCGCGAGTTCCTGTGCACCGAGCTACATTGTGCAGGCTGGTGGTGGTACCCAGTCGGTAGTTGCACCTAACATCTTTTTTGTTGTGAGTAGATAAAATATCCACTTTAGCTGAAAGGTTTAGAAGAGGATTTGACTATTCTCCAGTTGAAACACAAGCCGTAATGTGTTCTTTGAAACACTCTTGGACGTGAGGTCACAGCTTGGCCAATCCACGCAGCTCAAAGTAATTGTGATGACTTCCAAATAGGTTCGCAGATACTTTAAAATCCTTTTTAGAATAGTTTTCAATCTTTGAACAATAGGATACGCTGATTTGCCCATGGGAGCAGGCAACTCTCATTATGACTATATTTAAGTATTTAAGTAGTGAACCGTGCAAGCTGCAGTCAGGCGAAGTGATTGAGGTCAACCTCGGTTTTTCCGGAATAATTTCGCAATCAATCAACACTTCATCATGTCGACTGCCTTTGTTATCCTATCTAGCACCCAGCTGCTAATCAGTTATGTTGCTGCTAATTCAGGGTTAGTATGGTTGATATATCTGCGAACTCAACTAACTGCGGTAAAATACAATTGAATGACAAATGAGGTCACTCCTCTTTAGATGCCCTCTGTAGTCCGTGAGTTGTTAATCTGGCTGTGTCAGTATACAAAATTGTTTGTTTTTTTCGCTAAATGCTTGCTCTCAAGCGAAAGCCTCTTGCTGCCAAGAGTGCACAGTTTTCCGGAGGTTACTCCAAAGTCGTGAAGGGCACTTCATGAAATAACTGCAAGTGTTTCTGGTCTCTTAATGAGTAAGAATTTGTCCCTCTTCACTTTACTCAGCTCATATATTGTTATTTTAAAGACGGAACTATCTACCTCTGTTTGCAGATGTGCATTTTCTGGATGATTCAGGCGACCCTTTGAGTTGGTGTGCCAAGTTTCAGTGCCAAGTTTATCTGTGTTCAGGCGAAGTACATTGTCTGTGGACATTAAGCGCCAGCATATGGCTTGAAGTGACAAAATTATCGGTCGGGGAAGCGAAGTGAATTTCCAGAGATTTCTGAACCGTGGAAACTCTAAGTAGAGTGCTCCAGGTTGCGTACTAGTGGTGTGGTCAATAGGCTAGATGAAATGATGCTCCTCTTATTTGTGGCCGCTTGCGGTTTTATTTAGACACGGCATTGTGTACTGTCGCACCGGAAATAGTCTGAATAAAGATTAAAAGTTTATATGGAGGTTCAACACGAATAGGATGGGGCATGTCATACGATTTTTCTCAGTTTTCATCAAAATTTGTTCAATCATTCTGACTTGGTTGCCAAAAGAAAAGCAATATTTGGACAACAAATGCGGTGAAGTGAGCGTACTCCTAGAAGAAGCGTTCGTACCCATGTACTGCCACTTTTACCCACCATGCATAGACCGTTACAACCCTGACAACATACAGCGTGACTGTTTCTCTCACAGAAACCCCAGACGCAGCAGATCAATGTAGTGGCCAAAGTGTCAACACTGTGCTCACTAGACCGCGGTAAAATTTCTCAGAAGGGAACACGTCTGAGCTGATCAGACTGCATTTAAGTGAGGACAGTCTTTTCTAGGGGAGTTGCACAGTTCTTTCCCGAAAGTATCTTGCAGCACTCAGAAAACAATTGATCATAGCACAGTCTTTAGTGCAGTGGGAAAGCCCAACAACGGATGCGTCTGTTTGCTCAAAGTGGGTCACGCGGCTATTGTAGTGTTCATATTATATACGTCGGCAGTTTTGGAGTACAGGGAAAGCCCAATCAGCTTTGATCATGTCATCTTCTGGGTAATCACACTTGCGGAATTATTGGAGACTCACCTCAATCCCAGCTAAATCCCTATTTCATGATGTGGAACACTCATCTACGTTTTTGTCAACTCCAAGCGATGCGTACTGTTCCAGGGACTTATACAGTCTCAACATTATTGGCCTAGATTTTCAATCGTCCTCCTGATTTTACTAGGACTACACAATCTTTAGGAACTTTGGTTTCATATCTTTTGTTGGACAGCGGCGTCACAAGGTGTACAGAAAGCCATGAAGACCATTCGTTCTTTCGGCTTGATCTCCATCTTGACCTGAGGGATTCAACTTCCGAATACGCTACCTAGGGCATTTGTTTACTTAGTTTCTTATTGCTTTTGGTTTACCGAGCACCTAAACCATAAAACATTGTGTTGTATGGGAATGTACTGCCCGATCAGCCACCACTTATTCTGTGTACTCAGGAAGTCCATTGCGCTACGGAGGCCATTGCAAGCCAAATGGAAAAAATAACCATCTTTTGAGTTACCAGACCTCCGCCGGCTTTAGTCACGTACGTTCATCACTGGTCCTACCCTTTATTACATTGTAAAGAAGTTGTGCTTTCAGGTTCCTTCACACACAAGAGACTACCTTCTTAAAATAATCGAATACGGTTGATGTTTGCCTACAACCACCCGTAAGCCCATCCATTAGCCGTTCGACTACTAAAGTGGCCTGCTCGCAGGACTAATGTTAGCCAGGATAACGGTCTTAATAACGTGATTCTGTCATATGATGCCGCAACCGACCTGGAACCCTGAGAATCTATGGCCAATTTAAGGGATGCAGCAGCGGACAGTGTCGCCTCTCCTCAAGTTCAAAACTTTTTCAGCTGGGGATATTGGTATTTTTGTTGAATAGCAGTTAACCGCTGCAAGCAACTCAAAAGCGACCAAACGTCGCTTCTTTCGGTACATTTACCTGAAGTCTGCAGTACGTAATTATTTTTCAAACATTTAGTTCGGCCATTTCCAGCGGTCCAGCTGAATTCGCCAATAAAGCCCGGACACCTAGTTTAGTGCAACAGCACTTTTTCAACACTTTCGGTTAAGAGACTTATTCATCTTCCATGGAGCATCACTAAGTGGATAGACACAGTGCCTGCGGCGTTATTGCATTGTACTAATTGTATTATAATACATTATTACTGAATAGTATTATAAAGATTATACCATGGGTTCGTCTCAGGTGCGGAAATGTCATAAGACTCTAATAATGGCAATACTACACAACCTCCTTCGGCTGAAACAGGTAAAGATGTCCTGCCAAAGGCAAAAATTACCTTCTAGTCTTTACGGAGCACTGTAAAAATCACACTAATAAGTGAAACAGTTAAACTGGTGAACGTGAGGTGATACAGTAGATGTCCAAGAACAATCGCAGGTTTCTTCAGTCGTTTAGTACAACGGAGCTGCGCTGTCCATTGGACGGTATTTTTAGGTTGCGTCAGTCGACAAGTGTTCCTTGGTGTTGGTTCAAGGTTCTGGGAGTAGATTACTATGTAAATCTCTTCGAAGGAACACTACTCGCATAGGGAAAGCTTTTTACCCCTCAGAATTGTCTCCCGTCTGACAGTTTTACTGCCATCGGATGACCGATTGTATGGTCATTACCAAGATAAGGTGACTAACATTTACTCGAAAATCATCGGTGATTTTGCTTGGCTTCCTTAATGCATACGGCTTACTTCACTTCACTGCATTAACCTTATTTGGAAGGTATCTTCATTCCGTAGAGGTGCTACGTTCTTCATGTTGCTGTTCCTCCCTGAGTGGGACAAGTGGATTTCGATTTATGATTTATCCAGTTTTTGCACGCAGTGGTAGCGATTTCAACGGACATACAACGCTTCTTTTCACACAAAAAACTACGTAATAACTTCAACTAAAAACAAAAAACTTTTCATGCTTTGCAGTAGTTTACTTCATGGACCCCCTCACAAGCCATAATGGTTCTTCAGCACTGTACGTTTGCTGGCCTTCATTTATCGATCAGTTGACAAAACAACGGACGGGCGTCTGATGTTGACTATTTTGGTTACTGTCAAATTGTCGGAGCTTACTACCCTTAGTTCACGAGACACTGTGAGATAAGATCAACCAAGTGCGCATCCTTGAACCCCCGAATAAGCGTCGATTTTTCACTGTTGCAGGCACAAATCTCAGGCCAAAGATTGACGACTTTGAATAGGACTTTAGACGGACGCTTTCTTATGCCCTATTCTTCACGCATTTACTTATTTAAATAGGGCACCATCTTCACACTTGGCTCAAGTAAGGAATCTCCGCCAGTGATAAGACTGAGTGTTGTGTTCCTGAGAGAAACAGGAGGCGTCAATGGAAAGATCGAATGAATCCTCAGTGTAACTCATCGTCAAACGTGGCGAGTCTTGCAAAACAAATTGCTACTCAAAGAACAGTGGAATGACGATTCAAATCCCCGATTGGATGTAGTCTACTGAAGAAATGTTTCCTACCCTTCACTTTACAGAAAATACCTGCTGTTTTTCTTGTGATGCCCTTAAAACATTTCCTTGGTGAGAGTTTAGGCCGTGTAAAAGAGACGGAATGAAAAATCTGTGTGTATTGTATACAGGACTTGAAAATAGTTTTTTCCTCTTAGCTCGTTTAGTTTTCAATCAGTAGCTGTCTAAATTCTAGTAAGAAAACGCACTGAAATATGGCAATTACGTTAGGTCGTCGGGGATTCAATGAGTTGTACTCCTGGACTAATGGTTCGAACAACCGGTCTCATCCATCCAGCCTTTGATCTGTAAAATACTCGGTGTTTAGATTTCACAGTGAAGTGAAGTGATTTCACACGGAAGTGATATAGACGATGAAGGTTAATTTTGGATGCTAAAAATTGGACGGATATATCGAGAAACCCTCGTGGTATATGATCACGGCCCACGTTTGATTGACGTTTTTGGAGCACCAGCTTGAGCTGCTGTATTCAAATCAGGAAGTGCTTGTTTCACCGTGGAAACTTCGCATGTGACCGGACTTTGTGTACGACCAAATGTGTTCATACAACGGAATGTGTTTTGGTTCAGCGAAGTTTTTGTGATCGGAATGCGGTATTTTTCGCAAACACATTAAGTAGAATACAGATTACCTTCTACGTCCTCCTGTTTTACAGACGACTCGATGTCGAACACGCAGTGAGGGAGGCAAGAAGAAAGCAAATTCGGATTCTTTGGCTTACCTAATTGATGGCTTATGTTTAGGTACGCAAGGTATGCATGAACTGTGGACTGGTGGCACGAGGAATCAAGGTGTCCCATCCAGAACTATTACATATGGTTTATTGGTGACCACAATGCCACTGTGCCATTGTACCATTACAGGCTAAGAGTACTGAGGCATCTGGGATGATTTATTTTCTTCAAAGGGCGTAAAGTTAGTGGGTGAAGAGAATGTCGCCTGCTTTAGGTAAGCTGGTAACAAACAATGCTGACAAGTAAAAAAACATCATACTCGAATGACACATTGAAGTTAAATATGGTTTGGATAACTTGGTATGTTGGACACAACAAATAATTTTGTCGACTGAACTGCTAAAAATCTAAAAATGGCTAATGACAGTCTTTTCGTTTCTTTCTGTCTGCTGATGCACTACCGCTTGAGCCCCATGTGTTCACTGGTCACCTGGTTCCAGGTGTAAAACAACTGCCGTCTCTTCGGATCTAGTCAATTCGGCCACCTAGTAAAACAACTCCGAAGGGGTTCTTGATCTATATACGATTCAGCTTCGCAACAAACTCCATAAAGAATTATGACGGGAATAGGTGACCAGCATAGGTTCCGAACATCTTTTTAACTGCCCACTGGTCGCTTGTCAATTCACTGTTGCTGTGGACTTACACACCGGATGGTAAATAGGTTATGGTAAAACTAGGAATTCTTTTGGGGCTACTGTCCTGAGGAAAGCCAATAAACTGGCGATTTTGATATCCCACAGTGAATAGCCACGCGTACGAAATTCAAAAATCAGTAAAATGTTCACTTTGGCATTCAGTTGTTTACACGGTTGAATCCTGGGGGTATCGGGAAGTCTGCGGCATGAGATGCTGGAGTTCACCATCCATACCTACGATCGCCAAACCTGGATAGCTCAGAATACGGATGCTCAAGAAGCTTGTTTGTCCTAGTGAAGAAGCGGTAGGTCACAAAGCAATATATAGTCATCAGAAAGGAGCTATTTAATCGAAAAACAGTTTCAAATAATGGGGTTGATTGCAAGGCTAATTTCAACAGAGGTTGCAGTGTTCTCTGCATTCCTCAGGACGAGTGACGATTTGTTTGGTTGGCAGGAGCATTGCCAACTCATCTTCCCGAGGAGGTTCTTAAAAGGTACATAGGGTAGCACGTGAAAAAATATGATGCAGAAACATTAATTTATTCACATCAATTTGCTAGAATCGGAGCTTATGAGACCTCAAAACGAAAGCTGCATAGCCTTGACAAAAAAAGCTATCAGATTCAGATGAAGCAGTATAAGTAGCCTGATTCTAACGCTTGGCAACTAGTCATCCTAAGATTTTCACGAAATTACGCACTACTTGATTTCCCTCATTTACACGTCCACGATCGTCGCTGATAAACGTAGATTAATAGGGAGTTGCTCCTGAATGACTTGGTCTGCTAGCATGTTCACCGTGGTCCAAATGCTCCAGTACATGCATCCGCTATATTCACTGTCCCATAACGGTGTTTGTCAACTACCGACAGGTGACCTGATTCATGGCAATCAGGGATACATGCGCACAATCACTGCACGGGTTGACCTCGCTGTGATACAAGATTGTTGTCTCTGTAGTTATTGTGTGGAGGCAAAAGCGTAAGCACACACAAAGAGATGTACAACCTGGTCACTGCAATTACTTCTTTAGTTCATCGAGGAAGAACTAAGAGAACCGGTGATATAGTAGAGCCCCGGTCTCATCATCTGACTTATGTTCTTCTACCTATCCCCTCATTTAATGACGTCCTCCATCTTTCAGTATAAGGCTGTCACCAATGCACCACTAAAGATGATCATGAAAATGCAGAGCTATTAGCAGTGCTTCCGTATGCTTTCTAGACGGAATACGTTATCCATAATCATGCGGAAAACTCTTTGATAGCTCACGACTGGCCTACTGGGGCTCGTCAGGTAGGCGCAGTATCAGAGCTTCCGTCAAACTTAGGTTCTATATGAGCCCCAAGTTTTATGCAGCTTGCGAAATAAACTTATCTGAAAATTATTTCAGCTGGAGACTCAGTTGAATACCCCCTGAATTCCTCCCTATGTTGACCTTCAACCCAATTGCTGTACAAAGTACACCTTATATTCCAGTTGGTACGATATCCGGGATATCGTGTGACTTGGCGAAGCTAAGTAGAATTGTCACCAATATTGACTAAGAAGAAGATGGGGACATAAGTGGATATAAAGCGAACCTTGGTCAATTAATGAAGGAGAGCTTGAGTGAAATACATTGGCACCTCTACACTGTTCGTTCACAACGAATGGGGATTCGGTGGTCCGTGTATGTATGCAATTCGCGGTGCATGACAACAGCCATTCGGTGTTTCGCATAGCGTGCGCAAAATTGACTTTAGCGCTGTAGGATACAAAACTGTTTTATCCTTCTCTGCGCTGTTGGCGTTCGTTACACTATGCGCTTAATTCCACGCGATCAATCGCTCAGTCAGAATTAACAGCCAATGTCAAGAATGGTCAAATTGTTTCTCAGGCTTTGTTCAGAAGTTGTGGTGGAAAAAAGACGAAATTTAGCCGACTTACCACTAATGTTTTGCATGTTTGTTGGCCTTTCCTCAGCTTTACTTCATTTTTTGACTGATTTCACTTCGTATGATAGATAGGAAGAGAGCAGATAGATCAAAATTACAAATTTTTTGACTGACAACTTGCACACTACTGAGCGGACAAGCGATTCTATCAATCTGAATTTCAAACTTCAACAGATTCTGCAGTATGAAGGTAGTCGGTTAGGGACAGAACCTGGACACCCGCGTGGTATATATATCCCATGCTTGCTTTTGCTCAGCTGAATAGAGCAGCTGGTTTAAATTAACTGAAGGTTCGTTGAACGTTGCGTCTAACACCGAACCGTGTACCCTATCCTACCGGGTGGTTAAACCCAAGGAAGCGGAAAAAACAGAGATGGATAAATTCCAAGGTGTCCGCTTTTCAGAATGAGTGTCCGAAACAGCCCTTCATGAAACTTCATGCGACATTTGATTACGGCCGGTTTTTGGTTGATGGCTAATTTCTCATTTCAATTTATTGTTCTGAACTTTCGAACATCAGTACTTTTATCCACAATGCTATCGGAGGCGGTCGACGCTCTATAGAAACATAGGAACGTGTCCATCCAATTGATTGCTTCGGAGTAGCCAAACATGACAAAAAATTGCCCAAGCTAGGGCAAAAGATACACTTTTTTGTGTGGTAATTGGTCTCTCAGTCCCGAAGTGAATGGTGAAAAACGGTAGCCATCGAGGCACTTGATCGATTCTGCTACATCCGCCTACTGGATCTCAAATACAACTAACCGCATGGTTCTTGCTTTTTAGGAATGGATATATTCTACTTCCATGAGAAACATATTCAAACCTAGGCCTCACTGGCTGGGAACCTACTACCTTAATAGGATAGTGAAAAGTTAGGAATATTCATTTGACCAGTGGATTCATTTCTTGGGCCAGAAAGGAAATTTTCCTAGGTGTTATTCACTTGTGTTTTCAAAGAATTGAGGATGATCATACTGCTAACTCATGTTCATGCCTTCTTTTTCAGGGACATGGACTCTATACCCCTGAGCCACTAATCTTTGCACAGGCAATGACGTTCACTTGCAAATTAGCTTGGTATACTGGTAATATATTCTGGGTCAGAAATAATTCCTAAATTGAGTCTGCGCAGTGTAAACTGTTACAGAGTTTCGTCAAGCTTAGAAATAGTGTCGTGTCCAAAGAAATACTTCGATATCCTGATTGCTGTTCAGACTGGAACAAAATACCTAGATGAAGATTACCATAAATAAGCGATTCAGCTGACATCCACTGGGATCTCCCGTTAATGCCTGGATAATTTTCGAAAGAGCTGTTAAATTCATTTGCTCGTCACTCGTGGCCGTCCTCGAGAGATACATCAGAATTTTTTACAAACGTTCCGTCGATGAAGTACACGAGTAGCTTGCCTAATAACAAAAATACCCCATTTAATCATTTTTATAGGTGCTTACATTAGATAGCATAACTAACTTGTACTGTGTATGAATGTTTCGGCTTCTTACTTTGCGTGTGGCACAGGTAGTGATATCCGAAATTTTGAGGTCGAGCATTGTTTTGCTGATTCATTGACGAAGTACGATTTATATCAGTAATAAACGGTGGCATATATTGCAGCTGGTTTGCTTTAAGTTCTGTTCTTGTTGTCTTTGAACGAATGACTACTTTTGGATTAACGTTTTGAACGCTCTAACCCCCCCGACTTGGTTGTAAATTTGAACCATGTCCATTGTGTTTGCCGACATTCGGACTACACCCCACTCTCGTTTCTGGTCGTATCTGCTTGTCAGATTCTACTCGTTAGTTTATCAAGCTATACTCGCTTCGGTAATTCTTCCAGCTCAACTAGCTTGTATTGTTATTCAAGTCGGTATTTATCAATTTTACGTCACAAGTGGCTTAGCGCGTTGGAATTGGCTCGTCGCAAATACTGGACGCCAATTGTTGTTCACCAGTTGATTATCTGGCCGGTTTGCCGAACTTTCAGTGATTGATATTCGTCTGTTTATATCATGGTTGAAGATCGATAAACAGATTGATCCTAGCGCATGGTTGTGCACGTTTAGCATTCGATTCAATCGAGGTATGTCACTATGATACGTATTTTATTGACCCGTCACAACTACTCTATTCATCGATCATGATATGGAACGGGCCAAAAACTGTGCCAAGTTGGATAAGTGACCATACTCCTTGCTGATTCACAACCGGTTTTTCATGTTCACAGACAGCGTTTGTGTTTTGAAACCTTTGACATTTAGCCAAGTGGTTGTACTTTTGTCGTGCTTTTTGACACACACGGTAAAATTAGATATAACTGTCGGGTTCTGGAGAAGGCCAAGAAACCCACAGAAACAAAGCCCATCTAGATCATCTCTTCTCACCTCTTGTGTGATAGAAACTGGTTGTACAGCTAGATCACTCTCACTCCCAAACTTACTGTCATCGGTATTTGAATCAGTCTAGAAAAACATGAATCATCTGGTGATACCTTGGAGTGTTTAAAGGCTAATTGCTTTAAGTGACTGACACTATTGCTTTAACTAGAGCCAAATCCCTTAGTTTGTGTAAAGAAATTTCCAGTCACTGTTGAATGAACCATTGATAGCCGATTGTCTGAATATCAGATTGTTGTTGAATAACTGTTGAATAACTAGAAAAATTGGAGATCAATGGTCAGCAAATGAAACGGGCAACTGAAGTCATTCGATTGCTAGACCATCTTAGAGGTACAACCATTTGTATCCACCAATGCGTTGAAATGTGCACGAAAATTGATTGCACATCCGTATGAAGGAGTGTGCCTGGTCATTCATTTCATCTGACCACCCCATCAGGGTCCCTCGATGAAGTTAACACGCCATACCTGTCTTATAAGCAATTTACTGACCTTGAAACTCGTCACAGGTCGCCCATCATATATCCTGATTCATGGTTTTCACCTAGGTTACTGTGCACCTCCCTGTCTTACCTATCGGTTTCAAGGAGGAAGTAAGGCCTACGATTCCTCTGTGGCTATCTACCCATTCGCCTGCGAAGGTTCCGCAAAGTGCGTGGGGGCTGACGATCCAAAGCTTTCTCCAAAGAATAAAGGTGAGACTTTCCAGCGAAATACACTCATTCGAAAACAAATTTGGTTTTGCGAGAGACTCACCTGGAACCCAACTGAATCTCTCGTTTATTATGTTCTTTAATTTCGTGCAAATTGGGTTCAAGTAGAACATAAGGTTGACGGAAACTCGGGGACTGCGCCTACCTGATGAGCCCCAAGAAGGACGAAACCGGTCGTGGGCTGTCGAAGAATTTTCAGCAACCTTGTGAGTAGTGTATTACGTCTATACTAGAGCCTTTCCACTTGCGGAGTACCTGGACCGGCAAAATACGTGACGAGAGCTTGCGATTCGCTCAACATTCAATTATCACCAATTGAACCTCCAACTCTGTTTTGTACCGTATGGTTTTCCAGGCCTGTTTGCTATTTTATCGCTGTAACCGTCACCGAAAACGATGATGTTTTATGAACATTTGTGGGAATATTTCGTGTCCTACTCTCTTCGCCGACGGGAGTTTACCATTGATTACGAGTGCCCCTACTGTATCCGCATTTCCAGTACAATTGCTTAAAAGGCCCAACTGCATCACAAAGGGTCATTAGAATATTGCTTCCTAAAAATCATGTTCTTCTCTGAGTTTTTTAATCACAAGTTTCATGTGTTTGCTGACAACTCAACTGATAAAATACTTACTTTAAATTTTCCGGAAAAACCTTTGGCAACCCATATTAGTATATCTTTGTTGTGTGGTCTACAAACTGACGATACAATCATATGACCTCTTGGAAGTAGCCTCAAGGGGACAAGGACGTTCAGATTTATTAAAAATTGGTAAAGGTAAAAACTTGATGAAGCAATTTGGTGCCCCCCCCCCGAATAGCTTCATGTGAGAACACTGAAGCAGCAAAACTTGTTTGAATAAAAGGCTCGGGGAATCTACAATGGTGCCTGGTATGCGACACGTTCACGCTGTCTTTGCGGTAGCAGTGGAGTTAAAACAGACCTTTGAAACAGAATATATAAGTTTGATTTCCAGTACGTAATCATCCTAAATAGTAGTTGAATTATCCAGTAAAATACTAGCAAATCTAAAGCGCCATACAACATTTTCCGATACCACAATTTTTGGCTTATCTATGTTTTTGTGGGTGCTGTAACTAGGCCACATCATCGGTCAGTGGCATGGGCGTGGCACTGTAATTGGCATCAGTGTTATCAATGTAGGTTTCGACTTTTTTTAAGGTAGCCAACACACTCAGGTTGTGTTATCGAAACTCGATTTAGGTACAGTCTGAACCTGGGACCACAAATCTGAGTGTGGAAAAGGTGAACTTGCTGTTGTGCGTAGCTGCATTGGAGGAATGGGGCAATCAAATGTAATTTCGCTTTATCCAGCTGAATTTCCGCATGCACTAAATAAAGCGTGATCAAGGAAACTGCTCTGTGGAATCACAATTGCTGTAATTCTAATCCACCTTAAGCGCATTGATTAGTAATCAAGGTGCGGTTTGATAAAAGCCGAAAGATTTTGAACCAAAGTAGACTAACAATCGTCTACGTTCATTGTCATTCAGGACTTAGACAGAAGCAAGCAAGAAAAATTATCATCAATCTAAAACTAACTCAACTGATGGAAAATATCTCATAAGGTCTGACTATCAAAAAAGTGGCAACACGTTCTCCTTCGGTCTCAGTAAGCTCTGCTGAAAATATGGCACGTAAAAGGCCTACAGCTTTAGGGGCAATTAAAATATTTTTAACGGTTCATGATTCTGAAAAAAATGTCACCCTCTGTCTGTCCGAGATGTATCCCAAGGGGAGTGTCATTGAATATTTTCTGACATAAAAGTCTGAAAAATGACACGTCTTCACACATAAAAACTCTCAATGTCTTTCACGTCATAAGTTCCGTCGCACTACAACTAGTATGATTTCGTGCTGGTTTGCCCTAATTCCAGATAGCCCGTTACATGTGTTGCATTCACCGAATTGATCTTGATGAAACCATTAGTGATAGCTGACAATTTTTCGGAATGCATAACTTGCTGCTTGAGATTCTGCATTTCCATTTATTTTCACAAACTAGATAGACTTATGTGATAACTGTTCCACATGACCTGGCTGTTTCTTCTAGTTCTTGTGTTTTCGATGGTTTCTAAATTTAAACTTACTGGGTTACTACAACTCTGGCTTTTTCTCGTTTTAAGTGAAGCTGAAGTTCCACCACAGTATTCCCCTCTGTCTTGGAATAAGCATCTAACTTCCTCTCAACCAGTAGGTGATACAGAAAGGCTTTTGTCCGGATGACCGGATGAATAATTCATTAGTTTACTATTTCGATGAACAGGGTATGTCTCCCATGGGCGCCATCAGATTGAGTGACGGCCTCTTTCTTGACAGTCTGTCAAAATCTTTAGGAAATAACCACGTGAAGAGATATTTTTACTCCTAAGTATGAAAATAAATCAACGTCCGCTGCTGTTTGCAAGCTATACTGGTCATGTCGGACTTGCCCACATCTGAATTTCGGGGGCCATGTAGCCTAACCACATTCATAACCCGAATGACTACAGTTCACTAGATAAGCCAAATCAAAACGTTTTTGGTCACCAACTGGGTCTCAGCTAGTAGGTCTGTGGTTGTTGTAATGCGGCTCACTGATCACCTATGTTGTAAATGCCCTATAATTACCCTGAAAGCACAGAGGTCACGCAAGTCCATTACGTAGAAAGTATCACATTGCGAACTAAAACAACTAGAATTGGAAGGCAGAGCTATATTTCATAACCCCTATGTGCGTTTTGGTCAAGTACAGGCTTTTTTCAGTTGTCTGTCAGCTATTTGCACAGGTATACTGCAATACAGCGTCCAGTAGTTTGTTTTTTGATACCCATCAGCTTATTGATACTTCCAAACATTATTTAACGGCTTTAGCATGCCAGTCGTCCATAAAGTTACATGGCTGGTTGTTGGGCAAAGAGGGCAGTGGCCCTACTCACTCTCGAAGTATGCTGTCATCTTGGTGTAGTTCCTTGATTATCAATTTTTTCGTGTTTTTCAACCATCGAGGAGTTACGCGGTTTGAGAAACCAAATAGTGAACGGTAGATTTATGGTCACATTGTGCGCAAATTCTTGGAGTGATAAGGTGACGGAAAAACGATATTTTCGAACTTGGGTGTTTGTCATTTTGCCGTACTTCCTCACCGGTCAGATGTTCTCCAAAAATTAATTGCTCAAGTATGGACCTAGGGGTAGTCTCTTGTTAAAATTGGTTTGCTTAACGATCAGGTCATTCAGGAATATCCTTAGCCTTTATATGGTGTTCCGTTCGAAAAGTATTTGAAACATATAAAGGCCCTATTCTTATGAAGCGTCTTTGCGCCTAAGAGGTGGCACTGTCATTTGCTCAAGCGGTCCCCTTCCACAGAGCACTGTGAACTGTGTAGTGGAATTATAACAGGACTGCTTATAACTGTATCCCGATGCCGTCGTCAGCTAGCCCATCAGGTGCCGGTCAACCGAAAGCAGATCCGCCGAGTCAACTACGCCGCCATCCAGACCTTATACCACCAAAGACGGAAAGATGCAGCGTTTGCTGTGCTCGATGGGTCATGGAAGGATCTATACAAAGGTAACTGCGGCCTAGCTCTGGACGCCCAGCAGTATTGAAAACAGGTGCTCTCAGCTCCAAAACAATTGGATAGCCGGCCAGGTCGCGTAGTAGCACCATCCGATTGAAGTTTGATCGAGCCAGTTACAGGAGAAAATGTCAGCCGTACGATCCGTTTAATGGGCAATTCCTCCCAAGGCCTGGACAAGCTCACTCCCATGATGCTCCGCCGGTTCAATGCTAACGTGCTCTCTGGGTATTTCAACTTCCTCTCATTATCTGGGAGTTGTCCCCCACATCTGTGTCGTGCTCCTACTACCCTAGTTCTGAAGGTCCCAAATCCGACTTTACCGGACCAACTGAGACCGATCTCCGAGTCGTCCATTCTTGTTCGATGCTTTCATAAGGTGCTTGCTGATTGCTGGAGTCGTAGATTGCAACTGCCCTCACTCCAGTTTACATTTCTACATCGAGAGGGTTGTTTGGAAGCTACATCGCTGTTACATACCCTGCTTCGTCACTCTTCAGCGACTGCTTCTAACATCAGCTTGGCGTTTGTTGATATCTCGAAAGCGTTTGATTTGGTTTCGCATGACAATCGTCAGATCTGCTCAGGCGTTTGGAGTACCGTCACCTCTAGTTCGATACACCACACAGTCCTATGAGAATGCTGTAGCAGTTTTCCACAATTCCGAGGCCCACTGCCACAGAGGTGTGAGGCGAGGAGATCCACTCTCCCCATTATTGTTCATCATGGCAATGGATGAGGTTCTTGGATTGTCGATGCCGCAACTGGGATATCAGTTCCATGACACCCTAGCAGATGGTTTTGCCTTCACTGACGACTGGGTCGTGTGTGCAGAAAGTCAGGCTCGCCTTAAAGAGAAGCTTGAAGCTGCTGCGGTCGAGTTGGGAAGAGCTGGTATGAAGATAAACGCCCGAAAGACGAAAGCGATGGTGATTTGTGGGGACAGGAAACATCGGGCGACAGCAGTCTCAGTCGAACCATTTTGCTTCGCCGAGGAACTCATCACTCCTCTGGGTCCGACAGACACCGTAACATATTTGGGCATCCCCTTTATTTTCAAGGGGAAAGGGGTCTTCAACCACCGACAGCATCTGCTCAAACTGCTCGATGAGGTGACGCGTGCCTCTTTGAAGCCGTATCAAAGAATGGAGATCACGAGGAATTACCTGATACCGAGGCTGACCTATTCGCTCATGCTCGGCCAGGTCCACCGAGACAAAAGGTTGAACAACCACATCAGGCGATCTATTCGTGGCTGGCTACGTCTACCGAAGGACACCCCGATCAGCTACATCCACGCCGGTAAACAACATGGGGGACTTGGTATCCCAAGTCTGAGTGCAACAATCCCGATGCAGCGGAGAGCGCGTATGGAAAAGCTCTTTTCTACCCAGTGCCGAGTACTACGCAATGTAGTCAACGATTCCGCATTTGGCAAGATTGTTCGGGATCTCAGCCTTCCGATCCGAGTCCATGGTGCATGCGTAAACACCAAGGAAGAGCTGGTGGCTGCTTGGGGTGATAGTCTGCACAACAGCGTTGACGGTCGCGGTTTACGAGAGTTGGTCGCTTCACCCCTTTCGAATCGATGGCTTGTATTTCCAGAACGAGTGTTTCCTCGGATATTTATCCGCGGTATCCAGCTCCGATGCAACCTGCTCAGGACGAGAGTTAGAAGCGCTCGGCATGGTCATGGTGGCCAGACGATCTTATGTCGTGGAAACTGTGGCCAACCGGAGAGTTTGGTGCATATTTTGCAGTCCTGCTGGATCACGCATGATGCCAGATGTGCTCGTCATAATCGGGTTGCAAGGGAACTCGCAAAGCGTCTCCGTCGCCTGGGATACACCGTCTTCGAGAAGTTGAGAGCACCTACTTCGACGTCCTTCATCAAGCCTGACCTAATCGCTGTTCGGGAGCGCCGAGCAACTGTGATAGACGTCAGCACAGTCTCGGATTGGCGCGGAGTGACTGTGTGGAATGAGAAGAAGCAGAAGTATGGTGCTGATGAATATTCCCTCGCCATACTCTCAGCCCTACGTGCAATTGGTTGTGATGTCGACTTTTTGGTCCACCAACCGATGATCATCTCTTATCGAGGTATCTGCTTTCCTCAATCCGCCAAGGCTGTTATTGGACTGGGACTTCCTAAGTTCACAGTCAGTGACTTGTGTTTGCTTGCCATTGTGGGCTCTCTGCGTACTTACGACACTTTTATGCGTGGTACATGGCGCTGAGTGTACATTCTTGCCACTGAATCTCACACCAGACCCAGTATGACGGACACTTTGTGCCTGATGTGAGAGCCTTGACTGTAATAGCGCTTACCGCGCCTTGAAGAGCATTCAGCATTGTTTGTCTTCTCCTCGGTTGTTGGTCTTTACACGCGTGTTTCCATACCAAACATTCTTTCATAAGTTGGGATTCATCTTGTCTGACTGAAACTGTTGGAATGAGACGTTTCTCTCTTTTTTATCTAATATTCTCCTGTAGCCCTTCCACATTCATCGCTTGCATTTACTTTTTATGTCTATGACCATGCCCTTCAAAAATAAACGATAGGTGTTTGGAACCCACGTTCGCAGTATCCCTTTGACATTGAGGTTATTCTAGTCAGTCAGTCAAACTCTCCCTCTTGAAACCTCCGTCAGTTATTCAGCATGTTTTCTCTCGTGTTATTCTTTCTCGGTTACCCACCAAATATTTTTCATCGGGCTTCGGAGAGGAACTTTAACTTTCTCTTCAGTTAAAGCTACATGGTTTTACAATACTGTGAAGCAGAAGAAGCTGTTGTCAAGTTCTCTTTACATAGCATCACAGGGTTATTTCATTTGTTAACCTAACACAGTTTTGTCGTTTATCTTGAGCGGTCCATCCTAGATAGTGTACTTCATGCCAAATAGAGGCAAATTTGATACACTGACGCGTCCTGGTTAAATTACGTGCTGTGCGGACAATTTTTCGTCAGCAACTTGTTAGTAATCGAGTTGAGGTAATCTGTCGACTGTGATGTGCGACTGATTCTTGCTGTACCTGCGTTTAAGTTAACGCTGTTGACCGCTATGAGCCCTAATTTATGGTTGGTGAGTGGACGCACATTCGTTTTGGTTAATTGGTTGGCTCGTATTGTGGTTGGTCAGCATCCAATTAGTCACCAAATTTGACCTACCCAAACCGGACACTTCGAACCTTTTCTCCAGTCACGGATGATTCCAAGAGCACATGCTGTTCAGCTCGGTTCACTGTGATACCTTTTCTGCTTGAATTGTGCCCACTGGTTATGCTTATTCCGCGTGATACTATTTTAAGACTCCGTTTCATTGACACCGATATTGCTTGGTCAACTTGTATTCAAATGAGCAAACAGGCGCACTGAAAAGGAATTGAAAGATACTTGCGTCAAAGTTGCTGCCCTGCTAGACGGACTAAACTATTGTAAAAATGGGCAACTTTATTTGATCCAGATGATAGCAAGAATAATACCAGTAAATGCACATTTAATGACAAGTAGGACTGCCAGAGAAATTCACATTCACATCATTCGTTCGAATAACTGCTCTAGAATAACCGAGAGATTGTCCAGGCGGGTGTGATTGGAGTGCAAATTCTACACATCCTGCAAACACCTACAACTAGTAAAAAGTAGTCCCCAGGTTTCAGACTTCCGTGGTGTTACTTATCTAGAACGTTCTGACAGGTGGGTCCATTGATCGACTTAACAAGGACAATTACTGGGTCGTCGTTCGAGGTATCGCACAAACCAAGCACATTGCTCAGTCGGGAACATCATCAACGTCACCACCATCCTCAGAAACAGCAACCTTAGTGTTGACACTGATGCTTCACTGCCATACTACCAAAAAGTCTATTTAGTCATAGTTAAAGCATTGAAGTCAAATGAAGAGAAAAGTGGTGGGGGAAGAAACAAGAAAAAGAAATACAAAAAAAATAAAAAGAACAAAAAACATCAAGAAAAAAAAAAGGAAATAAAGAAAAAAATATGACAGTACGAACGCCACTGAAATCAATTAGATGCTATTTTTCGCAGTTCCAGCCAAGCACAAGGGGTATTGTTGGCCTCATCCTGTAAGGCGGTCCGCGCCAACAACACCTAAACTCTTCGTAAACTGTTTCACACCGTCCGGCCAAATAACGATGTTCCACCTCTCATTCGGCGGCATTCTGAAGGAGGCACGGAGAACAGAATTCGTCTTTGTGGACCATGCTTCGGTATGCATAGCACATGGCCGGGCCACTGTAGCCAATGGTGCTGGATGATTCCCGCTGCTGAAGTACCTGCTGCACAACCAGCTACCTGTTTTCTAAATTCCTCGGTACGAATACGTTGGCGCCATCCGACACCAGAAGCGTATTTGAGACAACCGTGGTCAAAGACCTGAAGACGCTTTACATCATCTGTCCGCAGAGGCCATGGCTCGCAAATATATAACAATATATCCTTTACACGACCCTTCGCACCTTTTTCGACGCCAGAATTGATCCGAGTTGGGAAAAGTAACGCGGGCCTTTTGGATTAGTACACTGATTTCATCTGTCATACTGGTAATAGCTAATACAACTACCGAGAGAAGTAAAATTCACCAAAACCTTCAGCGCTTCTTCTTGAATTGTAATTTTCATAGAATTCTTGCGCTTTGTAGGTGCACGGTGCAGGCCGGCCTCCAGCTTATTCAAAAGTGCTTGTGCTTGGCCTGCGTCTTCATAAATCAGGATGGTGTCGTCTGTACACTCCAGATTGACAACGCTCTCGCCAATAGTGTTTTGAACACGGAGCTTTTTAAGATGCTGCGGTCACGACGAGACTGGACCCTGCAGTTGTGTAATAGTTTGTGTGTCTGTGTGACCTCTTTATCTATACTGAGCCGTATCCGTGCGACAGTTACAGAGTCTGGTACCACATTGGTCACTTGTTAGTAATATGACCAAAGCAGTCTCGTGATCCTCCAGATTGGGGTGGGAACATGTGTGGCAAATTGTCGTTTTGAAAGGGGATACCATGACATGCCTCGCCTACGCCTCGCCTACGGCTCATCCGTCAAGACTGACGAACCCTTTCGTCTTGAATTGGTTTTGACCGCAACACATTTACGTTAGCCAGCGGCCACAGTCTTAGGCATCTCGACAACAATCTGTTGTACGGCAGCGAAGCATCAATGTTTGAACACTGATGTGCTCCCGATGGTGGTGATTTCTTGGAGACCTTCCAGCGTTTGCTTTGTTATTTCATCGTTGATGAATTTGAACAAGAATACATGGTGTGGACATTTTTGTCTGACACCACTTTTGTGAGAAGCTTGCAAACCGCTTACCCTACACACCCACACGTTCGCCTGTTCAGACGTGACAATTCAGTTGCGTCCAACACGCGCTCGCCTCCCATGTCACATGTCTGGAGTTCAGCACCTGACACGGCCAAGGATGTACACTGCTAATGATGTGGCCATTTTCTAATAACTGTGCAACCCTTGAGCTGCATATCTTCCGGATATTGCAGTCCAGTAACATTTTTGCCAGAGATGTAGCTGTACGGGCATCTCGACCCACGAAGAGTCCACTTCAAAACAATTCAACATGGCGTCCAATCGGAGAGGAATTCCAAGCACTGTCGGAATTAGCAATTTACACTGTTCAGTAGGACGTACGAACATGTTTAAAATGAACTTCCTAGGTAAACAATGATTCCCGAGTATACGATACAAGTATTTATTTACCCGAAGAAAAACCGTTTGAAAGCAAAACATAGATCGCCCGTAACGGTAATAAACAATGTGTTCTGAAAAGTAGAAATTGTCACTTTAAACGACATGAATAGGTGGGGCTCATCTGTGAGTTGCGAGCCACCGGTTCTGTACTATGTTTCGCAAGCTTAAATATCATAAAAGAACGTACCCACATTGTAGTTTATCACTTATTCATTTGATGCGTTAAATATTAGCCCTATTTAGAGGAATAGGACCGAAGACGACCACTAGGTGACATTAAACTTGAATTAAATGCTTGCTGTGTGTCCGTCATGATCCAGAACTTATACATGCAGATGCTGGAATGCTTTAGGGATGCTTTATGTAGATCAAAATATTCGACAACCCTCATATTCGGGGTCGCATTACCTGGGAAAATTTGTAGCTACTGTCAGAAAAGCTAAAAATTGCATGAATTTCCCTGTCTGACCACAATGAACCATGGTTGAATTTACTGGATTCGATCAGTCTAATCAGTTTTTGTCTCCATCTTAAGTTTTTGGTAGTAAATCCATTTTCTTTGCTTAAATTTCCAGCTTTTCGTGATCCCTATTTTAAGTGATTTGCATGCAAGTTAGAGGCGCAGAGTTGAGATGAGCTAATATGATTACCAAGCGAGATACTAAATTTCTTTATTGAACCTAAGCATTTCAAACACATTCATACATCTTCAGCTACATGTGCGAATTACTTGCCTATTAGTAGTGTCTGAAGATTTAGGAGTTTTCACGTGAGATTTTGTCCTGGACTTGAAGTCGATCTATACTGCAAAGTCGAGAACGACCGTACATGTGCTGTATCCTTATTTGGAATCAGCAGCGGAGTGCATCTGAAGAAAACTCAGAAAGTTTCAAACCCGGGAGCTCCCGGCTACTAGTTCGAATTGAGCTTCGCGATCAGATCTTGAGATGCGTGGTGTTGATGATTACAAGATGTACAGCGCCTCTCGGCTTTCCAGTATAGGCTGTTTTCACGTACAGGACGAACTTTCCATTAAAATTAATTGTCCGTTTAGAACTGAGACCGGTAGCGGACGTCCACGCGTCACTTTCCTAGAACTAACTAAAGCGCAAACTAGAGAAAACAAGTTACAGTTCAGTTCGGACTCTGGTGACATCAAACTGAATGGAACTGCAGTCGAAACTGTGCCGGTCGTACTTGAAACTGAAACGAAAATAAGACTTAAAATGCGAAATTCAAAACAAGCACTCTATTTGTCCACTTATCTGTGGTCACATGAAACCAATGAAAGACAATTTATCTACTGTAAAGTAATAACTATTACAGTGGTCATGATGTGTAGTTATCTGAGCTTAAATGGAGACGCATCAGAATAGTATGGATAGGAGGCAAGGTTTACGAACTAGCGAATAGCTGATGAGCAGTTTGCCTTAAAATGAAGTATTGCGAGCTCCCTCCTACTTGTAAGAAGAACCTTGTAAGAAGAACAGTGGGATCTTATGCTCAGTTCACTGATATAAAATTTGTAAAGTTCGCAGGATGAGTACTAAACAAGAGTTCCACACTGGTCTATCTATCATTGTCATCATCATCATCTATCATTGTTCCTTGAGAGTCTGTTCATTTTGGGTAAAGCAATCAGGTTAGAAATATGTAAATCGGACCAGGAAACTAGTATACGAATGACAGATGCCTGAGTACATTACCACTCGCTTCTAAAATGTCATATTGTCTTCGCACAAATGTCATCAGATTGGTAGATGTTTGCACAAATACCACAATTCCATCGAAGCCGTAAACTATATTACTAGTCCGCGCAACAGTGAGGAACTTTGGTCGAAAAAAACCTGCTGAAAAATGTCACATCCCGGTGGGGGTTCTCGGAAACATGTGTTTTGTTCATTTATATTCAGACCACCAGAAGAGAGGCCGAGAAATATGCGGAAAAACGTCCAATAACGCAAATGAGGTTTGGAAAAATGTATAATTGAGTGTATGTACCGTGCTTTCCATGTCAGACTAAATGTCGTCTGACAAAATTTACGAGGTCCGGAGAGTGCGATTGGTAAACTCTATAAACATAGGATAGGTCAATTGTTTACCGATGACAGAACCCACGTGTACCCGGAAGCTGAAGTTGATCACATGTAGAACAGTGCTTTTCAGTCCTGTAAGAAACCCCAAGCAAGCAAAATCCTCAAGCAAGAAAGGCGTTTATTCCCCTAAAATCTTTCAGGATCTATTCAACAGAAATAAACTGCTTCCTTTTAACCGTCGAATCGAATACATCACTGAATCGTATTATCGGTTACTGTGAACGTTTGATTCAAATGAACTTTAGATGAATCTCTCATACACTGCAGTTTTCTGTATATTCAGCATCTGTAAGCCTTATTTTCAGGAAAGGTGACAGATCACGTCTGATTGATGGGTTCGAAACTGGGTGAAACCGGTGTTGAGCCATCAAGAATTGCACAAGTGGCTCAAAATGTAAAAGTACCCTTTTTGCCTCTTCCCTCCCCGATGGGAAGTCACGACAACTAATATATCTGTTGTTGAGGATTAAGAGTAGTACTAGCTTCGATAGACTAACCTAATAGGTTTGTTCTCGGAAGTTTGGACGAAGCGGAATTTGTTTTTAGAGGGAGAGAGTAAAAGTACATCTGATGGCAGACTGGGCAAAGGCTACTTTGATTTGACGAAAGTTTCGGGCGGTCCGGTTCAAGGTTACGACCGTGAAGCATGCGCGCAAAATCCGATAAACCATCAAACCTTGATGTAATTCTGTGCATGTGTAAACATCCTCTGATGTCATTTCCATGGGTTGGTTGATTCCTGTTGCCCACAGTCGCATTATGAAAGTCACTCCGAAATGTGCATTAGCATTGATTCGGTGGGAATATTTTCATTATTAGTGTGCAAATCAATAGTTTCCGAATGAACACCCGTAAAACTCCATGGTGGTAGATTTGAACAGAGACCGACATTATTTTCAACCCTAGTGTTCAGGCTATTCCCCTCTCGGAAAGTAGTCTATTTCTTTTTCACCCCCTTCTAAGAAGCACACCGTCCTAGGTGGCACGCTGGTTCTCTAAAAAGAAGCCTTTTGGTGACCCTTTTATAAAGGTCAACCTTTGGAAATAGATGAGAAAATGAAGTTAATACGTATTCTTGTCAATCCAACAAGGATCACCACAACCACAAGGTGCAACCATGTGTGTACTCACACAGCAATAAGCGAAACAATTTTGAGTTCAAGATACTCAGCCATCCTGACAAATCGGTACCGAGAGGAGTTTTACGACTTACCAAAGGGCTATAACTCCATTATCTTGAGTACGAATTTATGGATTAAAAGAGTTGGCCCATCCATAGGAGACCGGATACTGGATGGTACACTTTTTTCAGGACTGCCAGGAAGTCAGCAAGTTTCACTTTGATGGTCACTTGCGAGTAGACAACCAGTTAGTCAAGGATTTAGGGGAATTCAGTACACTGGATTTATGCGGGGTATATTGTAAACTCTGACCGTGTAAAGACTTGCCCAGCATTAGTGAATAGGACCAAATGAACGACGGATTCAGATCTTTACAGTGTTCTGTACCAAGTAAGATGCTGCTTATTCATATCAAAAACAAGAACTTGGTAGGGCTGGAATGGTTCAGGTGTTTTTCATTATTCGATCAATACGATTATTAGACAGAGCAGCATCTCTGAAAAATCCCAATCAACTAATAAGTCGTCTTATGCGTCGACATTTAGGTGCATTTAACAAAACAGTTGACCTTAGATTGCAACTCTGTTTTTCGTGCTTCATGATAGCGGTCGATATATTTATCTCTGGTGAAATGATAGAAGAAATTCCCAATACTTTTTCTTCCGGGACATTTGTTTTGCATCTATGGGGAAGTGGCAGAACCAATGACCCACCGGTTTTACCCCTTCAGGAGACGGCGTTTTAGAAATCGTGCGATTTCCGGTGGTCTCAAACGTGAAAATTTTCGACTAGACGAACCAGCTCCGTGAAATGAGGTTTCTTTCAGTATCAATGGAATGAATTCATCTAGTGGCTAGCAGTGAAACCCGTTAACTCCATCAGTTTTTCCAGTCGCACAGGCCGTTTTCGTTATCTTTCTGTTACTTGATGGGTACCATTTGTCAACACCATATTAACAGTATACACAGCTTGTCATGGACTGCTTGTGATATGCAAACAAACTTCGTTTGCAGCAAGTTGCCATGGTTACCCGGGAAAAACTTGGTGGGTATTGTCCACTGTAAATGGTTGGACACAAAGCGGTGGTATGTGTGCCACAGGATAATATTTCATTTTGTATAAATAAGCTTTCACCGACTGTCGTCTCCCAATCATGCTTGCCTACGGATATGTTTGCACGCTTGATCGTATGGATGGATCCTTGTGTGTACTTGTATGTATGAAAATGTGCCCACATATGTGTTATTGTGCATGTGCGAAGTATGGGCAAACGGATGGAAGGGTGTGTATTTGGTCGGTGAAGGATTGTCAGTATGACCTTCCTCCTCACTTGATTTATTCTACACAGAGCCACACACACAAAGACAATCTTAGCAAATAATGCGTGGGTGTTGGGCGTGAGAAGCTGACGTAACTGTCTTTAGTACGGGCCTGTCCGGGATTGAGCGACATTGATCTTTGCCTCCTCCGTCCGTCTTCATCCAGCTGGGGGTGGACTTAAAGTGAGCGGCGGCATGACAACTGTGTTAAGTCGAATAACTCCAAGTATCTGAAGCCGTGTGCGTGTACGTGAGTGAGCGTGTGTGTGGCTTGGTCACCGGAGTGTCTGCGTAATATGTATTGCATGTGCGTGTGTTTTCCTATGCAGTCGGGTGTTTGTATACGTTCAGGCGTACGAAAATATCCACCGAAATGTTTTTACTTAATTTTACAGTTAATAACTGATGCAAACGCAAATGAGTTTGTTCAATAAGTTGAATGAAACTTGGTCGCTGTTGCATAGGAGAAAAAGTGACGGGAATAGATTTCGTCCCAGATTGGTTTGGCTCGCCGGCCTAGAAACATCAATTTATCCCGAACCGTGTGGATGACGCAATCGGTGGCCAGAAAGGGCTTCGAAAATTTTGATTAGAAATCGTTTGACAAACACAAAGCACTCGCGATTGTTGTGAAAAGACTGCTGTGTTAGGTTGAACTGTGTTAGGCTAGAACTTACATAAATCACTCGGTGATATTATCACGCAAACACTCCATTGTTTAGCAGATACCCCAGAACAAAATGATACAACATAAATATGTTAGTTGCTAAATGATTTTGAAGCGATACGAATCCAATCTCATGTAACATGTTATTCTGTGACAGACGAAGTCGGTGTAACAGTGCTTCATTCTTGATTACCTCCTCCTCTGGCCCCCCAAATGAAACATCTCCATCATGAAGAGAGTTTTATAGACAAGGAGAGTTTTTCTATTGCAATACTCCCCCAAGGAAACAGCCACACGCAACCGAAGAATTGACACTTCATAATTCTGCAAACTGTTTTAGTCTCCGAGAAGAAACACCAGAATGAAAATATCTTAGTGTAAGCTCAAGCATTTTGCGTTTTAATCACAGTTGATACATTAACCCCTGATAGTAGAAAACGCCTCCTGACTGGACTGAACCTGACTTAGTTGATAATTGAATCTCGAATATTCACGAACTTAGATGGATAGTCAGAGCGTTCACTTCAGGCGGCCTGGTGCAGCACATTCAGTTGCCTGAAAACATCATAAACGGGAGACTCAGCTAGGTTCTAGGTGAGTCACCCGTTAAAACCAAATTTGTTTGCAAATGAATGTATTTTGCTAATTTCGTGCAATTTGGTTTCAAGTAGAACATAAGTTTGATGGAAACTTGGGGACTGAGCCTACCTGATGAGCCCCAAGAAGAGCGAAACTGGTCGTGGGCTGTAGAAGAAATTTCAGCAACCTTATGAATAGTGTATTACCTTTATTCTATGAAGACATTTCCTTAAGAGATGGATCGTATGTGGACGGTTAAAAAATATTAGCGGCCTCATTCTTTCTATCAGGGATCCACTATCAGGCCGTCAGTTTTATTTTTCCTTTCCTAAAATGCCTGTCTACAGAAAGTTTGATCAGCTTCGATTTGCCAAGTCGAAATTCCAAAAGAAATTAGACTGCTTCCTGAAAGAATGCGAAAGTTTACTGAGGCACATTCAGTTGCCTGGAAACATCACAAACGAGAGATTCAGCTGGGTTCCAGGTGAGTCTCTCGAAAAAAACCAAATTTGTTTGCAGGTGAGTGTATTTTACTGAGGCTACTTTATTGATGCCAATGGTGGCTGATCCTGAGAAAAACTTAACATACGCAATACTCACTGATCCACTCAGCGACGCTCAAAGGACATAATTTTCTTGGTCTGGAACAGGAGTAACCAATTAGTTCAATTTCTTGATATCAGCAACATAGCAGTTCGTTTGAGGCAAACAAGGTGGTGCTTTAGACGTAATACACTACTCGTAAGATTGTTGAAAATTCTTCGACAGCCCACAACCGGTTACGCCCTCTTGGGGCTCATCAGGTAGGCGAAATCCCCGAGTTTCCGTCAATCTTATGTTCTACTTGAAACCGAATTGTACGATATATATATATATATATATATATATATATATAATATATTTAAGTGACCAGAGGATCACCAAAAGATCAGATGGTGGAACCACGAAGAGAGTAAACTGATGTTCTTTGTTGGTCTCAGTTTGCCACTGAAAAGAAGGAAGAACTTACAGTCACTTGAATCATAGTGGTTAGTCTTCTCTCGAGGGAGAGTTCGATTCTATGGAATATGAAACTATATTTGGTTAGACGAAAAAGTAACTTCACATCCATATCACTCTCGTTTGAACAATCCTGCTCTGTGAGAACTTGGAGAACGTATACCAATGCAACACGTGACCTGATAACAGTGAGGTACCCACTTAATTAACTAATTAATCAGTCGATTAATTAAGGAATGAAATGAGTAAATTTAAATGAGAAGTATTTGGTTAAAAATGCAAGTAGCGTCAGCATCCGTTAGGTGTTTTGATTCAAAATTTCGAGCATATATTCAGTATCTTTAGTTTTATTATTTCTGTAGTTTTCTGTTGCTTTTCTCTCCAGTAAGTATACGTCCACACATATGTTCAAGCAAACGACAGACGCATTTGTATGTGGGGCAGTGCGTTGGCTGGGTTGTCTGATGAGTGCATCTTTCAGAACAGCGAAATCGATTGTTCATTCCAAACACACAATAGTCATCTCGTTCATGTTACATGTATTCTGACTTCCTATTTCAAAACTTAACAAGTCTCTTCCAAACCTCCATCAGTTTGTACTAAATTAGGAAACAACACGATAGCTAACTCGGATTTGCTGTAAAATGCACACAGAGACACTGGTATTCTTCAGCTATCATATCATCTGACGGATACACAATACATGAAGTTCACGTACATGAGTGGAAACTTGAAGCAATGTCATTGTAAAGCATTCCCTACTTAGACGGGATGTTGATGAGTTATTGATCGATTCCTTTTCCAGGCATGCATTTCACACAATAATATATATATTCGTTGAACCCCAGAGGGACGAGCAATATGAACTGGCGCGTTAACCATGTTTGAACCCCTCTGCAGGACAACTCAGAATCCAAAGCAGTTTTGTGTAATTCAAGTTACTTTCAAATTTCAAAATCTTTGAATTCTTGTGCAACTGAACCTGAAATTTCAACGACAATTAAAAACAAACATGCACGTCTCTATGTAAACAGCAGTTTGGCTCAAGACCACAATGTAGGCTATGTTCATTTGGAACTTTACCATTCTAGCTTAAGAAAGTCCTCAGTGTAAATTTCGAAGAAGAAGAACTCCACACTCCTCCCCCCACACTAGCCTACACAGTGAATGCTTTTTTAGGCGCGTTCCAAAACTAGACAGATAAGTCAACTTTTAGGTATTGAGGTTGCTTCCAAAGAGATGGTGTACAACTCAGTTCACAAACTGTATCAGCTGCATAAATAAGTTACAATATCGACAAAATCTTCCTTCAAACTGTTTAGCAGAAAATCACTCAAATTAGGGTCTGTGGTAGTGTGAGGAGATTTGGGAATTTTCAGTTTAGATTTCATCCTGTAAGAGAGGTCATTTTGTGCTGAAAAGCCGAAAACCACAGTATGGCAGTTTCATTCTTGTAGGAAATGATCAGCAGTGCGCCTCTTCTGAAACTATCGCAAGGTTCAGATTTGCGACCTCTCGGCCGGTAGTCCGAACAATTTACAAGCCACGAGTAACCGATCAGCATTGTGCCTAACCGAATTTGACGCACACATTCGCGCATACCGGCATTGATTTCTGTCTTCGTGGATACTTTGTTGCCAGATTGGTCAACATCGTAGAAGCTGCTATGTTTTTCCGGATGCCGTTACGTACAATCTAAATATATGTGGCGGTGTCCTAGAATTTATCGTAAAGTAAATGTATAGACAATGCATTCATGAACATAAGAAGGGTAAATGATGCCGTCTAAGTGTGAGTTAATCACACTGCTGACTAGCCGTTCGTGACCGAATGATTAAGAGTTCAAACTACTCGCAGGGAGGTCTTGGGTCAGAAACTCCCCAGAGTTTCCCGATAAGGACGAAACAGCTGCACAGTCCTCCTCGCCATTTCAGCATAGATTTGCTTCACTTAGAGGACAAAATCCCATTCTAAAATAGGGTTATCTGACAGAAGCAGGCGGAATGGTACACTTATCGTGTGATTCAAAAAGGAATGGACACATAAGCTGAGATTTCTATTTGTACTGTTTCTCATCTTTAGAATAAGCGCGTGGGCAAACTGGAAACAAGGTAACTGGTGCAAGACTCCTTCAGTTTTTTGCCGCGTGTTTTCGAATCCGACGTCATCATGCTGCCCAAAGCGAAACTGGCAGCGAACCATCTGCTCTGTGACACGAATTGCAAACAACAGCCCCTGAACCCTTGCTGACCGCCATCCAGTGAGTCACTGCCCAACGATATGTCAAGCTGCATTACTACACAAAATCGAGGAGGCATAGGTATCAATAAAGTTATGGCCAAACTGAAAAGTTTGGGCAGTTCGAATGGCCCTTTAATCATTCGCAATATTACATGACCGTGAAATGTTCCAGTGAGAACTGTCTGCACTGTTGCACCGGGTGCCAAGTGGGGATGGTTTGGTCAGTAGGCACAGAAAAGACCAACTAGAAATTGTGAGGAAAATTTTAAAGGCTCCGCAAGAGCTTAACCGCTAACTTACTCTACCAAAGCATATTCAAAGTCATAAAATCACAAGAGCTATCAGCAGAGAATGTGTTTAACATTAAAACTATGTGGAAACGGTCTAAAAAGAGCTCAGTTAGTCATGTCAGATATATGGTATAGTTTAACCTGAAAATAAACTACCCGAGACTTCAGTCAAAGGGTGTCCATCATACAGGGTCAGATGTGGAACACACTCCCAAGAAAGAAGAGGCATAAACCAGATGCTAACTGTTCACTGTATCCTTTGAAAGACCCCTAGGCAACAAGAGACTTTGTGGATTATTGGTTGCTTATATCTTGGTATGAAATTACCGGCCGGTAGTCAACCGAAACGCTAACATCAAAGTCAATCGGGGCTGAGGTAATAACAAGGGAACATTCGGCAGCACCACACTTATGCCTTTTATATTTCTCTCTACACAATCGTTCCGCAACCACGTCAGACTATAATCACGTCTATTGCCGTATCTAAACATTCCCGAACGGCTATGACTCATAAAGGAGATCGAAGTAGATGGTCTTAGCTGCTCGAACTCGCTGTAACCCGGAAGTCAGAAAGGTTTTAGGGGTTACCGGCAACAGTACTGCTGCGAGCATAGCGGGTGTCACACGTGATACAGCAGAATCGCAGGACATTCATCAAACTCTCAGATTGACTTGCATTTCCATCACAAATACTCATCTGGTTAGCATATCTACAGCCGTAGGTGGATACCCCCCCAAAAAAACACAAGAAAGCATATGTCCTGGCAACTGTTGCTGCTACTGCCAACAATGATAGTAGTACAAGACTCATCGAACTGGCTTAGTATCCTTTCCATCAATATTAAGCTTCATTTAAACACGAAATTGTGTGCCAAGTCTCTCGTTTATGATAATCTTCAAAGATAAAATCTTGAAGTGGAAGATATGGTCGACAAAAACCCAAGAACTGCTACCACCTGGTGAGTCTCAAGAAGGGTGAAACCGGTAGTAGCTTGTGAAGGGTTTTTCAGTAACCAGATAAGTAGTGTCAGGTCACATGTTGAACATCATGCCGAATGAAACATGAGACGGTCTTTGTGTGACAATTCAATTGAATGACACTGTAAACAAGAAGCTCAGCTGATTTAGCCTCAACGTTTGTGTGTTGTTCTTTTTGCCTCTTGTCAGAAACTTAAATGCTCAACCAGCAGTAACCCTGAGGTTCCAAATTTACCGACGCTTTTATGAACATGGAAATGATGTTAGTGAGAAGTTCAGACGAATCTCCCGTTTATGATGTTCTTTAACCGAACAGCAGAAAGAAACCTGTTTCTGGGTTCATTTGGGTATATAACTATGAGATCGAAGTACATTTCCATGATATACTGTGCGACTTATAACGCTGGTCTTCGAAAACTGACTTGACTTAACCTTTGCGTTACACATCAGGTTGGAGAACATCGTGAACGAGTGACTGTCGTTGGCCTAAATTTGCAAATGACTACTCAGCTTTACACGTAGCCACTTTACTGTTCAAATACAATATTCGACTGATATACATTCAGCAGCCAAGGTCATCCGCTAAACGCCGAACAGGGAAAGCCGATGGTAGGCTGTCGTCGAGTATCAATCAAACCTATAAGCAAAATGTGATATCGAAGACGAATACCCTGGCAACTTGAAGTAGTGAGTTTAGTTCCACGTCATATGTATTCCAGCTTGCAACTGACTGTTTTGTTTCACTTAATTCCAAAATGCCAAATGAGATCGAAGACGTCTAAGGAAAATGGGATGGACCTATTTGCATTTCACTCAGTATGTGTTTTTCACAGGATAGCAACACAATCTTGATGGGAATGACTTTTATGCGTTGCTCTAATGCTGATACTTCTCAGCTGCCGAGCATGGCAAACAAATATTTCGCCTAGTTTTTGCGGTTAAATACCTAACGGTTATGTTCTTATTGGAAAACAGTTTTGCCGTAAAATTGAAATAAAGTTTTGGGGTAACTGAACCTCGCTATTCTCTGGTTGTTTATCGTCTTCGGTTATGTTCTTATTGGAAAACAGTTTTGCCGTAAAATTGAAATAAAGTTTTGGGGTAACTGAACCTCGCTATTCTCTGGTTGTTTATCGTCTTATAGTGAACTGTTGCGTCTACAAATGCCTTGCGCAATTTACTTTGAATCGTTTCAATGATCAGTTATATCGCGCTGAAATGCACACTGTCCGATGGCGTCCGTTTACCACAGGACCTTAGAGTAGAGTGGTTATTAATTTTCTCCCTTGTCCTGACCTTCACTTGTGTACATCTGACAACAAGACATAAATATTGTGTCTACCCGTTAACAGTGAATTACGTTTCCTGCAATAAACGAATCCTCTGATGGTAAGTTGAACTGAGTCACTCCTGGCATACAGTTGAACCGGTGGAGTCAAATTACACTTGGATGGCAAAAAATATGAGAAAAGTGTGGTCAAAAAAGCACGTGACATTGCCATCAGTGGAATGCAGCCATACATGTATGCCTTTAGAGGTGATTTGTCACAACACGTGTGCAAATTATGATTCAAACAAAACTAATCTACATTTGGCTGGATTAGTCTGGCACCCCACATTGAAGCAAGTTACCATTTCTGCTTAGTTTTGGGACTGAATGCCTTGGTCCGGAATTCATTACCACACAGGATTTTGAGTCAAATTCTATACAGAAAAAATATAGGAGGACTGATTCGGCGATCTTGTGACCTAGGAAGTCCTTTGGAGCATTTGGCTTGTTACCTCCGCATCACGGTTTGTCGTTCCTCTCAGGACCGATTGCGTGACAACGGCGAATCTCTTACTAACTGGTCAGTAAATACTCCAAGGAAACCCAGGTTCTGGAGTAGTGAGTGCTGCCATCATTATGCAGTGGGATATGGTCCAATGACAATGAAGGAGGTATTCCCTGAATGAACTGAATTTTTCGGAAGGGAAATGAAACAGATTAAAGATACTTACAAGAGAGTGCTATCACTTGTAATAAGTCATAATGTGAGAATACAAAACAGTCGTGGAAATTTTTCATTTTGAGTTGATTTAAAGGCTGCTAACTGAACTTGTTTGACACAAATAGTTTATTTTTGGAGGGTTTGGCTACCTCTTTCACCAGGATTTGGCTGTGATTCTGTTCATGAGTTGGACTTACTGAAAACCAGCTAGAATGTTGAGCTCCAGCTTTTATTGTTCTGAGGAATGTAATATTTTTTTTACTCGGATTCAACAGATGTACAGATCCTTGTTCGAGGACCAGGTCTTTGCCTTTATACTGTCAACGATGGTGTATCAACAACTTCAGACAGTATCAAGCTCCAGACTAATCTTTCATAGCTGGTGATATAGTCCTGACATTTGGAGCACCTGTGAGTATGGTCCGTCTTTAGGTGATGTCGCTGAATAATGATGGTAGCATAGCTGGCACTGAACTAATGGGCTTATTGGAGCCTAGGTGGATCTTTCTAGTTAGTGTTCTCCACACAACCCCTCAGGGTCACCGGGCCTAGATACGGCATAAATTTTCGTTAAGTTTCGGAGCATTCTGATAATTTTGAAAACCAGGTGCTGTGAGTAAATCAAAATCTTCTTATCGATGGCGAATCTTGGAGTCCATACTTGAGAAATCCTGCAAGCTGGTTCCCTGAAGTGGGTTAATATCACTGGGATAACCAAAATGTCCCGAACGTTCCTCTGTCTAGGTAGGTGAGCCCCAGGAGTTTCCTGATGGCTCCGGTAGCTTTGCTTCATCGTGTATTGTTTTTTAAATCCAACCAAACGACAATCACTTCGTCTTATCTCATAATTAGAAGATTCAGTTAGCTGGTGAGTACCCTGAATGTTGTTATCTAAGAAGAATTAAGCAGTGTTTTTACCGTTTTACGGCTGGTGGGTGACCACTCACTAGTCCTAGGTTACGCACACAATGCTCGGGATTCCGGAGTGTTAAAATGTGATCACATGCTCCCGTCAATTACTGTCAGGCCCATGCAATTTATGTGTGATGACAGGATTGCGGGTAGATCGGCAGTGAATATGCGAAGAAGCGGTGAGCACAGTGACAATTCGTATGGTACTCAAAAGTGGGAAAACGAAAGTTCAACTGCCGACATGTTTCCCACACACAGAAATGGATGTAGGCACAGATGTTAGTGAGAAATTGTAATTATATCAGGAACTAGTCCTTCATGGCTTAGAAATAGGACATTCAGACCACACGCATTACCAAACCTTGTGCTAAATGTTCTTATACTTATACTTATACTATCTTAGCTACTTACAACGCACCAGTAGCCTAGAAAAATGATCAAGGAAACTCTGCTTCGCTCTTTATGGGACGCAGGAGAAAGGTGTCACGTGTTCCCACTCTGTTGCTCGGTCAGTCTTAGTTTAGCTGTTGATTGCTCGGTCTGAGCTCTTCAGTACTTTGAAGTTTCTGTGGCATTGGACCGTGAAATATAACTTCCCTGCTCTAACAACATGGTGCATAAAATTTTGTCTGTCCGCAGCCCTATCAAGGCTTCCACCTGTATGATCCTCTCTTGTGACTTAAGTAAGCATCTGAGTAGGATGGTACGTAATGGTCTGATTTACTTTATTCTGATAACAGGCTGCACTAAGTACTAGGTTTACATTGATTACTTTTTATGTTTAGGCCAGTGGTTCAGAGTTCGAAACTGAATATTCTAGGTTATGCAACCAACCAGTCGGATAAAATAACGGTGGGTTCACTGTAAAGGTATGATGCTGTTTATAACGATGTTTTTTCATAAAAAAGAGCCTTCTCGGTGAACGGAGACAATGGGGATTGGAGATCTTTAATTCCTCTGGAAGCAGCCTCATTCCAGAAATACTTCACACAAAGTTATGGCCTATGAGGAATACGACTGTGGAATCCCAAGGGAGTGGCCTCACTTTGAGACAGTCTCTCGCTCTAGGAGGACTACCGCACTTTGAATGTTGGTGATTATATGAGATGGCCTGGTAAAATCGGTAGGTGCATGACAGCGGCTTATAAAACAGCTACCGTGGAAAAGCTCCACACCCGTCAGCACCTAGGAATTCTGTGGCCGGGTCTCTAGACGTATGGTACAAAGCGAATCTTAATATCACGGATAGCAAACATTTATTTCAGCTTCTCATTGACGATCTGTTTCATAAATCGATGATCTGTGCTAAATACATCATCATCATCATCATCATCATCATCATCATCATCATCATCATCATCATCATCATCATCATCATCATCATCATCATCATCATCATCATCATCATCATCATCATCATCATCATCATCATCATCATCATCATCATCATCATCATCATCATCATCATCATCGTTAGCAGAAGCAGCAGCACTTTCGTAACATCCTTCACCCTTTCTGCCATGTCAGAGTCCATCCACTTCTAGTATTCCGCCATTTCGAATCAGGCACAGAAAACAACAGTCGTCTCAGCAAGGTAAACTCGGCATTCGTAACACATGGCCCGGTCAACTTACTCGCTGTGCTGGATGCATTATTTAAGCGAAGTACAGTCTGCCTCATCCGAAAATCATTTCCTGGTCATCTCATTCAGAATTTTTATGGTTTCAGCAGATTCCAGCCGTAGTTCTCAGACACCGGTGATAAAAGAACTGAAGGAATATCAGATCCGCCACTCGAATTGGACGTACAACAATAAAACCCGCACTGAAGTCTCACATATGTTGAGTCTTTTCTTCTATTCTTATTGTGTACAACGTGATCCCCATTTTGTTTTTTCGGTTTTGTGCCTATGCAACCTTTCTTGTTTTTGACCTGAACGTAAACCGCTCTTTGACCTCGTCATCGCACGCATTGTTTAAATCAACACGTAGGTTTCGCTATCTCGTAGCCACGTCGCCCTTAGTCGGTGTGAACTTTGGGATCCCGTTAGGAATTAGCAGTTCCGTACTTGTCGTCCTGTTAAGTCGGACTGCGCCGTAGTCGAATTTTGATTGAAGGAATAGGGAGAACACGCTTGAGAGCGGGTGACTAAGTGACCTAGTGTGATAAAGTAGTATCTTGATACTGGCCTCAAAAATGGAGGTACTAAATGGACTCACCCATCAAGAAAGGGTAATATGAGATCGTTTTGTTCTGTTATAAAAATTCCCCCCTTCGTACGTGCAACCACAGACATAAGCTGGCATGGAACGCTTGTCGCAGAATATTAGGAGAAGTGGTCCCTCTTAGCTAGGGTTTATCTTAAGTGGGCTGCTATAGTAAATTTACCAATCATGCGCCTCATGACACATGGTTATCTGGATTCCAAAGGAATGGCGAATGCCAAAAATCCGTTTGATGATAAATAAAGACATTACACAGTGCAGATTTTACTCGGCGTCATTAATTCGTTGCCCTTTACAGGGTTTCTCTCTCAACTGGGATGAGAATAAACACAACACCGAGCAAAAACCGAGTGCCTGGTTGTCTGACACGATAACACACTGGTGTACTGGACCATCGGTTCAAGAGCTTTTTTTCGAAAGCAAAAGCAAGATCCCTCTAGCCTACATAAGATTTTCATTTAATAAATTCTTTTAAATGTGCGGTCAAGTTGGGCAAGCCATGGAGATAATTGTCAGATCTTATTTTAATCGAATTAATAAGCGGATAATAGGTTACTGTAAACAATGTAGTAGTGCTATTTTTACACAAACAGAGAACAGTCATCTCTAGTAGAAGTAGTGGTACCTAGGGAGCGTTAATTAGTCCAACAGACCAACAGGCACCTGTTGGTCTGTTCGGTTAGCTCGGCAATTTGCTTGCAGACGTTTCATCAATCCTGGGGCGTCATTAGCACCCAAACAAGACACTTTGACATTGGACCGAATCTCGTATGGTTCAGACGCGTCCGCTGTGTGGCAGGTCGTCGTCACCACATTAGGCAAGCAAATGTCTTAATTTGTGGTAAAACGAACCATTTTCCGCTATAGCCATCTCCTATGGTATGATACCGAGTTTGGTCATTTCTGGCTTTAGAATCCGTGTTCAGAACGGTCGAGAATAGGCTACGACCGGCTTTTTATAACATGGAACGCTGGTTCCAGTCCAGTTACGGCGGAAGGAGCTGAAATTGAGAAGAGATAAGTAACAATTATTAAGGCAGAGATAACGCTATTTCAAAGTCGGTTCGCCATGTTTATTTATCATTTCTGCGTCTACAAAAAGTAGGGTTGCAATACAAAAATCATTTTAGTGCAAGCAAGGCGACGACCGCCCCAGTACCCAAGCTGCTGGGGAATTTATTTCATCAAATAGCATTTCCCTGGATGTTTTTCTGACCAACTAGGCTGCTGACTTTAGTCCGGTTCTTCTGCGATGGCCTAGATCTGTTGGTAGCTTCCGCTCAAACGATCCCTGGAAGTGGTTTAGTCACGGTCGAACTGGAACTTGCGTGAAGAATAGTACGGAATTTCTCAAGGGAACTGCACAAAGTGCCATGTGAGCAACTAAATCTTTGCACTACCTGGTGTTTCAGCAACCTGATCCGTTAATGCAGTCGCAATTCTATTCAGTCGTATGTAAGTGAGTCATGCGAATCAGCAGATTAAATCAGAACTGGACAAACCGTCGGCGGTTTCCATTTGTCACTCAGAAATTCGTTACCCTGTCACTTTTCGGATCGGAGCTTCATGCAAACTCGCAAGCCGCAGACGCCTCTATAGCCAAATTATTAACCGACCGATTGGATATTCTATGCTTGTGGGATATGAGTCCCATTTGTTGGCGCCTTTTCCTCACATTATTTGCTAGAAGCTTTGCGTGGATAGGGTTAAAGCTACTGGTGCAAAGTGCTTCTTGAACGAAGGGCACTCGGACGGCCCTGCTCGCCGTTATACAAATCATTTTTCTGCTAACTTTGTCTTGACTGAAACATTGCGCATCTTATATGCCACCACATTGGTCTACTGCCACATTACTTCCTCTCTACTTTGACTTTAATACAACAAAAATGGTTTGTCCTCTTTTGAGATAGTGGGATGAAAAACCTGTCTCTTTGGCTGAGTCGTTAATTTATAAGCTAGTATTATGGAAGGAATCTTTATGAGGAGAGACATCATCACAGTCTACAACAAATGCTCTCGCATAGTAGACAAATGTTACAAGACGCATGGACGATGACTTTCTTGTGATGTCCACCTTTAAAAGCGACTTATTTCCAGTATCCGCCTACATCTGTTCTTCGCAATTCTTCATTTCGTGGGAGTAAAGTGGCCCAGATCTTCTATTTGTGTATCCGAAGGTGACTGTCACGTGACGGAAACCTAAACAGAAATATAATCTGCGTGTCGACACATTACGTTTAATTTTTCTGTCTTGCATATCCGGCGAACGGCTTATGCTTACCGTTTTTTGATTAGGCCTGCGGTTTCCGGTGTCACGGTACCGTTTGCGCAAGTGTTTGAGTCTCCGGAAAATTGGATAGCTTCAGACAGCAGCTTGCAGAATTTTCGTCCACATTAAGAAAGAATAAGCTTCGTGTCATTCACGAGATGTCCTAAGGAAGGCTTTTGATCAAACGTGCTGCCTACTTTCCGAATTCGGGGTGATGGTTACTGGGTCGCCAATCCCATAGTTTTTCATAACCGCCCCAGTTGATACGGGAACTTCACAAGATGATACTGCTCTTCTTCAACCCAGAAATAAGCCTCGCGCATTTCAAGGTCGGGAAGATCTGCGAGAGTGTCCAAAAGTGTCTGGTAAAATGATAACAAATAAAAATACCAACAGCCTTCGCACAAAAGTATTTGTTTCCTTCAACAAGTCGACCTACCTGTGACAAGGCGAAATCCACCCTTAATGAAAGCAGTTATTATGAAAATCGAACTTATGGAACTAGGTTTGTCACTGCCTTCATTCTTATGACCACCTCGTACAGTAAACTGTACCGGTGTTATCCTGAAGTAATTGGGATAGAGTCGACATAGAGTCTTGGTCAAGATGGCCGCAGTTTTTTCCACTTTATCCTAAGCGACGTATGTGGGATGGGGATTCTGCTATGTCCCGGTTTCGAAATTCATTCGCAGCATTCCCGTAATTCGTGGGGCAAAAAGCAATACGTCCAATCATCATCAACGAGAGTCCATGCGGTTGCTTCCACCGAAATTTCTCAAGTTCATCATTTCAACTGGCTAGTGCATACATTGATACATTCGGAAATAACCTCAATAATCAGAATCAGATATAAGTCACCTAAAGCTCAGTAGGTGTGCTATGAATCCTTTTATTTTTCAAATCTCATTGCAAACCAAAAGAATTTCGAATAAACACATATCGTGAAAGGACCGCAATAATTTAAGGTCGTATGCAATCAGTTGGTTCCCAAAGCAGTTTAAATGCAGCACAGTCACTGCCACATCTTCGTAGAACGATCCACAATACCTTTCTGTTTACTCAGTCACGGACTTTCGTGCAATACGCAAACAGGTCGCGCACTGGTTGATTCCATTCTCGATAATTCTGTTGTAGATGATAAGCTATAAAGATAGGGTCAACCCGGTCCTCGGCTGCGTCCGCTTAGAATTGCACATTGTTCCTCACGGACACTTTCTTCCAGAAGATCAGTTCGGACCACCTGCAGAGAATCAGTTTCAGAGTTTTTCTTGAAGTGGAGGAAAACTGAAATAAATATGATTATCGGCGTTCTGTTGGTTCCCTTTTCTCTCGAACAACGGTGTAACTAGGTGTATCCAACTCTGAAGCAACTTTTTCAGCCTCCGATTGTGCAAACCAGGCTAAAGTCTGCATCTTAAAGTATTGGTTCACTGAATTTGAAAAATTTGGCAGATTGTTCTTCTCTGTAAGCATCACCATTTTTCTGTTAAACCCAACTTCATCCCTGGTACTCAAACTGGTATGATCCATGAATAAAGAGGCATGGGGTACTTGCGCATGACAGTTCGAAACCAAGTAGGTTGTATCGTCATTAATTTTGAGGAACGTGCCTTCTAAGCGGGCGATATGTCTCCAAACTTCTAGAATTTCGGTCGTTCAAGATGCTCTGGATGAATTAAAGATGCTGAGATTTTGGTCCGTATATTTACTTTATTGCTGCCACGAACTCCCTGTAGCATGGGATTGAACCACTCGTCTCATTTTAACGCACAGTTCATCATTAACTGCAATGATACGGTCCGAACGTTTGGTCCTCTTAATGCCTGACACCTTTCAAACCAACGCATCTCACGAATTTTGGAGACTCTTGATAAAATT